>OZ007565.1:1200000-1611219 GCA_963931875.1 Pollenia griseotomentosa | reverse complement strand
AATACAATAATTTTTTGCAAAAAGGGTGGTTTTTAGCGATTTATGACTAAATAATACTTTCTATTTAAAATATTGAGCTATTTTTTATTGTGTTTGTTTTATAATAATACAATAATTTTTTGCAAAAAGGGTGGTTTTTAGCGATTTATGACTAAATATACTTTCTATTTAAAATATTGAGCTATTTTTTATTGTGTTTGTTTTATAATAATACAATAATTTTTTGCAAAAAGGGTGGTTTTTAGCGATTTATGACTAAATATACTTTCTATTTAAAATATTGAGCTATTTTTTATTGTGTTTGTTTTATAATAATACAATAATTTTTTGCAAAAAGGGTGGTTTTTAGCGATTTATGACTAAATATACTTTCTATTTAAAATATTGAGCAATTTTTTATTGTGTTTGTTTTATAATAATACAATAATTTTTTGCAAAAAGGGTACTTTTTAGCGATTAATAACTAAATATACTTTCAATTTCAAATATTGAGCTATTTTTTATTGTGTTTGTTTTATAATAATACAATAATTTTTTGCAAAAAGGGTGGTTTTTAGCGATTTATGACTAAATATACTTTCTATTTAAAATATTGAGCTATTTTTTATTGTGTTTGTTTTATAATAATACAATAATTTTTTGCAAAAAGGGTGGTTTTTAGCGATTTATGACTAAATATACTTTCTATTTAAAATATTGAGCTATTTTTTATTGTGTTTGTTTTATAATAATACAATAATTTTTTGCAAAAAGGGTGGTTTTTAGCGACTTATGACTAAATATACTTTCTATTTAAAATATTGAGCTATTTTTTATTGTGTTTGTTTTATAATAATACAATAATTTTTTGCAAAAAGGGTGGTTTTTAGCGATTTATGACTAAATATACTTTCTATTTAAAATATTGAGCTATTTTTATTGTGTTTGTTTTATAATAATACAATAGTTTTTGCAAAAAGGGTGGTTTTTAGCGATTTATGACTAAATATACTTTCTATTTAAAATATTGAGCTATTTTTTATTGTGTTTGTTTTATAATAATACAATAATTTTTTGCAAAAAGGGTGGTTTTTAGCGATTTATGACTAAATATACTTTCTATTTAAAATATTGAGCTATTTTTTATTGTGTTTGTTTATAATAATACAATAATTTTTTGCAAAAAGGGTGGTTTTTAGCGATTTATGACTAAATATACTTTCTATTTAAAATATTGAGCTATTTTTTATTGTGTTTGTTTTATAATAATACAATAATTTTTTGCAAAAAGGGTGGTTTTTAGCGATTTATGACTAAATATACTTTCAATTTCAAATATTGAGCTATTTTTTATTGTGTTTGTTTTATAATAATACAATAATTTTTTGCAAAAAGGGTGGTTTTTAGCGATTTATGACTAAATATACTTTCTATTTAAAATATTGAGCTATTTTTTATTGTGTTTGTTTTATAATAATACAATAATTTTTTGCAAAAAGGGTACTTTTTAGCGATTAATAACTAAATATACTTTCAATTTCAAATATTGAGCTATTTTTTATTGTGTTTGTTTTATAATAATACAATAATTTTTTGCAAAAAGGGTGGTTTTTAGCGATTTATGACTAAATATACTTTCTATTTAAAATATTGAGCTATTTTTTATTGTGTTTGTTTTATAATAATACAATAATTTTTGCAAAAAGGGTGGTTTTTAGCGATTTATGACTAAATATACTTTCAATTTCAAATATTGAGCTATTTTTTATTGTGTTTGTTTTATAATAATACAATAATTTTTTGCAAAAAGGGTGGTTTTTAGCGATTTATGACTAAATATACTTTCTATTTAAATATTGAGCTATTTTTTATTGTGTTTGTTTTATAATAATACAATAATTTTTTGCAAAAAGGGTACTTTTTAGCGATTAATAACTAAATATACTTTCAATTTCAAATATTGAGCTATTTTTTATTTGGTTTTGTTTTATAATAATACAATAATTTTTTGCAAAAAGGGTGGTTTTTAGCGATTTATGACTAAATATACTTTCTATTTAAAATATTGAGCTATTTTTTATTGTGTTTGTTTTATAATAATACAATAGTTTTTTGCAAAAAGGGTGGTTTTTAGCGATTTATGACTAAATATACTTTCTATTTAAAATATTGAGCTATTTTTATTGTGTTTGTTTATAATAATACAATAATTTTTTGCAAAAAGGGTACTTTTTAGCGATTAATAACTAAATATACTTTCAATTTCAAATATTGAGCTATTTTTTATTGTGTTTGTTTTATAATAATACAATAATTTTTTGCAAAAAGGGTGGTTTTTAGCGATTTATGACTAAATATACTTTCTATTTAAAATATTGAGCTATTTTTTATTGTGTTTGTTTTATAATAATACAATAGTTTTTTGCAAAAATGGTGGTTTTTAGCGATTTATGACTAAATATACTTTCTATTTTAAATATTGAGCTATTTTTTATTGTGTTTGTTTTATAATAATACAATAATTTTTTGCAAAAAGGGTACTTTTTAGCGATTAATAACTAAATATACTTTCAATTTCAAATATTGAGCTATTTTTTATTGTGTTTGTTTTATAATAATACAATAATTTTTTGCAAAAAGGGTGGTTTTTAGCGATTTATGACTAAATATACTTTCTATTTAAAATATTGAGCTATTTTTTATTGTGTTTGTTTTATAATAATACAATAGTTTTTTGCAAAAAGGGTGGTTTTTAGCGATTTATGACTAAATATACTTTCTATTTAAAATATTGAGCTATTTTTTATTGTGTTTGTTTTATAATAATACAATAATTTTTTGCAAAAAGGGTACTTTTTAGCGATTAATAACTAAATATACTTTCAATTTCAAATATTGAGCTATTTTTTATTGTGTTTGTTTTATAATAATACAATAATTTTTTGCAAAAAGGGTGGTTTTTAGCGATTTATGACTAAATATACTTTCAATTTCAAATATTGAGCTATTTTTTATTGTGTTTGTTTTATAATAATACAATAATTTTTTGCAAAAAGGGTACTTTTTAGCGATTAATAACTAAATATACTTTCAATTTCAAATATTGAGCTATTTTTTATTGTGTTTGTTTTATAATAATACAATAATTTTTTGCAAAAAGGGTACTTTTTAGCGATTAATAACTAAATATACTTTCAATTTCAAATATTGAGCTATTTTTTATTGTGTTTGTTTTATAATAATACAATAATTTTTTGCAAAAAGGGTGGTTTTTAGCGATTTATGACTAAATATACTTTCTATTTAAAATATTGAGCTATTTTTTATTGTGTTTGTTTTATAATAATACAATAGTTTTTTGCAAAAAGGGTGGTTTTTAGCGATTTATGACTAAATATACTTTCTATTTAAAATATTGAGCTATTTTTTATTGTGTTTGTTTTATAATAATACAATAATTTTTTGCAAAAAGGGTACTTTTTAGCGATTAATAACTAAATATACTTTCAATTTCAAATATTGAGCTATTTTTTATTGTGTTTGTTTTATAATAATACAATAATTTTTTGCAAAAAGGGTGGTTTTTAGCGATTTATGACTAAATATACTTTCTATTTAAAATATTGAGCTATTTTTTATTGTGTTTGTTTTATAATAATACAATAGTTTTTTGCAAAAAGGGTGGTTTTTAGCGATTTATGACTAAATATACTTTCTATTTAAAATATTGAGCTATTTTTTATTGTGTTTGTTTTATAATAATACAATAATTTTTTGCAAAAAGGGTACTTTTTAGCGATTAATAACTAAATATACTTTCAATTTCAAATATTGAGCTATTTTTTATTGTGTTTGTTTTATAATAATACAATAATTTTTTGCAAAAAGGGTGGTTTTTAGCGATTTATGACTAAATATACTTTCTATTTAAAATATTGAGCTATTTTTTATTGTGTTTGTTTTATAATAATACAATAATTTTTTGCAAAAAGGGTACTTTTTAGCGATTAATAACTAAATATACTTTCAATTTCAAATATTGAGCTATTTTTTATTGTGTTTGTTTTATAATAATACAATAATTTTTTGCAAAAAGGGTGGTTTTTAGCGATTTATGACTAAATATACTTTCTATTTAAAATATTGAGCTATTTTTTATTGTGTTTGTTTTATAATAATACAATAGTTTTTTGCAAAAAGGGTGGTTTTTAGCGATTTATGACTAAATATACTTTCTATTTAAAATATTGAGCTATTTTTTATTGTGTTTGTTTTATAATAATACAATAATTTTTTGCAAAAAGGGTACTTTTTAGCGATTAATAACTAAATATACTTTCAATTTCAAATATTGAGCTATTTTTTATTGTGTTTGTTTTATAATAATACAATAATTTTTTGCAAAAAGGGTGGTTTTTAGCGATTTATGACTAAATATACTTTCTATTTAAAATATTGAGCTATTTTTTATTGTGTTTGTTTTATAATAATACAATAATTTTTTGCAAAAAGGGTACTTTTTAGCGATTAATAACTAAATATACTTTCAATTTCAAATATTGAGCTATTTTTTATTGTGTTTGTTTTATAATAATACAATAATTTTTTGCAAAAAGGGTGGTTTTTAGCGATTTATGACTAAATATACTTTCTATTTAAAATATTGAGCTATTTTTTATTGTGTTTGTTTTATAATAATACAATAATTTTTTGCAAAAAGGGTACTTTTTAGCGATTAATAACTAAATATACTTTCAATTTCAAATATTGAGCTATTTTTTATTGTGTTTGTTTTATAATAATACAATAATTTTTTGCAAAAAGGGTGGTTTTTAGCGATTTATGACTAAATATACTTTCTATTTAGAATATTGAGCTATTTTTTATTGTGTTTGTTTTATAATAATACAATAGTTTTTTGCAAAAAGGGTGGTTTTTAGCGATTTATGACTAAATATACTTTCTATTTAAAATATTGAGCTATTTTTTATTGTGTTTGTTTTATAATAATACAATAATTTTTTGCAAAAAGGGTGGTTTTTAGCGATTTATGACTAAATATACTTTCTATTTAAAATATTGAGCTATTTTTTATTGTGTTTGTTTTATAATAATACAATAATTTTTTGCAAAAAGGGTGGTTTTTAGCGATTTATGACTAAATATACTTTCAATTTCAAATATTGAGCTATTTTTTATTGTGTTTGTTTTATAATAATACAATAATTTTTTGCAAAAAGGGTGGTTTTTAGCGATTTATGACTAAATATACTTTCTATTTAAAATATTGAGCTATTTTTTATTGTGTTTGTTTTATAATAATACAATAATTTTTTGCAAAAAGGGTGGTTTTTAGCGATTTATGACTAAATATACTTTCTATTTAAAATATTGAGCTATTTTTTATTGTGTTTGTTTTATAATAATACAATAATTTTTTGCAAAAAGGGTGGTTTTTAGCGATTTATGACTAAATATACTTTCTATTTAAAATATTGAGCTATTTTTTATTGTGTTTGTTTTATAATAATACAATAATTTTTTGCAAAAAGGGTGGTTTTTAGCGATTTATGACTAAATATACTTTCTATTTAAAATATTGAGCTATTTTTTATTGTGTTTGTTTTATAATAATACAATAATTTTTTGCAAAAAGGGTGGTTTTTAGCGATTTATGACTAAATATACTTTCTATTTAAAATATTGAGCTATTTTTTATTGTGTTTGTTTTATAATAATACAATAATTTTTTGCAAAAAGGGTGGTTTTTAGCGATTTATGACTAAATATACTTTCTATTTAAAATATTGAGCTATTTTTTATTGTGTTTGTTTTATAATAATACAATAATTTTTTGCAAAAAGGGTGGTTTTTAGCGATTTATGACTAAATATACTTTCAATTTCAAATATTGAGCTATTTTTTATTGTGTTTGTTTTATAATAATACAATAATTTTTTGCAAAAAGGGTGGTTTTTAGCGATTTATGACTAAATATACTTTCTATTTAAAATATTGAGCTATTTTTTATTGTGTTTGTTTTATAATAATACAATAATTTTTTGCAAAAAGGGTGGTTTTTAGCGATTTATGACTAAATATACTTTCTATTTAAAATATTGAGCTATTTTTTATTGTGTTTGTTTTATAATAATACAATAATTTTTTGCAAAAAGGGTGGTTTTTAGCGATTTATGACTAAATATACTTTCAATTTCAAATATTGAGCTATTTTTTATTGTGTTTGTTTTATAATAATACAATAATTTTTTGCAAAAAGGGTGGTTTTTAGCGATTTATGACTAAATATACTTTCTATTTAAAATATTGAGCTATTTTTTATTGTGTTTGTTTTATAATAATACAATAATTTTTTGCAAAAAGGGTGGTTTTTAGCGATTTATGACTAAATATACTTTCTATTTAAAATATTGAGCTATTTTTTATTGTGTTTGTTTTATAATAATACAATAATTTTTTGCAAAAAGGGTGGTTTTTAGCGATTTATGACTAAATATACTTTCTATTTAAAATATTGAGCTATTTTTTATTGTGTTTGTTTTATAATAATACAATAATTTTTTGCAAAAAGGGTGGTTTTTAGCGATTTATGACTAAATATACTTTCAATTTCAAATATTGAGCTATTTTTTATTGTGTTTGTTTTATAATAATACAATAATTTTTTGCAAAAAGGGTGGTTTTTAGCGATTTATGACTAAATATACTTTCTATTTAAAATATTGAGCTATTTTTTATTGTGTTTGTTTTATAATAATACAATAATTTTTTGCAAAAAGGGTGGTTTTTAGCGATTTATGACTAAATATACTTTCTATTTAAAATATTGAGCTATTTTTTATTGTGTTTGTTTTATAATAATACAATAATTTTTTGCAAAAAGGGTGGTTTTTAGCGATTTATGACTAAATATACTTTCAATTTCAAATATTGAGCTATTTTTTATTGTGTTTGTTTTATAATAATACAATAATTTTTTGCAAAAAGGGTGGTTTTTAGCGATTTATGACTAAATATACTTTCTATTTAAAATATTGAGCTATTTTTTATTGTGTTTGTTTTATAATAATACAATAATTTTTTGCAAAAAGGGTGGTTTTTAGCGATTTATGACTAAATATACTTTCTATTTAAAATATTGAGCTATTTTTTATTGTGTTTGTTTTATAATAATACAATAATTTTTTGCAAAAAGGGTGGTTTTTAGCGATTTATGACTAAATATACTTTCTATTTAAAATATTGAGCTATTTTTTATTGTGTTTGTTTTATAATAATACAATAATTTTTTGCAAAAAGGGTGGTTTTTAGCGATTTATGACTAAATATACTTTCAATTTCAAATATTGAGCTATTTTTTATTGTGTTTGTTTTATAATAATACAATAATTTTTTGCAAAAAGGGTGGTTTTTAGCGATTTATGACTAAATATACTTTCTATTTAAAATATTGAGCTATTTTTTATTGTGTTTGTTTTATAATAATACAATAATTTTTTGCAAAAAGGGTGGTTTTTAGCGATTTATGACTAAATATACTTTCTATTTAAAATATTGAGCTATTTTTTATTGTGTTTGTTTTATAATAATACAATAATTTTTTGCAAAAAGGGTGGTTTTTAGCGATTTATGACTAAATATACTTTCAATTTCAAATATTGAGCTATTTTTTATTGTGTTTGTTTTATAATAATACAATAATTTTTTGCAAAAAGGGTGGTTTTTAGCGATTTATGACTAAATATACTTTCAATTTCAAATATTGAGCTATTTTTTATTGTGTTTGTTTTATAATAATACAATAATTTTTTGCAAAAAGGGTGGTTTTTAGCGATTTATGACTAAATATACTTTCTATTTAAAATATTGAGCTATTTTTTATTGTGTTTGTTTTATAATAATACAATAATTTTTTGCAAAAAGGGTGGTTTTTAGCGATTTATGACTAAATATACTTTCTATTTAAAATATTGAGCTATTTTTTATTGTGTTTGTTTTATAATAATACAATAATTTTTTGCAAAAAGGGTGGTTTTTAGCGATTTATGACTAAATATACTTTCTATTTAAAATATTGAGCTATTTTTTATTGTGTTTGTTTTATAATAATACAATAATTTTTTGCAAAAAGGGTGGTTTTTAGCGATTTATGACTAAATATACTTTCTATTTAAAATATTGAGCTATTTTTTATTGTGTTTGTTTTATAATAATACAATAATTTTTTGCAAAAAGGGTGGTTTTTAGCGATTTATGACTAAATATACTTTCTATTTAAAATATTGAGCTATTTTTTATTGTGTTTGTTTTATAATAATACAATAATTTTTTGCAAAAAGGGTGGTTTTTAGCGATTTATGACTAAATATACTTTCAATTTCAAATATTGAGCTATTTTTTATTGTGTTTGTTTTATAATAATACAATAATTTTTTGCAAAAAGGGTGGTTTTTAGCGATTTATGACTAAATATACTTTCTATTTAAAATATTGAGCTATTTTTTATTGTGTTTGTTTTATAATAATACAATAATTTTTTGCAAAAAGGGTGGTTTTTAGCGATTTATGACTAAATATACTTTCTATTTAAAATATTGAGCTATTTTTTATTGTGTTTGTTTTATAATAATACAATAATTTTTTGCAAAAAGGGTGGTTTTTAGCGATTTATGACTAAATATACTTTCAATTTCAAATATTGAGCTATTTTTTATTGTGTTTGTTTTATAATAATACAATAATTTTTTGCAAAAAGGGTGGTTTTTAGCGATTTATGACTAAATATACTTTCAATTTCAAATATTGAGCTATTTTTTATTGTGTTTGTTTTATAATAATACAATAGTTTTTTGCAAAAAGGGTGGTTTTTAGCGATTTATGACTAAATATACTTTCTATTTAAAATATTGAGCTATTTTTTATTGTGTTTGTTTTATAATAATACAATAATTTTTTGCAAAAAGGGTGGTTTTTAGCGATTTATGACTAAATATACTTTCTATTTAAAATATTGAGCTATTTTTTATTGTGTTTGTTTTATAATAATACAATAATTTTTTGCAAAAAGGGTGGTTTTTAGCGATTTATGACTAAATATACTTTCAATTTCAAATATTGAGCTATTTTTTATTGTGTTTGTTTTATAATAATACAATAATTTTTTTCAAAAAGGGTGGTTTTTAGCGATTTATGACTAAATATACTTTCTATTTAAAATATTGAGCTATTTTTTATTGTGTTTGTTTTATAATAATACAATAATTTTTTGCAAAAAGGGTGGTTTTTAGCGATTTATGACTAAATATACTTTCAATTTCAAATATTGAGCTATTTTTTATTGTGTTTGTTTTATAATAATATAATAATTTTTTGCAAAAAGGGCGGTTTTTAGCGATTTATGACTAAATATACTTTCTATTTAAAATATTGAGCTATTTTTTATTGTGTTTGTTTTATAATAATACAATAATTTTTTGCAAAAAGGGTACTTTTTAGCGATTAATAACTAAATATACTTTTAATTTCAAATATTGAGCTATTTTTTATTGTGTTTGTTTTATAATAATACAATAATTTTTTGCAAAAAGGGTGGTTTTTAGCGATTTATGACTAAATATACTTTCTATTTAAAATATTGAGCTATTTTTTATTGTGTTTGTTTTATAATAATACAATAATTTTTTGCAAAAAGGGTACTTTTTAGCGATTAATAACTAAATATACTTTCAATTTCAAATATTGAGCTATTTTTTATTGTGTTTGTTTTATAATAATACAATAATTTTTTTCAAAAAGGGTGGTTTTTAGCGATTTATGACTAAATATACTTTCTATTTAAAATATTGAGCTATTTTTTATTGTGTTTGTTTTATAATAATACAATAATTTTTTGCAAAAAGGGTGGTTTTTAGCGATTTATGACTAAATATACTTTCAATTTCAAATATTGAGCTATTTTTTATTGTGTTTGTTTTATAATAATACAATAATTTTTTGCAAAAAAGGTGGTTTTTAGCGATTTATGACTACATATACTTTCTATTTCAAATATTGAGCTATTTTTTATTGTGTTTGTTTTATAATAATACAATAATTTTTTGCAAAAAGGGTGGTTTTTAGCGATTTATGACTAAATATACTTTCTATTTAAAATATTGAGCTATTTTTTATTGTGTTTGTTTTATAATAATACAATAATTTTTTGCAAAAAGGGTACTTTTTAGCGATTAATAACTAAATATACTTTCAATTTCAAATATTGAGCTATTTTTTATTGTGTTTGTTTTATAATAATACAATAATTTTTTGCAAAAAGGGTGGTTTTTAGCGATTTATGACTAAGTATACTTTCAATTTAAAATATTGAGCTATTTTTTATTGTGTTTGTTTTATAATAATACAATAATTTTTTGCAAAAAGGGTACTTTTTAGCGATTAATAACTAAATATACTTTCAATTTCAAATATTGAGCTATTTTTTATTGTGTTTGTTTTATAATAATACAATAATTTTTTGCAAAAAGGGTGGTTTTTAGCGATTTATGACTAGATGTACTTTCTATTTAAAATATTGAGCTATTTTTTATTGTGTTTGTTTTATAATAATACAATAATTTTTTGCAAAAAGGGTACTTTTTAGCGATTAATAACTAAATATACTTTCAATTTCAAATATTGAGCTATTTTTTATTGTGTTTGTTTTATAATAATACAATAATTTTTTGCAAAAAGGGTGGTTTTTAGCGATTTATGACTAAATGTACTTTCTATTTAAAATATTGAGCTATTTTTTATTGTGTTTGTTTTATAATAATACAATAATTTTTTGCAAAAAGGGTACTTTTTAGCGATTAATAACTAAATATACTTTCAATTTCAAATATTGAGCTATTTTTTATTGTGTTTGTTTTATAATAATACAATAATTTTTTGCAAAAAGGGTGGTTTTTAGCGATTTATGACTAAATATACTTTCTATTTAAAATATTGAGCTATTTTTTATTGTGTTTGTTTTATAATAATACAATAATTTTTTGCAAAAAGGGTGGTTTTTAGCGATTTATGACTAAATATACTTTCTATTTAAAATATTGAGCTATTTTTTATTGTGTTTGTTTTATAATAATACAATAATTTTTTGCAAAAAGGGTACTTTTTAGCGATTAATAACTAAATATACTTTCAATTTCAAATATTGAGCTATTTTTTATTGTGTTTGTTTTATAATAATACAATAATTTTTATACTTTCAATTTCAATTTCAAATATTGAGCTATTTTTTATTGTGTTTGTTTTATAATAATACAATAATTTTTTGCAAAAAGGGTGGTTTTTAGCGATTTATGACTAAATATACTTTCTATTTAAAATATTGAGCTATTTTTTATTGTGTTTGTTTTATAATAATACAATAATTTTTTGCAAAAAGGGTACTTTTTAGCGATTAATAACTAAATATACTTTCAATTTCAAATATTGAGCTATTTTTTATTGTGTTTGTTTTATAATAATACAATAATTTTTTGCAAAAAGGGTGGTTTTTAGCGATTTATGACTAAATATACTTTCTATTTAAAATATTGAGCTATTTTTTATTGTGTTTGTTTTATAATAATACAATAATTTTTTGCAAAAAGGGTACTTTTTAGCGATTAATAACTAAATATACTTTCAATTTCAAATATTGAGCTATTTTTTATTGTGTTTGTTTTATAATAATACAATAATTTTTTGCAAAAAGGGTGGTTTTTAGCGATTTATGACTAAATATACTTTCTATTTAAAATATTGAGCTATTTTTTATTGTGTTTGTTTTATAATAATACAATAATTTTTTGCAAAAAGGGTGGTTTTTAGCGATTTATGACTAAATATACTTTCAATTTCAAATATTGAGCTATTTTTTATTGTGTTTGTTTTATAATAATACAATAATTTTTTGCAAAAAGGGTACTTTTTAGCGATTAATAACTAAATATACTTTCAATTTCAAATATTGAGCTATTTTTTATTGTGTTTGTTTTATAATAATACAATAATTTTTTGCAAAAAGGGTGGTTTTTAGCGATTTATGACTAAATATACTTTCTATTTAAAATATTGAGCTATTTTTTATTGTGTTTGTTTTATAATAATACAATAATTTTTTGCAAAAAGGGTACTTTTTAGCGATTAATAACTAAATATACTTTCAATTTCAAATTTGAGCTATTTTTTATTGTGTTTGTTTTATAATAATACAATAATTTTTTGCAAAAAGGGTACTTTTTAGCGATTAATAACTAAATATACTTTCAATTTCAAATATTGAGCTATTTTTTATTGTGTTTGTTTTATAATAATACAATAATTTTTTGCAAAAAGGGTACTTTTTAGCGATTAATAACTAAATATACTTTCAATTTCAAATTTGAGCTATTTTTTATTGTGTTTGTTTTATAATAATACAATAATTTTTTGCAAAAAGGGTACTTTTTAGCGATTAATAACTAAATATACTTTCAATTTCAAATTTGAGCTATTTTTTATTGTGTTTGTTTTATAATAATACAATAATTTTTTGCAAAAAGGGTACTTTTTAGCGATTAATAACTAAATATACTTTCAATTTCAAATATTGAGCTATTTTTTATTGTGTTTGTTTTATAATAATACAATAATTTTTTGCAAAAAGGGTACTTTTTAGCGATTAATAACTAAATATACTTTCAATTTCAAATTTGAGCTATTTTTTATTGTGTTTGTTTTATAATAATACAATAATTTTTTGCAAAAAGGGTACTTTTTAGCGATTAATAACTAAATATACTTTCAATTTCAAATATTGAGCTATTTTTTATTGTGTTTGTTTTATAATAATACAATAATTTTTTGCAAAAAGGGTACTTTTTAGCGATTAATAACTAAATATACTTTCAATTTCAAATTTGAGCTATTTTTTATTGTGTTTGTTTTATAATAATACAATAATTTTTTGCAAAAAGGGTACTTTTTAGCGATTAATAACTAAATATACTTTCAATTTCAAATATTGAGCTATTTTTTATTGTGTTTGTTTTATAATAATACAATAATTTTTTGCAAAAAGGGTACTTTTTAGCGATTAATAACTAAATATACTTTCAATTTCAAATTTGAGCTATTTTTTATTGTGTTTGTTTTATAATAATACAATAATTTTTTGCAAAAAGGGTACTTTTTAGCGATTAATAACTAAATATACTTTCAATTTCAAATATTGAGCTATTTTTTATTGTGTTTGTTTTATAATAATACAATAATTTTTTGCAAAAAGGGTACTTTTTAGCGATTAATAACTAAATATACTTTCAATTTCAAATTTGAGCTATTTTTTATTGTGTTTGTTTTATAATAATACAATAATTTTTTGCAAAAAGGGTACTTTTTAGCGATTAATAACTAAATATACTTTCAATTTCAAATATTGAGCTATTTTTTATTGTGTTTGTTTTATAATAATACAATAATTTTTTGCAAAAAGGGTACTTTTTAGCGATTAATAACTAAATATACTTTCAATTTCAAATTTGAGCTATTTTTTATTGTGTTTGTTTTATAATAATACAATAATTTTTTGCAAAAAGGGTACTTTTTAGCGATTAATAACTAAATATACTTTCAATTTCAAATATTGAGCTATTTTTTATTGTGTTTGTTTTATAATAATACAATAATTTTTTGCAAAAAGGGTACTTTTTAGCGATTAATAACTAAATATACTTTCAATTTCAAATTTGAGCTATTTTTTATTGTGTTTGTTTTATAATAATACAATAATTTTTTGCAAAAAGGGTACTTTTTAGCGATTAATAACTAAATATACTTTCAATTTCAAATATTGAGCTATTTTTTATTGTGTTTGTTTTATAATAATACAATAATTTTTTGCAAAAAGGGTACTTTTTAGCGATTAATAACTAAATATACTTTCAATTTCAAATTTGAGCTATTTTTTATTGTGTTTGTTTTATAATAATACAATAATTTTTTGCAAAAAGGGTACTTTTTAGCGATTAATAACTAAATATACTTTCAATTTCAAATATTGAGCTATTTTTTATTGTGTTTGTTTTATAATAATACAATAATTTTTTGCAAAAAGGGTACTTTTTAGCGATTAATAACTAAATATACTTTCAATTTCAAATTTGAGCTATTTTTTATTGTGTTTGTTTTATAATAATACAATAATTTTTTGCAAAAAGGGTACTTTTTAGCGATTAATAACTAAATATACTTTCAATTTCAAATTTGAGCTATTTTTTATTGTGTTTGTTTTATAATAATACAATAATTTTTTGCAAAAAGGGTACTTTTTAGCGATTAATAACTAAATATACTTTCAATTTCAAATATTGAGCTATTTTTTATTGTGTTTGTTTTATAATAATACAATAATTTTTTGCAAAAAGGGTACTTTTTAGCGATTAATAACTAAATATACTTTCAATTTCAAATTTGAGCTATTTTTTATTGTGTTTGTTTTATAATAATACAATAATTTTTTGCAAAAAGGGTACTTTTTAGCGATTAATAACTAAATATACTTTCAATTTCAAATATTGAGCTATTTTTTATTGTGTTTGTTTTATAATAATACAATAATTTTTTGCAAAAAGGGTACTTTTTAGCGATTAATAACTAAATATACTTTCAATTTCAAATTTGAGCTATTTTTTATTGTGTTTGTTTTATAATAATACAATAATTTTTTGCAAAAAGGGTACTTTTTAGCGATTAATAACTAAATATACTTTCAATTTCAAATATTGAGCTATTTTTTATTGTGTTTGTTTTATAATAATACAATAATTTTTTGCAAAAAGGGTACTTTTTAGCGATTAATAACTAAATATACTTTCAATTTCAAATTTGAGCTATTTTTTATTGTGTTTGTTTTATAATAATACAATAATTTTTTGCAAAAAGGGTACTTTTTAGCGATTAATAACTAAATATACTTTCAATTTCAAATATTGAGCTATTTTTTATTGTGTTTGTTTTATAATAATACAATAATTTTTTGCAAAAAGGGTACTTTTTAGCGATTAATAACTAAATATACTTTCAATTTCAAATTTGAGCTATTTTTTATTGTGTTTGTTTTATAATAATACAATAATTTTTTGCAAAAAGGGTACTTTTTAGCGATTAATAACTAAATATACTTTCAATTTCAAATATTGAGCTATTTTTTATTGTGTTTGTTTTATAATAATACAATAATTTTTTGCAAAAAGGGTACTTTTTAGCGATTAATAACTAAATATACTTTCAATTTCAAATTTGAGCTATTTTTTATTGTGTTTGTTTTATAATAATACAATAATTTTTTGCAAAAAGGGTACTTTTTAGCGATTAATAACTAAATATACTTTCAATTTCAAATATTGAGCTATTTTTTATTGTGTTTGTTTTATAATAATACAATAATTTTTTGCAAAAAGGGTACTTTTTAGCGATTAATAACTAAATATACTTTCAATTTCAAATTTGAGCTATTTTTTATTGTGTTTGTTTTATAATAATACAATAATTTTTTGCAAAAAGGGTACTTTTTAGCGATTAATAACTAAATATACTTTCAATTTCAAATATTGAGCTATTTTTTATTGTGTTTGTTTTATAATAATACAATAATTTTTTGCAAAAAGGGTACTTTTTAGCGATTAATAACTAAATATACTTTCAATTTCAAATTTGAGCTATTTTTTATTGTGTTTGTTTTATAATAATACAATAATTTTTTGCAAAAAGGGTACTTTTTAGCGATTAATAACTAAATATACTTTCAATTTCAAATATTGAGCTATTTTTTATTGTGTTTGTTTTATAATAATACAATAATTTTTTGCAAAAAGGGTACTTTTTAGCGATTAATAACTAAATATACTTTCAATTTCAAATTTGAGCTATTTTTTATTGTGTTTGTTTTATAATAATACAATAATTTTTTGCAAAAAGGGTACTTTTTAGCGATTAATAACTAAATATACTTTCAATTTCAAATATTGAGCTATTTTTTATTGTGTTTGTTTTATAATAATACAATAATTTTTTGCAAAAAGGGTACTTTTTAGCGATTAATAACTAAATATACTTTCAATTTCAAATTTGAGCTATTTTTTATTGTGTTTGTTTTATAATAATACAATAATTTTTTGCAAAAAGGGTACTTTTTAGCGATTAATAACTAAATATACTTTCAATTTCAAATATTGAGCTATTTTTTATTGTGTTTGTTTTATAATAATACAATAATTTTTTGCAAAAAGGGTACTTTTTAGCGATTAATAACTAAATATACTTTCAATTTCAAATTTGAGCTATTTTTTATTGTGTTTGTTTTATAATAATACAATAATTTTTTGCAAAAAGGGTACTTTTTAGCGATTAATAACTAAATATACTTTCAATTTCAAATATTGAGCTATTTTTTATTGTGTTTGTTTTATAATAATACAATAATTTTTTGCAAAAAGGGTACTTTTTAGCGATTAATAACTAAATATACTTTCAATTTCAAATTTGAGCTATTTTTTATTGTGTTTGTTTTATAATAATACAATAATTTTTTGCAAAAAGGGTACTTTTTAGCGATTAATAACTAAATATACTTTCAATTTCAAATATTGAGCTATTTTTTATTGTGTTTGTTTTATAATAATACAATAATTTTTTGCAAAAAGGGTACTTTTTAGCGATTAATAACTAAATATACTTTCAATTTCAAATTTGAGCTATTTTTTATTGTGTTTGTTTTATAATAATACAATAATTTTTTGCAAAAAGGGTACTTTTTAGCGATTAATAACTAAATATACTTTCAATTTCAAATATTGAGCTATTTTTTATTGTGTTTGTTTTATAATAATACAATAATTTTTTGCAAAAAGGGTACTTTTTAGCGATTAATAACTAAATATACTTTCAATTTCAAATTTGAGCTATTTTTTATTGTGTTTGTTTTATAATAATACAATAATTTTTTGCAAAAAGGGTACTTTTTAGCGATTAATAACTAAATATACTTTCAATTTCAAATATTGAGCTATTTTTTATTGTGTTTGTTTTATAATAATACAATAATTTTTTGCAAAAAGGGTACTTTTTAGCGATTAATAACTAAATATACTTTCAATTTCAAATTTGAGCTATTTTTTATTGTGTTTGTTTTATAATAATACAATAATTTTTTGCAAAAAGGGTACTTTTTAGCGATTAATAACTAAATATACTTTCAATTTCAAATATTGAGCTATTTTTTATTGTGTTTGTTTTATAATAATACAATAATTTTTTGCAAAAAGGGTACTTTTTAGCGATTAATAACTAAATATACTTTCAATTTCAAATTTGAGCTATTTTTTATTGTGTTTGTTTTATAATAATACAATAATTTTTTGCAAAAAGGGTACTTTTTAGCGATTAATAACTAAATATACTTTCAATTTCAAATATTGAGCTATTTTTTATTGTGTTTGTTTTATAATAATACAATAATTTTTTGCAAAAAGGGTACTTTTTAGCGATTAATAACTAAATATACTTTCAATTTCAAATATTGAGCTATTTTTTATTGTGTTTGTTTTATAATAATACAATAATTTTTTGCAAAAAGGGTACTTTTTAGCGATTAATAACTAAATATACTTTCAATTTCAAATTTGAGCTATTTTTTATTGTGTTTGTTTTATAATAATACAATAATTTTTTGCAAAAAGGGTACTTTTTAGCGATTAATAACTAAATATACTTTCAATTTCAAATATTGAGCTATTTTTTATTGTGTTTGTTTTATAATAATACAATAATTTTTTGCAAAAAGGGTACTTTTTAGCGATTAATAACTAAATATACTTTCAATTTCAAATTTGAGCTATTTTTTATTGTGTTTGTTTTATAATAATACAATAATTTTTTGCAAAAAGGGTACTTTTTAGCGATTAATAACTAAATATACTTTCAATTTCAAATATTGAGCTATTTTTTATTGTGTTTGTTTTATAATAATACAATAATTTTTTGCAAAAAGGGTACTTTTTAGCGATTAATAACTAAATATACTTTCAATTTCAAATTTGAGCTATTTTTTATTGTGTTTGTTTTATAATAATACAATAATTTTTTGCAAAAAGGGTACTTTTTAGCGATTAATAACTAAATATACTTTCAATTTCAAATATTGAGCTATTTTTTATTGTGTTTGTTTTATAATAATACAATAATTTTTTGCAAAAAGGGTACTTTTTAGCGATTAATAACTAAATATACTTTCAATTTCAAATTTGAGCTATTTTTTATTGTGTTTGTTTTATAATAATACAATAATTTTTTGCAAAAAGGGTACTTTTTAGCGATTAATAACTAAATATACTTTCAATTTCAAATATTGAGCTATTTTTTATTGTGTTTGTTTTATAATAATACAATAATTTTTTGCAAAAAGGGTACTTTTTAGCGATTAATAACTAAATATACTTTCAATTTCAAATTTGAGCTATTTTTTATTGTGTTTGTTTTATAATAATACAATAATTTTTTGCAAAAA
This sequence comes from Pollenia griseotomentosa, assembly GCA_963931875.1. Classification (NCBI taxonomy): domain Eukaryota; kingdom Metazoa; phylum Arthropoda; class Insecta; order Diptera; family Polleniidae; genus Pollenia; species Pollenia griseotomentosa. The sequence goes on along the minus strand of OZ007565.1, from coordinate 1,592,648 downwards.
GGGTACTTTTTAGCGATTAATAACTAAATATACTTTCAATTTCAAATATTGAGCTATTTTTTATTGTGTTTGTTTTATAATAATACAATAATTTTTTGCAAAAAGGGTACTTTTTAGCGATTAATAACTAAATATACTTTCAATTTCAAATTTGAGCTATTTGTTATTGTGTTTGTTTTATAATAATACAATAATTTTTTGCAAAAAGGGTACTTTTTAGCGATTAATAACTAAATATACTTTCAATTTCAAATTTGAGCTATTTTTTATTGTGTTTGTTTTATAATAATACAATAATTTTTTGCAAAAAGGGTACTTTTTAGCGATTAATAACTAAATATACTTTCAATTTCAAATATTGAGCTATTTTTTATTGTGTTTGTTTTATAATAATACAATAATTTTTTGCAAAAAGGGTACTTTTTAGCGATTAATAACTAAATATACTTTCAATTTCAAATTTGAGCTATTTTTTATTGTGTTTGTTTTATAATAATACAATAATTTTTTGCAAAAAGGGTACTTTTTAGCGATTAATAACTAAATATACTTTCAATTTCAAATATTGAGCTATTTTTTATTGTGTTTGTTTTATAATAATACAATAATTTTTTGCAAAAAGGGTACTTTTTAGCGATTAATAACTAAATATACTTTCTATTTAAAATATTGAGCTAATTTTTATTGTGTTTGTTTTATAATATTACAATAATTTTTTGCAAAAAGGGTGGTTTTTAGCGATTTATGACTAAATATACTTTCTATTTAAAATATTGAGCTATTTTTTATTGTGTTTGTTTTATAATAATACAATAATTTTTTGCAAAAAGGGTACTTTTTAGCGATTAATAACTAAATATACTTTCTATTTAAAATATTGAGCTATTTTTTATTGTGTTTGTTTTATAATATTACAATAATTTTTTGCAAAAAGGGTGGTTTTTTAGCAATTTATGACTAAATATACTTTCTATTTAAAATATTGAGCTATTTTTTATTGTGTTTGTTTTATAATAATACAATATTTTTTTGCAAAGAGGGTACTTTTTAGCGATTAATAACTAAATATACTTTCAATTTCAAATATTGAGCTATTTTTTATTGTGTTTGTTTTATAATATTACAATAATTTTTTGCAAAAAGGGTACTTTTTAGCGATTAATAACTAAATATACTTTCAATTTCAAATATTGAGCTATTTTTTATTGTGTTTGTTTTATAATAATACAATAATTTTTTGCAAAAAGGGTGGTTTTTAGCGATTTATGACTAAATATACTTTCTATTTAAAATATTGAGCTATTTTTTATTGTGTTTGTTTTATAATAATACAATAATTTTTTGCAAAAAGGGTACTTTTTAGCGATTAATAACTGAATATACTTTTAATTTCAAATATTGAGCTATTTTTTATTGTGTTTGTTTTATAATATTACAATAATTTTTTGCAAAAAGGGTACTTTTTAGCGATTAATAACTAAATATACTTTCTATTTAAAATATTGAGCTATTTTTTATTGTGTTTGTTTTATAATAATACAATAATTTTTTGCAAAAAGGGTACTTTTTAGCGATTAATAACTAAATATACTTTCAATTTCAAATATTGAGCTATTTTTTATTGTGTTTGTTTTATAATATTACAATAATTTTTTGCAAAAAGGGTACTTTTTAGCGATTAATAACTAAATATACTTTCTATTTAAAATATTGAGCTATTTTTTATTGTGTTTGTTTTATAATAATACAATAATTTTTTGCAAAAAGGGTACTTTTTAGCGATTAATAACTAAATATACTTTCAATTTCAAATATTGAGCTATTTTTTATTGTGTTTGTTTTATAATAATACAATAATTTTTTGCAAAAAGGGTACTTTTTAGCGATTAATAACTGAATATACTTTTAATTTCAAATATTGAGCTATTTTTTATTGTGTTTGTTTTATAATATTACAATATTTTTTTGCAAAGAGGGTACTTTTTAGCGATTAATAACTAAATATACTTTCAATTTCAAATATTGAGCTATTTTTTATTGTGTTTGTTTTATAATAATACAATAATTTTTTGCAAAAAGGGTACTTTTTAGCGATTAATAACTGAATATACTTTTAATTTCAAATATTGAGCTATTTTTTATTGTGTTTGTTTTATAATAATACAATAATTTTTTGCAAAAAGGGTGGTTTTTAGCGATTAATGACTAAATATACTTTCAATTTAAAATATTGAGCTATTTTTTATTGTGTTTGTTTTATAATAATACAATAATTTTTGGCAAAAAGGGTACTTTTTAGCGATTAATAACTAAATATACTTTCAATTTCAAATATTGAGCTATTTTTTATTGTGTTTGTTTTATAATATTACAATAATTTTTTGCAAAAAGGGTACTTTTTAGCGATTAATAACTAAATATACTTTCAATTTCAAATATTGAGCTATTTTTTATTGTGTTTGTTTTATAATATTACAATAATTTTTTGCAAAAAGGGTGGTTTTTAGCGATTTATGACTAAATATACTTTCTATTTAAAATATTGAGCTATTTTTTATTGTGTTTGTTTTATAATAATACAATATTTTTTTGCAAAGAGGGTACTTTTTAGCGATTAATAACTAAATATACTTTCAATTTCAAATATTGAGCTATTTTTTATTGTGTTTGTTTTATAATAATACAATATTTTTTTGCAAAGAGGGTACTTTTTAGCGATTAATAACTAAATATACTTTCAATTTCAAATATTGAGCTATTTTTTATTGTGTTTGTTTTATAATAATACAATATTTTTTTGCAAAGAGGGTACTTTTTAGCGATTAATAACTAAATATACTTTCAATTTCAAATATTGAGCTATTTTTTATTGTGTTTGTTTTATAATAATACAATATTTTTTTGCAAAGAGGGTACTTTTTAGCGATTAATAACTAAATATACTTTCAATTTCAAATATTGAGCTATTTTTTATTGTGTTTGTTTTATAATATTACAATAATTTTTTGCAAAAAGGGTGGTTTTTAGCGATTTATGACTAAATAAATTTTCTATTTAAAATATTGAGCTATTTTTTATTGTGTTTGTTTTATAATAATACAATATTTTTTTGCAAAGAGGGTACTTTTTAGCGATTAATAACTAAATATACTTTCAATTTCAAATATTGAGCTATTTTTTATTGTGTTTGTTTTATAATATTACAATAATTTTTTGCAAAAAGGGTACTTTTTAGCGATTAATAACTAAATATACTTTCAATTTCAAATATTGAGCTATTTTTTATTGTGTTTGTTTTATAATATTACAATAATTTTTTGCAAAGAGGGTACTTTTTAGCGATTAATAACTAAATATACTTTCAATTTCAAATATTGAGCTATTTTTTATTGTGTTTGTTTTATAATATTACAATAATTTTTTGCAAAAAGGGTACTTTTTAGCGATTAATAACTAAATATACTTTCAATTTCAAATATTGAGCTATTTTTTATTGTGTTTGTTTTATAATAATACAATAATTTTTTGCAAAAAGGGTGGTTTTTAGCGATTTATGACTAAATATACTTTCTATTTAAAATATTGAGCTATTTTTTATTGTGTTTGTTTTATAATAATACAATAATTTTTTGCAAAAAGGGTACTTTTTAGCGATTAATAACTAAATATACTTTCAATTTCAAATATTGAGCTATTTTTTATTGTGTTTGTTTTATAATATTACAATAATTTTTTGCAAAAAGGGTACTTTTTAGCGATTAATAACTAAATATACTTTCAATTTCAAATATTGAGCTATTTTTTATTGTGTTTGTTTTATAATAATACAATATTTTTTTGCAAAGAGGGTACTTTTTAGCGATTAATAACTAAATATACTTTCAATTTCAAATATTGAGCTATTTTTTATTGTGTTTGTTTTATAATAATACAATATTTTTTTGCAAAGAGGGTACTTTTTAGCGATTAATAACTAAATATACTTTCAATTTCAAATATTGAGCTATTTTTTATTGTGTTTGTTTTATAATAATACAATATTTTTTTGCAAAGAGGGTACTTTTTAGCGATTAATAACTAAATATACTTTCAATTTCAAATATTGAGCTATTTTTTATTGTGTTTGTTTTATAATATTACAATAATTTTTTGCAAAAAGGGTACTTTTTAGCGACTTATGACTAAATATACTTTCAATTTCAAATATTGAGCTATTTTTTATTGTGTTTGTTTTATAATAATACAATATTTTTTTGCAAAGAGGGTACTTTTTAGCGATTAATAACTAAATATACTTTCAATTTCAAATATTGAGCTATTTTTTATTGTGTTTGTTTTATAATATTGCAATAATTTTTTGCAAAAAGGGTGGTTTTTAGCGATTTATGACTAAATATACTTTCTATTTAAAATATTGAGCTATTTTTTATTGTGTTTGTTTTATAATAATACAATATTTTTTTGCAAAGAGGGTACTTTTTAGCGATTAATAACTAAATATACTTTCAATTTCAAATATTGAGCTATTTTTTATTGTGTTTGTTTTATAATATTACAATAATTTTTTACAAAAAGGGTACTTTTTAGCGATTAATAACTAAATATACTTTCAATTTCAAATATTGAGCTATTTTTTATTGTGTTTGTTTTATAATAATACAATAATTTTTTGCAAAAAGGGTGGTTTTTAGCGATTTATGACTAAATATACTTTCTATTTAAAATATTGAGCTATTTTTTATTGTGTTTGTTTTATAATAATACAATAATTTTTTGCAAAAAGGGTACTTTTTAGCGATTAATAACTAAATATACTTTCAATTTCAAATATTGAGCTATTTTTTATTGTGTTTGTTTTATAATATTACAATAATTTTTTGCAAAAAGGGTACTTTTTAGCGATTAATAACTAAATATACTTTCAATTTCAAATATTGAGCTATTTTTTATTGTGTTTGTTTTATAATATTACAATAATTTTTTTGCAAAAAGGGTGGTTTTTAGCGATTTATGACTAAATATACTTTCTATTTAAAATATTGAGCTATTTTTTATTGTGTTTGTTTTATAATATTACAATAATTTTTTGCAAAAAGGGTACTTTTTAGCGATTAATAACTAAATATACTTTCAATTTCAAATATTGAGCTATTTTTTATTGTGTTTGTTTTATAATATTACAATAATTTTTTGCAAAAAGGGTACTTTTTAGCGATTAATAACTAAATATACTTTCAATTTCAAATATTGAGCTATTTTTTATTGTGTTTGTTTTATAATAATACAATAATTTTTTGCAAAAAGGGTGGTTTTTAGCGATTTATGACTAAATATACTTTCTATTTAAAATATTGAGCTATTTTTTATTGTGTTTGTTTTATAATAATACAATAATTTTTTGCAAAAAGGGTACTTTTTAGCGATTAATAACTAAATATACTTTCAATTTCAAATATTGAGCTATTTTTTATTGTGTTTGTTTTATAATATTACAATAATTTTTTGCAAAAAGGGTACTTTTTAGCGATTAATAACTAAATATACTTTCAATTTCAAATATTGAGCTATTTTTTATTGTGTTTGTTTTATAATAATACAATAATTTTTTGCAAAAAGGGTACTTTTTAGCGATTTATGACTAAATATACTTTCTATTTAAAATATTGAGCTATTTTTTATTGTGTTTGTTTTATAATAATACAATAATTTTTTGCAAAAAGGGTACTTTTTAGCGATTAATAACTAAATATACTTTCAATTTCAAATATTGAGCTATTTTTTATTGTGTTTGTTTTATAATAATACAATAATTTTTTGCAAAAAGGGTGGTTTTTAGCGAATTATGACTAAATATACTTTCTATTTAAAATATTGAGCTATTTTTTATTGTGTTTGTTTTATAATAATACAATAATTTTTTGCAAAAAGGGTACTTTTTAGCGATTAATAACTAAATATACTTTCAATTTCAAATATTGAGCTATTTTTTATTGTGTTTGTTTTATAATAATACAATAATTTTTTGCAAAAAGGGTGGTTTTTAGCGAATTATGACTAAATATACTTTCTATTTAAAATATTGAGCTATTTTTTATTGTGTTTGTTTTATAATAATACAATAATTTTTTGCAAAAAGGGTACTTTTTAGCGATTAATAACTAAATATACTTTCAATTTCAAATATTGAGCTATTTTTTATTGTGTTTGTTTTATAATAATACAATAATTTTTTGCAAAAAGGGTACTTTTTAGCGATTTATGACTAAATATACTTTCTATTTAAAATATTGAGCTATTTTTTATTGTGTTTGTTTTATAATAATACAATAATTTTTTGCAAAAAGGGTGGTTTTTAGCGATTTATGACTAAATATACTTTCTATTTAAAATATTGAGCTATTTTTTATTGTGTTTGTTTTATAATAATACAATATTTTTTTGCAAAGAGGGTACTTTTTAGCGATTAATAACTAAATATACTTTCAATTTCAAATATTGAGCTATTTTTTATTGTGTTTGTTTTATAATATTACAATAATTTTTTGCAAAAAGGGTGGTTTTTAGCGATTTATGACTAAATATACTTTCTATTTAAAATATTGAGCTATTTTTTATTGTGTTTGTTTTATAATATTACAATAATTTTTTGCAAAAAGGGTACTTTTTAGCGATTAATAACTAAATATACTTTCAATTTCAAATATTGAGTTATTTTTTATTGTGTTTGTTTTATAATAATACAATAATTTTTTGCAAAAAGGGTGGTTTTTAGCGATTTATGACTAAATATACTTTCTATTTAAAATATTGAGCTATTTTTTATTGTGTTTGTTTTATAATAATACAATAATTTTTTGCAAAAAGGGTACTTTTTAGCGATTAATAACTTAATATACTTTCAATTTCAAATATTGAGCTATTTTTTATTGTGTTTGTTTTATAATAATACAATAATTTTTTGCAAAAAGGGTGGTTTTTAGCGATTTATGACTAAATATACTTTCTATTTAAAATATTGAGCTATTTTTTATTGTGTTTGTTTTATAATATAACAATAATTTTTTGCAAAAAGGGTGGTTTTTAGCGATTTATGACTAAATATACTTTCTATTTAAAATATTGAGCTATTTTTTATTGTGTTTGTTTTATAATATTACAATAATTTTTTGCAAAAAGGGTACTTTTTAGCGATTAATAACTAAATATACTTTCTATTTAAAATATTGAGCTATTTTTTATTGTGTTTGTTTTATAATAATACAATAATTTTTTGCAAAAAGGGTACTTTTTAGCGATTAATAACTAAATATACTTTCAATTTCAAATATTGAGCTATTTTTTATTGTGTTTGTTTTATAATATTACAATAATTTTTTGCAAAAAGGGTACTTTTTAGCGATTAATAACTAAATATACTTTCAATTTCAAATATTGAGCTATTTTTTATTGTGTTTGTTTTATAATAATACAATATTTTTTTGCAAAGAGGGTACTTTTTAGCGATTAATAACTAAATATACTTTCAATTTCAAATATTGAGCTATTTTTTATTGTGTTTGTTTTATAATAATACAATATTTTTTTGCAAAGAGGGTACTTTTTAGCGATTAATAACTAAATATACTTTCAATTTCAAATATTGAGCTATTTTTTATTGTGTTTGTTTTATAATAATACAATATTTTTTTGCAAAGAGGGTACTTTTTAGCGATTAATAACTAAATATACTTTCAATTTCAAATATTGAGCTATTTTTTATTGTGTTTGTTTTATAATATTACAATAATTTTTTGCAAAAAGGGTACTTTTTAGCGATTTATGACTAAATATACTTTCAATTTCAAATATTGAGCTATTTTTTATTGTGTTTGTTTTATAATAATACAATATTTTTTTTGCAAAGAGGGTACTTTTTAGCGATTAATAACTAAATATACTTTCAATTTCAAATATTGAGCTATTTTTTATTGTGTTTGTTTTATAATATTGCAATAATTTTTTGCAAAAAGGGTGGTTTTTAGCGATTTATGACTAAATATACTTTCTATTTAAAATATTGAGCTATTTTTTATTGTGTTTGTTTTATAATAATACAATATTTTTTTGCAAAGAGGGTACTTTTTAGCGATTAATAACTAAATATACTTTCAATTTCAAATATTGAGCTATTTTTTATTGTGTTTGTTTTATAATATTACAATAATTTTTTGCAAAAAGGGTACTTTTTAGCGATTAATAACTAAATATACTTTCAATTTCAAATATTGAGCTATTTTTTATTGTGTTTGTTTTATAATAATACAATAATTTTTTGCAAAAAGGGTGGTTTTTAGCGATTTATGACTAAATATACTTTCTATTTAAAATATTGAGCTATTTTTTATTGTGTTTGTTTTATAATAATACAATAATTTTTTGCAAAAAGGGTACTTTTTAGCGATTAATAACTAAATATACTTTCAATTTCAAATATTGAGCTATTTTTTATTGTGTTTGTTTTATAATATTACAATAATTTTTTGCAAAAAGGGTACTTTTTAGCGATTAATAACTAAATATACTTTCAATTTCAAATATTGAGCTATTTTTTATTGTGTTTGTTTTATAATATTACAATAATTTTTTTGCAAAAAGGGTGGTTTTTAGCGATTTATGACTAAATATACTTTCTATTTAAAATATTGAGCTATTTTTTATTGTGTTTGTTTTATAATATTACAATAATTTTTTGCAAAAAGGGTACTTTTTAGCGATTAATAACTAAATATACTTTCAATTTCAAATATTGAGCTATTTTTTATTGTGTTTGTTTTATAATATTACAATAATTTTTTGCAAAAAGGGTACTTTTTAGCGATTAATAACTAAATATACTTTCAATTTCAAATATTGAGCTATTTTTTATTGTGTTTGTTTTATAATAATACAATAATTTTTTGCAAAAAGGGTGGTTTTTAGCGATTTATGACTAAATATACTTTCTATTTAAAATATTGAGCTATTTTTTATTGTGTTTGTTTTATAATAATACAATAATTTTTTGCAAAAAGGGTACTTTTTAGCGATTAATAACTAAATATACTTTCAATTTCAAATATTGAGCTATTTTTTATTGTGTTTGTTTTATAATATTACAATAATTTTTTGCAAAAAGGGTACTTTTTAGCGATTAATAACTAAATATACTTTCAATTTCAAATATTGAGCTATTTTTTATTGTGTTTGTTTTATAATAATACAATAATTTTTTGCAAAAAGGGTACTTTTTAGCGATTTATGACTAAATATACTTTCTATTTAAAATATTGAGCTATTTTTTATTGTGTTTGTTTTATAATAATACAATAATTTTTTGCAAAAAGGGTACTTTTTAGCGATTAATAACTAAATATACTTTCAATTTCAAATATTGAGCTATTTTTTATTGTGTTTGTTTTATAATAATACAATAATTTTTTGCAAAAAGGGTGGTTTTTAGCGAATTATGACTAAATATACTTTCTATTTAAAATATTGAGCTATTTTTTATTGTGTTTGTTTTATAATAATACAATAATTTTTTGCAAAAAGGGTACTTTTTAGCGATTAATAACTAAATATACTTTCAATTTCAAATATTGAGCTATTTTTTATTGTGTTTGTTTTATAATAATACAATAATTTTTTGCAAAAAGGGTGGTTTTTAGCGAATTATGACTAAATATACTTTCTATTTAAAATATTGAGCTATTTTTTATTGTGTTTGTTTTATAATAATACAATTATTTTTTGCAAAAAGGGTACTTTTTAGCGATTAATAACTAAATATACTTTCAATTTCAAATATTGAGCTATTTTTTATTGTGTTTGTTTTATAATAATACAATAATTTTTTGCAAAAAGGGTACTTTTTAGCGATTTATGACTAAATATACTTTCTATTTAAAATATTGAGCTATTTTTTATTGTGTTTGTTTTATAATAATACAATAATTTTTTGCAAAAAGGGTGGTTTTTAGCGATTTATGACTAAATATACTTTCTATTTAAAATATTGAGCTATTTTTTATTGTGTTTGTTTTATAATAATACAATAATTTTTTGCAAAAAGGGTACTTTTTAGCGATTAATAACTAAATATACTTTCAATTTCAAATATTGAGCTATTTTTTATTGTGTTTGTTTTATAATATTACAATAATTTTTTGCAAAAAGGGTGGTTTTTAGCGATTTATGACTAAATATACTTTCTATTTAAAATATTGAGCTATTTTTTATTGTGTTTGTTTTATAATATTACAATAATTTTTTGCAAAAAGGGTACTTTTTAGCGATTAATAACTAAATATACTTTCAATTTCAAATATTGAGTTATTTTTTATTGTGTTTGTTTTATAATAATACAATAATTTTTTGCAAAAAGGGTGGTTTTTAGCGATTTATGACTAAATATACTTTCTATTTAAAATATTGAGCTATTTTTTATTGTGTTTGTTTTATAATAATACAATAATTTTTTGCAAAAAGGGTACTTTTTAGCGATTAATAACTTAATATACTTTCAATTTCAAATATTGAGCTATTTTTTATTGTGTTTGTTTTATAATAATACAATAATTTTTTGCAAAAAGGGTGGTTTTTAGCGATTTATGACTAAATATACTTTCTATTTAAAATATTGAGCTATTTTTTATTGTGTTTGTTTTATAATATAACAATAATTTTTTGCAAAAAGGGTGGTTTTTAGCGATTTATGACTAAATATACTTTCTATTTAAAATATTGAGCTATTTTTTATTGTGTTTGTTTTATAATATTACAATAATTTTTTGCAAAAAGGGTACTTTTTAGCGATTAATAACTAAATATACTTTCAATTTCAAATATTGAGCTATTTTTTATTGTGTTTGTTTTATAATAATACAATAATTTTTTGCAAAAAGGGTGGTTTTTAGCGATTTATGACTAAATATACTTTCTATTTAAAATATTGAGCTATTTTTTATTGTGTTTGTTTTATAATATTACAATAATTTTTTGCAAAAAGGGTACTTTTTAGCGATTAATAACTAAATATACTTTCAATTTCAAATATTGAGCTATTTTTTATTGTGTTTGTTTTATAATAATACAATAATTTTTTGCAAAAAGGGTGGTTTTTAGCGATTTATGACTAAATATACTTTCTATTTAAAATATTGAGCTATTTTTTATTGTGTTTGTTTTATAATAATACAATAATTTTTTGCAAAAAGGGTGGTTTTTAGCGATTTATGACTAAATATACTTTCTATTTAAAATATTGAGCTATTTTTTATTGTGTTTGTTTTATAATAATACAATAATTTTTTGCAAAAAGGGTACTTTTTAGCGATTAATAACTAAATATACTTTCAATTTCAAATATTGAGCTATTTTTTATTGTGTTTGTTTTATAATATTACAATAATTTTTTGCAAAAAGGGTACTTTTTAGCGATTAATAACTAAATATACTTTCAATTTCAAATATTGAGCTATTTTTTATTGTGTTTGTTTTATAATAATACAATAATTTTTTGCAAAAAGGCTGGTTTTTAGCGATTAATAACTAAATATACTTTCAATTTCAAATATTGAGCTATTTTTTATTGTGTTTGTTTTATAAAAATACAATAATTTTTTGCAAAAAGGGTGGTTTTTAGCGATTTATGACTAAATATACTTTCTATTTAAAATATTGAGCTATTTTTTATTGTGTTTGTTTTATAATAATACAATAATTTTTTGCAAAAAGGGTACTTTTTAGCGATTAATAACTAAATATACTTTTAATTTCAAATATTGAGCTATTTTTTATTGTGTTTGTTTTATAATATTACAATAATTTTTTGCAAAAAGGGTACTTTTTAGCGATTAATAACTAAATATACTTTCAATTTCAAATATTGAGCTATTTTTTATTGTGTTTGTTTTATAATATTACAATAATTTTTTGCAAAAAGGGTACTTTTTAGCGATTAATAACTAAATATACTTTCAATTTCAAATATTGAGCTATTTTATATTGTGTTTGTTTTATAATAATACAATAATTTTTTGCAAAAAGGGTGGTTTTTAGCGATTTATGACTAAATATACTTTCTATTTAAAATATTGAGCTATTTTTTATTGTGTTTGTTTTATAATAATACAATAATTTTTTTCAAAAAGGGTACTTTTTAGCGATTAATAACTAAATATACTTTCAATTTCAAATATTGAGCTATTTTTTATTGTGTTTGTTTTATAATATTACAATAATTTTTTGCAAAAAGGGTACTTTTTAGCGATTAATAACTAAATATACTTTCAATTTCAAATATTGAGCTATTTTTTATTGTTTTTGTTTTATAATAATACAATAATTTTTTGCAAAAAGGGTACTTTTTAGCGATTTATGACTGAATATACTTTCTATTTAAAATATTGAGCTATTTTTTATTGTGTTTGTTTTATAATAATACAATATTTTTTTGCAAAAAGGGTACTTTTTAGCGATTAATAACTAAATATACTTTCAATTTCAAATATTGAGCTATTTTTTATTGTGTTTGTTTTATAATAATACAATAATTTTTTGCAAAAAGGGTGGTTTTTAGCGAATTATGACTAAATATACTTTCTATTTAAAATATTGAGCTATTTTTTATTGTGTTTGTTTTATAATAATACAATAATTTTTTGCAAAAAGGGTACTTTTTAGCGATTAATAACTAAATATACTTTCAATTTCAAATATTGAGCTATTTTTTATTGTGTTTGTTTTATAATAATACAATAATTTTTTGCAAAAAGGGTGGATTTTAGCGAATTATGACTAAATATACTTTCTATTTAAAATATTGAGCTATTTTTTATTGTGTTTGTTTTATAATAATACAATATTTTTTTGCAAAAAGGGTACTTTTTAGCGATTAATAACAAAATATACTTTCAATTTCAAATATTGAGCTATTTTTTATTGTGTTTGTTTTATAATAATACAATAATTTTTTGCAAAAAGGGTACCTTTTAGCGATTTATGACTAAATATACTTTCTATTTAAAATATTGAGCTATTTTTTATTGTGTTTGTTTTATAATAATACAATAATTTTTTGCAAAAAGGGTACTTTTTAGCGATTAATAACTAAATATACTTTCAATTTCAAATATTGAGCTATTTTTTATTGTGTTTGTTTTATAATATTACAATAATTTTTTGCAAAAAGGGTACTTTTTAGCGATTAATAACTAAATATACTTTCAATTTCAAATATTGAGCTATTTTTTATTGTGTTTGTTTTATAATATTACAATAATTTTTTGCAAAAAGGGTACTTTTTAGCGATTAATAACTAAATATACTTTCAATTTCAAATATTGAGCTATTTTTTATTGTGTTTGTTTTATAATAATACAATAATTTTTTGCAAAAAGGGTACTTTTTAGCGATTTATGACTAAATATACTTTCTATTTTAAATATTGAGCTATTTTTTATTGTGTTTGTTTTATAATAATACAATAATTTTTTGCAAAAAGGGTACTTTTTAGCGATTAATAACTAAATATACTTTCAATTTCAAATATTGAGCTATTTTTTATTGTGTTTGTTTTATAATATTACAATAATTTTTTGCAAAAAGGGTACTTTTTAGCGATTAATAACTAAATATACTTTCAATTTCAAATATTGAGCTATTTTTTATTGTGTTTGTTTTATAATAATACAATAATTTTTTGCAAAAAGGGTACTTTTTAGCGATTTATGACTAAATATACTTTCTATTTAAAATATTGAGCTATTTTTTATTGTGTTTGTTTTATAATAATACAATAATTTTTTGCAAAAAGGGTACTTTTTAGCGATTAATAACTAAATATACTTTCAATTTCAAATATTGAGCTATTTTTTATTGTGTTTGTTTTATAATATTACAATAATTTTTTGCAAAAAGGGTACTTTTTAGCGATTAATAACTAAATATACTTTCAATTTCAAATATTGAGCTATTTTTTATTGTGTTTGTTTTATAATAATACAATAATTTTTTGCAAAAAGGGTACTTTTTAGCGATTTATGACTAAATATACTTTCTATTTAAAATATTGAGCTATTTTTTATTGTGTTTGTTTTATAATAATACAATAATTTTTTGCAAAAAGGGTACTTTTTAGCGATTAATAACTAAATATACTTTCAATTTCAAATACTGAGCTATTTTTTATTGTGTTTGTTTTATAATATTACAATAATTTTTTGCAAAAAGGGTACTTTTTAGCGATTAATAACTAAATATACTTTCAATTTCAAATATTGAGCTATTTTTTATTGTGTTTGTTTTATAATAATACAATAATTTTTTGCAAAAAGGGTACTTTTTAGCGATTTATGACTAAATATACTTTCTATTTAAAATATTGAGCTATTTTTTATTGTGTTTGTTTTATAATAATACAATAATTTTTTGCAAAAAGGGTACTTTTTAGCGATTAATAACTAAATATACTTTCAATTTCAAATATTGAGCTATTTTTTATTGTGTTTGTTTTATAATATTACAATAATTTTTTGCAAAAAGGGTACTTTTTAGCGATTAATAACTAAATATACTTTCAATTTCAAATATTGAGCTATTTTTTATTGTGTTTGTTTTATAATAATACAATAATTTTTTGCAAAAAGGGTACTTTTTAGCGATTTATGACTAAATATACTTTCTATTTAAAATATTGAGCTATTTTTTATTGTGTTTGTTTTATAATAATACAATAATTTTTTGCAAAAAGGGTACTTTTTAGCGATTAATAACTAAATATACTTTCAATTTCAAATATTGAGCTATTTTTTATTGTGTTTGTTTTATAATATTACAATAATTTTTTGCAAAAAGGGTACTTTTTAGCGATTAATAACTAAATATACTTTCAATTTCAAATATTGAGCTATTTTTTATTGTGTTTGTTTTATAATATTACAATAATTTTTTGCAAAAAGGGTACTTTTTAGCGATTAATAACTAAATATACTTTCAATTTCAAATATTGAGCTATTTTTTATTGTGTTTGTTTTATAATAATACAATAATTTTTTGCAAAAAGGGTGGTTTTTAGCGATTTATGACTAAATATACTTTCTATTTAAAATATTGAGCTATTTTTTATTGTGTTTGTTTTATAATAATACAATAATTTTTTTCAAAAAGGGTACTTTTTAGCGATTAATAACTAAATATACTTTCAATTTCAAATATTGAGCTATTTTTTATTGTGTTTGTTTTATAATATTACAATAATTTTTTGCAACAAGGGTACTTTTTAGCGATTAATAACTAAATATACTTTAAATTTCAAATATTGAGCTATTTTTTATTGTGTTTGTTTTATAATAATACAATAATTTTTTGCAAAAAGGGTACTTTTTAGCGATTTATGACTAAATATACTTTCTATTTAAAATATTGAGCTATTTTTTATTGTGTTTGTTTTATAATAATACAATAATTTTTTGCAAAAAGGGTACTTTTTAGCGATTAATAACTAAATATACTTTCAATTTCAAATATTGAGCTATTTTTTATTGTGTTTGTTTTATAAAAATACAATAATTTTTTGCAAAAAGGGTGGTTTTTAGCGAATTATGACTAAATATACTTTCTATTTAAAATATTGAGCTATTTTTTATTGTGTTTGTTTTATAATAATACAATAATTTTTTGCAAAAAGGGTACTTTTTAGCGATTAATAACTAAATATACTTTCAATTTCAAATATTGAGCTATTTTTTATTGTGTTTGTTTTATAATAATACAATAATTTTTTGCAAAAAGGGTGGTTTTTAGCGAATTATGACTAAATATACTTTCTATTTAAAATATTGAGCTATTTTTTATTGTGTTTGTTTTATAATAATACAATATTTTTTTGCAAAAAGGGTACTTTTTAGCGATTAATAACTAAATATACTTTCAATTTCAAATATTGAGCTATTTTTTATTGTGTTTGTTTTATAATAATACCATAATTTTTTGCAAAAAGAGTACTTTTTAGCGATTTATGACTAAATATACTTTCTATTTAAAATATTGAGCTATTTTTTATTGTGTTTGTTTTATAATAATACAATAATTTTTTGCAAAAAGGGTACTTTTTAGCGATTAATAACTAAATATACTTTCAATTTCAAATATTGAGCTATTTTTTATTGTGTTTGTTTTATAATATTACAATAATTTTTTGCAAAAAGGGTACTTTTTAGCGATTAATAACTAAATATACTTTCAATTTCAAATATTGAGCTATTTTTTATTGTGTTTGTTTTATAATAATACAATAATTTTTTGCAAAAAGGGTGGTTTTTAGCGATTTATGACTAAATATACTTTCTATTTAAAATATTGAGCTATTTTTTATTGTGTTTGTTTTATAATAATACAATAATTTTTTGCAAAAAGGGTACTTTTTAGCGATTAATAACTAAATATACTTTCAATTTCAAATATTGAGCTATTTTTTATTGTGTTTGTTTTATAATATTACAATAATTTTTTGCAAAAAGGGTACTTTTTAGCGATTAATTACTATATATACTTTTAATTTCAAATATTGAGCTATTTTTTATTGTGTTTGTTTTATAATAATACAATAATTTTTTGCAAAAAGGGTGGTTTTTAGCGATTTATGACTAAATATACTTTCTATTTAAAATATTGAGCTATTTTTTATTGTGTTTGTTTTATAATAATACAATAATTTTTTGCAAAAAGGGTGGTTTGTAGCGATTTATGACTAAATATACTTTCTATTTAAAATATTGAGCTATTTTTTATTGTGTTTGTTTTATAATAATACAATAATTTTTTGCAAAAAGGGTACTTTTTAGCGATTAATAACTAAATATACTTTCAATTTCAAATATTGAGCTATTTTTTATTGTGTTTGTTTTATAATATTACAATAATTTTTTGCAAAAAGGGTACTTTTTAGCGATTAATAACTAAATATACTTTCAATTTCAAATATTGAGCTATTTTTTATTGTGTTTGTTTTATAATATTACAATAATTTTTTGTAAAAAGGGTACTTTTTAGCGATTAATAACTAAATATACTTTTAATTTCAAATATTGAGCTATTTTTTATTGTGTTTGTTTTATAATATTACAATAATTTTTTGCAAAAAGGGTACTTTTTAGCGATTAATAACTAAATATACTTTCAATTTCAAATATTGAGCTATTTTTTATTGTGTTTGTTTTATAATAATACAATAATTTTTTGCAAAAAGGGTGGTTTTTAGCGATTTATGACTAAATATACTTTCTATTTAAAATATTGAGCTATTTTTTATTGTGTTTGTTTTATAATAATACAATAATTTTTTGCAAAAAGGGTACTTTTTAGCGATTAATAACTAAATATACTTTCAATTTCAGATATTGAGCTATTTTTTATTGTGTTTGTTTTATAATATTACAATAATTTTTTGCAAAAAGGGTACTTTTTAGCGATTAATAACTAAATATACTTTCAATTTCAAATATTGAGCTATTTTTTATTGTGTTTGTTTTATAATATTACAATAATTTTTTGCAAAAAGGGTACTTTTTAGCGATTAATAACTAAATATACTTTCAATTTCAAATATTGAGCTATTTTTTATTGTGTTTGTTTTATAATAATACAATAATTTTTTGCAAAAAGGGTACTTTTTAGCGATTAATAATTAATATTGATTAATATTGAGCTATTTTTTATTGTGTTTGTTTTATAATAATACAATAATTTTTTGCAAAAAGGGTACTTTTTAGCGATTAATAACTAAATATACTTTCAATTTCAAATATTGAGCTATTTTTTATTGTGTTTGTTTTATAATATTACAATAATTTTTTGCAAAAAGGGTACTTTTTAGCGATTAATAACTAAATATACTTTCAATTTCAAATATTGAGCTATTTTTTATTGTGTTTGTTTTATAATATTACAATAATTTTTTGCAAAAAGGGTACTTTTTAGCGATTAATAACTAAATATACTTTCAATTTCAAATATTGAGCTATTTTTTATTGTGTTTGTTTTATAATAATACAATAATTTTTTGCAAAAAGGGTACTTTTTAGCGATTAATAACTAAATATACTTTCAATTTTAAATATTGAGCTATTTTTTATTGTGTTTGTTTTATAATATTACAATAATTTTTTGCAAAAAGGGTACTTTTTAGCGATTAATTACTAAATATACTTTTAATTTCAAATATTGAGCTATTTTTTATTGTGTTTGTTTTATAATAATACAATAATTTTTTGCAAAAAGGGTGGTTTGTAGCGATTTTTGACTAAATATACTTTCTATTTAAAATATTGAGCTATTTTTTATTGTGTTTGTTTTATAATAATACAATAATTTTTTGCAAAAAGGGTACTTTTTAGCGATTAATAACTAAATATACTTTCAATTTCAAATATTGAGCTATTTTTTATTGTGTTTGTTTTATAATATTACAATAATTTTTTGCAAAAAGGGTACTTTTTAGCGATTAATAACTAAATATACTTTCAATTTCAAATATTGAGCTATTTTTTATTGTGTTTGTTTTATAATATTACAATAATTTTTTGTAAAAAGGGTACTTTTTAGCGATTAATAACTAAATATACTTTTAATTTCAAATATTGAGCTATTTTTTATTGTGTTTGTTTTATAATATTACAATAATTTTTTGCAAAAAGGGTACTTTTTAGCGATTAATAACTAAATATACTTTCAATTTCAAATATTGAGCTATTTTTTATTGTGTTTGTTTTATAATAATACAATAATTTTTTGCAAAAAGGGTGGTTTTTAGCGATTTATGACTAAATATACTTTCTATTTAAAATATTGAGCTATTTTTTATTGTGTTTGTTTTATAATAATACAATAATTTTTTGCAAAAAGGGTACTTTTTAGCGATTAATAACTAAATATACCTTCAATTTCAAATATTGAGCTATTTTTTATTGTGTTTGTTTTATAATATTACAATAATTTTTTGCAAAAAGGGTACTTTTTAGCGATTAATAACTAAATATACTTTCAATTTCAAATATTGAGCTATTTTTTATTGTGTTTGTTTTATAATATTACAATAATTTTTTGCAAAAAGGGTACTTTTTAGCGATTAATAACTAAATATACTTTCAATTTCAAATATTGAGCTATTTTTTATTGTGTTTGTTTTATAATAATACAATAATTTTTTGCAAAAAGTGTACTTTTTAGCGATTAATAACTAAATATACTTTCAATTTCAAATATTGAGCTATTTTTTATTGTGTTTGTTTTATAATATTACAATAATTTTTTGCAAAAAGGGTACTTTTTAGCGATTAATAACTAAATATACTTTCAATTTCAAATATTGAGCTATTTTTTATTGTGTTTGTTTTATAATATTACAATAATTTTTTGCAAAAAGGGTACTTTTTAGCGATTAATAACTAAATATACTTTCAATTTCAAATATTGAGCTATTTTTTATTGTGTTTGTTTTATAATATTACAATAATTTTTTGCAAAAAGGGTACTTTTTAGCGATTAATAACTAAATATACTTTCAATTTCAAATATTGAGCTATTTTTTATTGTGTTTGTTTTATAATAATACAATAATTTTTTGCAAAAAGGGTACTTTTTAGCGATTAATAACTAAATATACTTTCAATTTCAAATATTGAGCTATTTTTTATTGTGTTTGTTTTATAATAATACAATAATTTTTTGCAAAAAGTGTACTTTTTAGCGATTAATAACTAAATATACTTTCAATTTCAAATATTGAGCTATTTTTTATTGTGTTTGTTTTATAATAATACAATAATTTTTTGCAAAAAGTGTACTTTTTAGCGATTAATAACTAAATATACTTTCAATTTCAAATATTGAGCTATTTTTTATTGTGTTTGTTTTATAATAATACAATAATTTTTTGCAAAAAGGGTACTTTTTAGCGATTAATAACTAAATATACTTTCAATTTCAAATATTGAGCTATTTTTTATTGTGTTTGTTTTATAATAATACAATAATTTTTTGCAAAAAGTGTACTTTTTAGCGATTAATAACTAAATATACTTTCAATTTCAAATATTGAGCTATTTTTTATTGTGTTTGTTTTATAATAATACAATAATTTTTTGCAAAAAGGGTACTTTTTAGCGATTAATAACTAAATATACTTTCAATTTCAAATATTGAGCTATTTTTTATTGTGTTTGTTTTATAATATTACAATAATTTTTTGCAAAAAGGGTACTTTTTAGCGATTAATTACTAAATATACTTTTAATTTCAAATATTGAGCTATTTTTTATTGTGTTTGTTTTATAATAATACAATAATTTTTTGCAAAAAGGGTGGTTTGTAGCGATTTTTGACTAAATATACTTTCTATTTAAAATATTGAGCTATTTTTTATTGTGTTTGTTTTATAATAATACAATAATTTTTTGCAAAAAGGGTACTTTTTAGCGATTAATAACTAAATATACTTTCAATTTCAAATATTGAGCTATTTTTTATTGTGTTTGTTTTATAATATTACAATAATTTTTTGCAAAAAGGGTACTTTTTAGCGATTAATAACTAAATATACTTTCAATTTCAAATATTGAGCTATTTTTTATTGTGTTTGTTTTATAATATTACAATAATTTTTTGTAAAAAGGGTACTTTTTAGCGATTAATAACTAAATATACTTTTAATTTCAAATATTGAGCTATTTTTTATTGTGTTTGTTTTATAATATTACAATAATTTTTTGCAAAAAGGGTACTTTTTAGCGATTAATAACTAAATATACTTTCAATTTCAAATATTGAGCTATTTTTTATTGTGTTTGTTTTATAATAATACAATAATTTTTTGCAAAAAGGGTGGTTTTTAGCGATTTATGACTAAATATACTTTCTATTTAAAATATTGAGCTATTTTTTATTGTGTTTGTTTTATAATAATACAATAATTTTTTGCAAAAAGGGTACTTTTTAGCGATTAATAACTAAATATACCTTCAATTTCAAATATTGAGCTATTTTTTATTGTGTTTGTTTTATAATATTACAATAATTTTTTGCAAAAAGGGTACTTTTTAGCGATTAATAACTAAATATACTTTCAATTTCAAATATTGAGCTATTTTTTATTGTGTTTGTTTTATAATATTACAATAATTTCTTGCAAAAAGGGTACTTTTTAGCGATTAATAACTAAATATACTTTCAATTTCAAATATTGAGCTATTTTTTATTGTGTTTGTTTTATAATAATACAATAATTTTTTGCAAAAAGTGTACTTTTTAGCGATTAATAACTAAATATACTTTCAATTTCAAATATTGAGCTATTTTTTATTGTGTTTGTTTTATAATATTACAATAATTTTTTGCAAAAAGGGTACTTTTTAGCGATTAATAACTAAATATACTTTCAATTTCAAATATTGAGCTATTTTTTATTGTGTTTGTTTTATAATAATACAATAATTTTTTGCAAAAAGGGTACTTTTTAGCGATTAATAACTAAATATACTTTCAATTTCAAATATTGAGCTATTTTTTATTGTGTTTGTTTTATAATATTACAATAATTTTTTGCAAAAAGGGTACTTTTTAGCGATTAATAACTAAATATACTTTCAATTTCAAATATTGAGCTATTTTTTATTGTGTTTGTTTTATAATATTACAATAATTTTTTGCAAAAAGGGTACTTTTTAGCGATTAATAACTAAATATACTTTCAATTTCAAATATTGAGCTATTTTTTATTGTGTTTGTTTTATAATAATACAATAATTTTTTGCAAAAAGGGTACTTTTTAGCGATTAATAACTAAATATACTTTCAATTTCAAATATTGAGCTATTTTTTATTGTGTTTGTTTTATAATAATACAATAATTTTTTGCAAAAAGTGTACTTTTTAGCGATTAATAACTAAATATACTTTCAATTTCAAATATTGAGCTATTTTTTATTGTGTTTGTTTTATAATAATACAATAATTTTTTGCAAAAAGTGTACTTTTTAGCGATTAATAACTAAATATACTTTCAATTTCAAATATTGAGCTATTTTTTATTGTGTTTGTTTTATAATAATACAATAATTTTTTGCAAAAAGGGTACTTTTTAGCGATTAATAACTAAATATACTTTCAATTTCAAATATTGAGCTATTTTTTATTGTGTTTGTTTTATAATAATACAATAATTTTTTGCAAAAAGTGTACTTTTTAGCGATTAATAACTAAATATACTTTCAATTTCAAATATTGAGCTATTTTTTATTGTGTTTGTTTTATAATAATACAATAATTTTTTGCAAAAAGGGTACTTTTTAGCGATTAATAACTAAATATACTTTCAATTTCAAATATTGAGCTATTTTTTATTGTGTTTGTTTTATAATATTACAATAATTTTTTGCAAAAAGGGTACTTTTTAGCGATTAATTACTAAATATACTTTTAATTTCAAATATTGAGCTATTTTTTATTGTGTTTGTTTTATAATAATACAATAATTTTTTGCAAAAAGGGTGGTTTGTAGCGATTTTTGACTAAATATACTTTCTATTTAAAATATTGAGCTATTTTTTATTGTGTTTGTTTTATAATAATACAATAATTTTTTGCAAAAAGGGTACTTTTTAGCGATTAATAACTAAATATACTTTCAATTTCAAATATTGAGCTATTTTTTATTGTGTTTGTTTTATAATATTACAATAATTTTTTGCAAAAAGGGTACTTTTTAGCGATTAATAACTAAATATACTTTCAATTTCAAATATTGAGCTATTTTTTATTGTGTTTGTTTTATAATATTACAATAATTTTTTGTAAAAAGGGTACTTTTTAGCGATTAATAACTAAATATACTTTTAATTTCAAATATTGAGCTATTTTTTATTGTGTTTGTTTTATAATATTACAATAATTTTTTGCAAAAAGGGTACTTTTTAGCGATTAATAACTAAATATACTTTCAATTTCAAATATTGAGCTATTTTTTATTGTGTTTGTTTTATAATAATACAATAATTTTTTGCAAAAAGGGTGGTTTTTAGCGATTTATGACTAAATATACTTTCTATTTAAAATATTGAGCTATTTTTTATTGTGTTTGTTTTATAATAATACAATAATTTTTTGCAAAAAGGGTACTTTTTAGCGATTAATAACTAAATATACCTTCAATTTCAAATATTGAGCTATTTTTTATTGTGTTTGTTTTATAATATTACAATAATTTTTTGCAAAAAGGGTACTTTTTAGCGATTAATAACTAAATATACTTTCAATTTCAAATATTGAGCTATTTTTTATTGTGTTTGTTTTATAATATTACAATAATTTTTTGCAAAAAGGGTACTTTTTAGCGATTAATAACTAAATATACTTTCAATTTCAAATATTGAGCTATTTTTTATTGTGTTTGTTTTATAATAATACAATAATTTTTTGCAAAAAGTGTACTTTTTAGCGATTAATAACTAAATATACTTTCAATTTCAAATATTGAGCTATTTTTTATTGTGTTTGTTTTATAATATTACAATAATTTTTTGCAAAAAGGGTACTTTTTAGCGATAAATAACTAAATATACTTTCAATTTCAAATATTGAGCTATTTTTTATTGTGTTTGTTTTATAATATTACAATAATTTTTTGCAAAAAGGGTACTTTTTAGCGATTAATAACTAAATATACTTTCAATTTCAAATATTGAGCTATTTTTTATTGTGTTTGTTTTATAATATTACAATAATTTTTTGCAAAAAGGGTACTTTTTAGCGATTAATAACTAAATATACTTTCAATTTCAAATATTGAGCTATTTTTTATTGTGTTTGTTTTATAATAATACAATAATTTTTTGCAAAAAGTGTACTTTTTAGCGATTAATAACTAAATATACTTTCAATTTCAAATATTGAGCTATTTTTTATTGTGTTTGTTTTATAATAATACAATAATTTTTTGCAAAAAGTGTACTTTTTAGCGATTAATAACTAAATATACTTTCTATTTAAAATATTGAGCTATTTTTTATTGTGTTTGTTTTATAATATTACAATAATTTTTTGCAAAAAGGGTGGTTTTTAGCGATTAATGACTAAATATACTTTCAATTTCAAATATTGAGCTATTTTTTATTGTGTTTGTTTTATAATAATACAATAATTTTTTGCAAAAAGGGTACTTTTTAGCGATTAATAACTAAATATACTTTCTATTTAAAATATTGAGCTATTTTTTATTGTGTTTGTTTTATAATAATACAATAATTTTTTGCAAAAAGGGTACTTTTTAGCGATTAATAACTAAATATACTTTCAATTTCAAATATTGAGCTATTTTTTATTGTGTTTGTTTTATAATAATACAATAATTTTTTGCAAAAAGGGTACTTTTTAGCGATTAATAACTAAATATACTTTCAATTTCAAATATTGAGCTATTTTTTATTGTGTTTGTTTTATAATAATACAATAATTTTTTGCAAAAAGGGTGGTTTTTAGCGATTTATGACTAAATATACTTTCTATTTAAAATATTGAGCTATTTTTTATTGTGTTTGTTTTATAATAATACAATAATTTTTTGCAAAAAGGGTACTTTTTAGCGATTAATAACTAAATATACTTTCAATTTCAAATATTGAGCTATTTTTTATTGTGTTTGTTTTATAATAATACAATAATTTTTTGCAAAAAGGGTACTTTTTAGCGATTAATAACTAAATATACTTTCTATTTAAAATATTGAGCTATTTTTTATTGTGTTTGTTTTATAATAATACAATAATTTTTTGCAAAAAGGGTACTTTTTAGCGATTAATAACTAAATATACTTTCAATTTCAAATATTGAGCTATTTTTTATTGTGTTTGTTTTATAATAATACAATAATTTTTTGCAAAAAGGGTACTTTTTAGCGATTAATAACTAAATATACTTTCAATTTCAAATATTGAGCTATTTTTTATTGTGTTTGTTTTATAATAATACAATAATTTTTTGCAAAAAGGGTGGTTTTTAGCGATTTATGACTAAATATACTTTCTATTTAAAATATTGAGCTATTTTTTATTGTGTTTGTTTTATAATAATACAATAATTTTTTGCAAAAAGGGTACTTTTTAGCGATTAATAACTAAATATACTTTCAATTTCAAATATTGAGCTATTTTTTATTGTGTTTGTTTTATAATAATACAATAATTTTTTGCAAAAAGGGTACTTTTTAGCGATTAATAACTAAATATACTTTCAATTTCAAATATTGAGCTATTTTTTATTGTGTTTGTTTTATAATAATACAATAATTTTTTGCAAAAAGGGTACTTTTTAGCGATTAATAACTAAATATACTTTCAATTTCAGATATTGAGCTATTTTTTATTGTGTTTGTTTTATAATATTACAATAATTTTTTGCAAAAAGGGTACTTTTTAGCGATTAATAACTAAATATACTTTCAATTTCAAATATTGAGCTATTTTTTATTGTGTTTGTTTTATAATATTACAATAATTTTTTGCAAAAAGGGTACTTTTTAGCGATTAATAACTAAATATACTTTCAATTTCAAATATTGAGCTATTTTTTATTGTGTTTGTTTTATAATAATACAATAATTTTTTGCAAAAAGGGTACTTTTTAGCGATTAATAATTAATATTGATTAATATTGAGCTATTTTTTATTGTGTTTGTTTTATAATAATACAATAATTTTTTGCAAAAAGGGTACTTTTTAGCGATTAATAACTAAATATACTTTCAATTTCAAATATTGAGCTATTTTTTATTGTGTTTGTTTTATAATATTACAATAATTTTTTGCAAAAAGGGTACTTTTTAGCGATTAATAACTAAATATACTTTCAATTTCAAATATTGAGCTATTTTTTATTGTGTTTGTTTTATAATATTACAATAATTTTTTGCAAAAAGGGTACTTTTTAGCGATTAATAACTAAATATACTTTCAATTTCAAATATTGAGCTATTTTTTATTGTGTTTGTTTTATAATAATACAATAATTTTTTGCAAAAAGGGTACTTTTTAGCGATTAATAACTAAATATACTTTCAATTTCAAATATTGAGCTATTTTTTATTGTGTTTGTTTTATAATATTACAATAATTTTTTGCAAAAAGGGTACTTTTTAGCGATTAATTACTAAATATACTTTTAATTTCAAATATTGAGCTATTTTTTATTGTGTTTGTTTTATAATAATACAATAATTTTTTGCAAAAAGGGTGGTTTGTAGCGATTTTTGACTAAATATACTTTCTATTTAAAATATTGAGCTATTTTTTATTGTGTTTGTTTTATAATAATACAATAATTTTTTGCAAAAAGGGTACTTTTTAGCGATTAATAACTAAATATACTTTCAATTTCAAATATTGAGCTATTTTTTATTGTGTTTGTTTTATAATATTACAATAATTTTTTGCAAAAAGGGTACTTTTTAGCGATTAATAACTAAATATACTTTCAATTTCAAATATTGAGCTATTTTTTATTGTGTTTGTTTTATAATATTACAATAATTTTTTGTAAAAAGGGTACTTTTTAGCGATTAATAGCTAAATATACTTTTAATTTCAAATATTGAGCTATTTTTTATTGTGTTTGTTTTATAATATTACAATAATTTTTTGCAAAAAGGGTACTTTTTAGCGATTAATAACTAAATATACTTTCAATTTCAAATATTGAGCTATTTTTTATTGTGTTTGTTTTATAATAATACAATAATTTTTTGCAAAAAGGGTGGTTTTTAGCGATTTATGACTAAATATACTTTCTATGTATTTAAAATATTGAGCTATTTTTTATTGTGTTTGTTTTATAATAATACAATAATTTTTTGCAAAAAGGGTACTTTTTAGCGATTAATAACTAAATATACCTTCAATTTCAAATATTGAGCTATTTTTTATTGTGTTTGTTTTATAATATTACAATAATTTTTTGCAAAAAGGGTACTTTTTAGCGATTAATAACTAAATATACTTTCAATTTCAAATATTGAGCTATTTTTTATTGTGTTTGTTTTATAATATTACAATAATTTTTTGCAAAAAGGGTACTTTTTAGCGATTAATAACTAAATATACTTTCAATTTCAAATATTGAGCTATTTTTTATTGTGTTTGTTTTATAATAATACAATAATTTTTTGCAAAAAGTGTACTTTTTAGCGATTAATAACTAAATATACTTTCTATTTAAAATATTGAGCTATTTTTTATTGTGTTTGTTTTATAATATTACAATAATTTTTTGCAAAAAGGGTGGTTTTTAGCGATTAATGACTAAATATACTTTCAATTTCAAATATTGAGCTATTTTTTATTGTGTTTGTTTTATAATAATACAATAATTTTTTGCAAAAAGGGTACTTTTTAGCGATTAATAACTAAATATACTTTCTATTTAAAATATTGAGCTATTTTTTATTGTGTTTGTTTTATAATAATACAATAATTTTTTGCAAAAAGGGTACTTTTTAGCGATTAATAACTAAATATACTTTCAATTTCAAATATTGAGCTATTTTTTATTGTGTTTGTTTTATAATAATACAATAATTTTTTGCAAAAAGGGTACTTTTTAGCGATTAATAACTAAATATACTTTCAATTTCAAATATTGAGCTATTTTTTATTGTGTTTGTTTTATAATAATACAATAATTTTTTGCAAAAAGGGTGGTTTTTAGCGATTTATGACTAAATATACTTTCTATTTAAAATATTGAGCTATTTTTTATTGTGTTTGTTTTATAATAATACAATAATTTTTTGCAAAAAGGGTACTTTTTAGCGATTAATAACTAAATATACTTTCAATTTCAAATATTGAGCTATTTTTTATTGTGTTTGTTTTATAATAATACAATAATTTTTTGCAAAAAGGGTACTTTTTAGCGATTAATAACTAAATATACTTTCAATTTCAAATATTGAGCTATTTTTTATTGTGTTTGTTTTATAATAATACAATAATTTTTTGCAAAAAGGGTGGTTTTTAGCGATTTATGACTAAATATACTTTCTATTTAAAATATTGAGCTATTTTTTATTGTGTTTGTTTTATAATAATACAATAATTTTTTGCAAAAAGGGTACTTTTTAGCGATTAATAACTAAATATACTTTCAATTTCAAATATTGAGCTATTTTTTATTGTGTTTGTTTTATAATAATACAATAATTTTTTGCAAAAAGGGTACTTTTTAGCGATTAATAACTAAATATACTTTCAATTTCAAATATTGAGCTATTTTTTATTGTGTTTGTTTTATAATAATACAATAATTTTTTGCAAAAAGGGTACTTTTTATTAATAACTAAATATACTTTCAATTTCAAATATTGAGCTATTTTTTATTGTGTTTGTTTTATAATAATACAATAATTTTTTGCAAAAAGGGTGGTTTTTAGCGATTTATGACTAAATATACTTTCTATTTAAAATATTGAGCTATTTTTTATTGTGTTTGTTTTATAATAATACAATAATTTTTTGCAAAAAGGGTACTTTTTAGCGATTAATAACTAAATATACTTTCAATTTCAAATATTGAGCTATTTTTTATTGTGTTTGTTTTATAATAATACAATAATTTTTTGCAAAAAGGGTACTTTTTAGCGATTAATAACTATATATACTTTCTATTTAAAATATTGAGCTATTTTTTATTGTGTTTGTTTTATAATAATACAATAATTTTTTGCAAAAAGGGTACTTTTTAGCGATTAATAACTAAATATACTTTCAATTTCAAATATTGAGCTATTTTTTATTGTGTTTGTTTTATAATAATACAATAATTTTTTGCAAAAAGGGTGGTTTTTAGCGATTTATGACTAAATATACTTTCTATTTAAAATATTGAGCTATTTTTTATTGTGTTTGTTTTATAATAATACAATAATTTTTTGCAAAAAGGGTACTTTTTAGCGATTAATAACTAAATATACTTTCAATTTCAAATATTGAGCTATTTTTTATTGTGTTTGTTTTATAATAATACAATAATTTTATGCAAAAAGGGTGGTTTTTAGCGATTTATGACTAAATATACTTTCTATTTAAAATATTGAGCTATTTTTTATTGTGTTTGTTTTATAATAATACAATAATTTTTTGCAAAAAGGGTACTTTTTAGCGATTAATAACTAAATATACTTTCAATTTCAAATATTGAGCTATTTTTTATTGTGTTTGTTTTATAATAATACAATAATTTTTTGCAAAAAGGGTGGTTTTTAGCGATTTATGACTAAATATACTTTCTATTTAAAATATTGAGCTATTTTTTATTGTGTTTGTTTTATAATAATACAATAATTTTTTGCAAAAAGGGTACTTTTTAGCGATTAATAACTAAATATACTTTCAATTTCAAGTATTGAGCTATTTTTTATTGTGTTTGTTTTATAATAATACAATAATTTTTTGCAAAAAGGGTACTTTTTAGCGATTAATAACTAAATATACTTTCTATTTAAAATATTGAGCTATTTTTTATTGTGTTTGTTTTATAATAATACAATAATTTTTTGCAAAAAGGGTGGTTTTTAGAGATTAATAACTAAATATACTTTCAATTTCAAATATTGAGCTATTTTTTATTGTGTTTGTTTTATAATAATACAATAATTTTTTGCAAAAAGGGTACTTTTTAGCGATTAATAACTAAATATACTTTCAATTTCAAATATTGAGCTATTTTTTATTGTGTTTGTTTTATAATAATACAATAATTTTTTGCAAAAAGGGTGGTTTTTAGAGATTAATAACTAAATATACTTTCAATTTCAAATATGGAGCTATTTTTTATTGTGTTTGTTTTATAATAATACAATAATTTTTTGCAAAAAGGGTACTTTTTAGCGATTAATAACTAAATATACTTTCTATTTAAAATATTGAGCTATTTTTTATTGTGTTTGTTTTATAATAATACAATAATTTTTTGCAAAAAGGGTGGTTTTTAGAGATTAATAACTAAATATACTTTCAATTTCAAATATTGAGCTATTTTTTATTGTGTTTGTTTTATAATAATACAATAATTTTTTGCAAAAAGGGTACTTTTTAGCGATTAATAACTAAATATACTTTCTATTTAAAATATTGAGCTATTTTTTATTGTGTTTGTTTTATAATAATACAATAATTTTTTGCAAAAAGGGTACTTTTTAGCGATTAATAACTAAATATACTTTCTATTTAAAATATTGAGCTATTTTTTATTGTGTTTGTTTTATAATAATACAATAATTTTTTGCAAAAAGGGTGGTTTTTAGAGATTAATAACTAAATATACTTTCAATTTCAAATATTGAGCTATTTTTTATTGTGTTTGTTTTATAATAATACAATAATTTTTTGCAAAAAGGGTACTTTTTAGCGATTAATAACTAAATATACTTTCTATTTAAAATATTGAGCTATTTTTTATTGTGTTTGTTTTATAATAATACAATAATTTTTTGCAAAAAGGGTGGTTTTTAGAGATTAATAACTAAATATACTTTCAATTTCAAATATTGAGCTATTTTTTATTGTGTTTGTTTTATAATAATACAATAATTTTTTGCAAAAAGGGTACTTTTTAGCGATTAATAACTAAATATACTTTCAATTTCAAATATTGAGCTATTTTTTATTGTGTTTGTTTTATAATAATACAATAATTTTTTGCAAAAAGGGTACTTTTTAGCGATTAATAACTAAATATACTTTCTATTTAAAATATTGAGCTATTTTTTATTGTGTTTGTTTTATAATAATACAATAATTTTTTGCAAAAAGGGTGGTTTTTAGAGATTAATAACTAAATATACTTTCAATTTCAAATATTGAGCTATTTTTTATTGTGTTTGTTTTATAATAATACAATAATTTTTTGCAAAAAGGGTACTTTTTAGCGATTAATAACTAAATATACTTTCAATTTCAAATATTGAGCTATTTTTTATTGTGTTTGTTTTATAATAATACAATAATTTTTTGCAAAAAGGGTACTTTTTAGCGATTAATAACTAAATATACTTTCTATTTAAAATATTGAGCTATTTTTTATTGTGTTTGTTTTATAATAATACAATAATTTTTTGCAAAAAGGGTGGTTTTTAGAGATTAATAACTAAATATACTTTCAATTTCAAATATTGAGCTATTTTTTATTGTGTTTGTTTTATAATAATACAATAATTTTTTGCAAAAAGGGTACTTTTTAGCGATTAATAACTAAATATACTTTCAATTTCAAATATTGAGCTATTTTTTATTGTGTTTGTTTTATAATAATACAATAATTTTTTGCAAAAAGGGTACTTTTTAGCGATTAATAACTAAATATACTTTCTATTTAAAATATTGAGCTATTTTTTATTGTGTTTGTTTTATAATAATACAATAATTTTTTGCAAAAAGGGTGGTTTTTAGAGATTAATAACTAAATATACTTTCAATTTCAAATATTGAGCTATTTTTTATTGTGTTTGTTTTATAATAATACAATAATTTTTTGCAAAAAGGGTACTTTTTAGCGATTAATAACTAAATATACTTTCTATTTAAAATATTGAGCTATTTTTTATTGTGTTTGTTTTATAATAATACAATAATTTTTTGCAAAAAGGGTGGTTTTTAGAGATTAATAACTAAATATACTTTCAATTTCAAATATTGAGCTATTTTTTATTGTGTTTGTTTTATAATAATACAATAATTTTTTGCAAAAAGGGTACTTTTTAGCGATTAATAACTAAATATACTTTCAATTTCAAATATTGAGCTATTTTTTATTGTGTTTGTTTTATAATAATACAATAATTTTTTGCAAAAAGGGTGGTTTTTAGCGATTTATGACTAAATATACTTTCTATTTAAAATATTGAGCTATTTTTTATTGTGTTTGTTTTATAATAATACAATAATTTTTTGCAAAAAGGGTACTTTTTAGCGATTAATAACTAAATATACTTTCAATTTCAAATATTGAGCTATTTTTTATTGTGTTTGTTTTATAATAATACAATAATTTTTTGCAAAAAGTGTACTTTTTAGCGATTAATAACTAAATATACTTTCAATTTCAAATATTGAGCTATTTTTTATTGTGTTTGTTTTATAATAATACAATAATTTTTTGCAAAAAGGGTGGTTTTTAGCGATTTATGACTAAATATACTTTCTATTTAAAATATTGAGCTATTTTTTATTGTGTTTGTTTTATAATAATACAATAATTTTTTGCAAAAAGGGTACTTTTTAGCGATTAATAACTAAATATACTTTCAATTTCAAATATTGAGCTATTTTTTATTGTGTTTGTTTTATAATAATACAATAATTTTTTGCAAAAAGGGTGGTTTTTAGCGATTTATGACTAAATATACTTTCTATTTAAAATATTGAGCTATTTTTTATTGTGTTTGTTTTATAATAATACAATAATTTTTTGCAAAAAGGGTACTTTTTAGCGATTAATAACTAAATATACTTTCTATTTAAAATATTGAGCTATTTTTTATTGTGTTTGTTTTATAATAATACAATAATTTTTTGCAAAAAGGGTGGTTTTTAGAGATTAATAACTAAATATACTTTCAATTTCAAATATTGAGCTATTTTTTATTGTGTTTGTTTTATAATAATACAATAATTTTTTGCAAAAAGGGTACTTTTTAGCGATTAATAACTAAATATACTTTC
This sequence comes from Pollenia griseotomentosa, assembly GCA_963931875.1. Classification (NCBI taxonomy): domain Eukaryota; kingdom Metazoa; phylum Arthropoda; class Insecta; order Diptera; family Polleniidae; genus Pollenia; species Pollenia griseotomentosa. The sequence continues at coordinate 1,559,868 of OZ007565.1, read as the reverse complement.
AATTTCAAATATTGAGCTATTTTTTATTGTGTTTGTTTTATAATAATACAATAATTTTTTGCAAAAAGGGTGGTTTTTAGCGATTTATGACTAAATATACTTTCTATTTAAAATATTGAGCTATTTTTTATTGTGTTTGTTTTATAATAATACAATAATTTTTTGCAAAAAGGGTACTTTTTAGCGATTAATAACTAAATATACTTTCAATTTCAAATATTGAGCTATTTTTTATTGTGTTTGTTTTATAATAATACAATAATTTTTTGCAAAAAGGGTGGTTTTTAGCGATTTATGACTAAATATACTTTCTATTTAAAATATTGAGCTATTTTTTATTGTGTTTGTTTTATAATAATACAATAATTTTTTGCAAAAAGGGTACTTTTTAGCGATTAATAACTAAATATACTTTCAATTTCAAATATTGAGCTATTTTTTATTGTGTTTGTTTTATAATAATACAATAATTTTTTGCAAAAAGGGTGGTTTTTAGCGATTTATGACTAAATATACTTTCTATTTAAAATATTGAGCTATTTTTTATTGTGTTTGTTTTATAATATTACAATATTTTTTTGCAAAAAGGGTACTTTTTAGAGATTAATAACTAAATATACTTTCAATTTCAAATATTGAGCTATTTTTATTGTGTTTGTTTTATAATAATACAATAATTTTTTGCAAAAAGGGTACTTTTTAGCGATTAATAACTAAATATACTTTCTATTTAAAATATTGAGCTATTTTTTATTGTGTTTGTTTTATAATATTACAATAATTTTTTGCAAAAAGGGTACTTTTTAGCGATTAATAACTAAATATACTTTCTATTTAAAATATTGAGCTATTTTTATTGTGTTTGTTTTATAATAATACAATAATTTTTTGCAAAAAGGGTGGTTTTTAGCGATTTATGACTAAATATACTTTCTATTTAAAATATTGAGCTATTTTTTATTGTGTTTGTTTTATAATATTACAATAATTTTTTGCAAAAAGGGTACTTTTTAGCGATTTATGACTAAATATACTTTCTATTTCAAATATTGAGCTATTTTTTATTGTGTTTGTTTTATAATAATACAATAATTTTTTGCAAAAAGGGTACTTTTTAGCGATTAATAACTAAATATACTTTCTATTTAAAATATTGAGCTATTTTTTATTGTGTTTGTTTTATAATATTACAATAATTTTTTGCAAAAAGGGTGGTTTTTAGCGATTTATGACTAAATATACTTTCTATTTAAAATATTGAGCTATTTTTTATTGTGTTTGTTTTATAATATTACAATAATTTTTTGCAAAAAGGGTGGTTTTTAGCGATTTATGACTAAATATACTTTCTATTTAAAATATTGAGCTATTTTTTATTGTGTTTGTTTTATAATATTACAATAATTTTTTGCAAAAAGTGTACTTTTTAGAGATTAATAACTAAATATACTTTCAATTTCAAATATTGAGCTATTTTTTATTGTGTTTGTTTTATAATAATACAATAATTTTTTGCAAAAAGGGTACTTTTTAGCGATTAATAACTAAATATACTTTCTATTTAAAATATTGAGCTATTTTTTATTGTGTTTGTTTTATAATATTACAATAATTTTTTGCAAAAAGGGTGGTTTTTAGCGATTTATGACTAAATATACTTTCTATTTAAAATATTGAGCTATTTTTTATTGTGTTTGTTTTATAATATTACAATAATTTTTTGCAAAAAGGGTGGTTTTTAGCGATTTATGACTAAATATACTTTCTATTTAAAATATTGAGCTATTTTTTATTGTGTTTGTTTTATAATATTACAATAATTTTTTGCAAAAAGGGTACTTTTTAGAGATTAATAACTAAATATACTTTCAATTTCAAATATTGAGCTATTTTTTATTGTGTTTGTTTTATAATAATACAATAATTTTTTGCAAAAAGGGTGGTTTTTAGCGATTTATGACTAAATATACTTTCTATTTAAAATATTGAGCTATTTTTTATTGTGTTTGTTTTATAATATTACAATAATTTTTTGCAAAAAGGGTACTTTTTAGAGATTAATAACTAAATATACTTTCAATTTCAAATATTGAGCCATTTTTTATTGTGTTTGTTTTATAATAATACAATAATTTTTTGCAAAAAGGGTACTTTTTAGCGATTAATAACTAAATATACTTTCTATTTAAAATATTGAGCTATTTTTTATTGTGTTTGTTTTATAATATTACAATAATTTTTTGCAAAAAGGGTACTTTTTAGCGATTAATAACTAAATATACTTTCTATTTAAAATATTGAGCTATTTTTTATTGTGTTTGTTTTATAATATTACAATAATTTTTTGCAAAAAGGGTGGTTTTTAGTTATTTATAACAAAATATACTCTCTAATAATAAACAAATTAACAAATAAACAATTAAACCAACAAAAAAATAAACCAATAAACAAACCAACAAATAAACAAATAAACCAATAAACAAATAAACAAATTAACAAATGAACAAATAAACAAATTAACAAATGAACCAATAAACAAATAAACAAATAAACAAATAAACCAATACACAAATAAACAAATTAACCAATAAACCAATAAACAAATAAACAAATTAACAAATTAACAAATAAACAAATAAACAAATTTACAAATAAACAGATGAACAAATTAAAAATAAACATCCCTACAAGAAATGGATGACCGAAACTAAAAAAAAAAAAATTTTTACTAACACACTTGCAACAATTTTATAGCCTTTTTACACTTGAGCACATCTTAAGGGAATGCATGGAAGATGTTAAAAATGAAAAAAACTTGTTTACATTTGCAACATCTTTCATCTTTCATCATAAAAATATTTATTTTCGCGTGTAAGAGCGAATAAAAACTAAATAAATGATATTGCTGTCCTGCTCTTTTGTATTTTTTTCTAGTGATGGTATGTATTTTTTTAACAAATTATTGTATTTTTCTAGTGATGACACTAAAATAATCGAAAGATGATGAATGAAACAACATGAAAAAAGAACATCTTTTAAAGATGAAGAAAGATGTTGATTTTCAGCCCTGTACAATTCTTATGGGAAGATGTTATCATCTTTGCGATAAGATGAAAGATGTAAGATGAGAGCAAGTGTAAAAAGCCTATTACATTAGTTGTACCACTCTAACACATATGTTAGAGTAGAACAACTAAAAACACGACAAAAAATGCCAATTTTTTTTTATAAATTTTTGTCATACGCTTTACTGGCTAATATTTGTTAATTGTTTAAATTTAATACTGCAAAATATTTCATTAATTTTTCAAGCCATGAGACATGCTGGAAAGGAGCCCTATCCCTTAATTTATGTCGGCAGCAAAGAACCTGGAGCTGCAGAAAAATATGAGGTTGCAGGTAAGTCACAAATAAAGAAAATCCAAAAGATTTGGTTACGTCAAAGTTATAAAAATGCCGATAAAGAAAAACGCGAAGCTGAAGATGCGGAAAAACGTAAACAAAATTTGGATGAAGCCAAAAAGATTGTCACATCCGAAGATCCCAGTTGGTCAGCTGCCAAGAAAATTCGCATATTTGAAGTTGTCGAAAATTGACAGAAACGTTAAAATCTAAGGCTGGGTACATCGTTTAAGACGTCAAGGCAAAGGTTTAATTTTTACAACATTACGGATTTTTACAATGTTTGGTACAATTGTTTGGTACACTAAAACCTGTGCCAGAAGGCAAAGCGGTAAGTAAGTTTTGTGAACAATATTGCAGAAACTAATTTTTTTTGTTTTAGGCACCAGGTGGACATGAATTGCATGTAGATTACTGGGAATTAATTAGTTTGGCTCCTGCTGGGGGTGCTGAACGTATTCTCAATGAAGAGGCTCATCCCGATGTTATATTATGATTAGAGGCGAATACACTTCGAAAATGTTAAAAATTTATTATTATTATTTATTATTATTTATTATTTTTTATTATTTTAAATATAGACAAAAATATGTATGAGAATTGAATGAGATGAATTGTGTTTTATTTAAGCTAAAAATACGTCAACAGTGACAAATGTATCCATCAGTACTGACTAGTCAGCTGTGCCCGTTGTATGCATCAGTACTGACTAGGCAGCTGTGCCCGGTTTATACATCAGTACTGATGTTTACAGAGTATAAGGGTAAACAACTCAGCTATATATTTTATCAACCACAAATTTCAAAGGTTAAAGAGGGATGCAAAATCACACGTATACAAAAGTTTCCATCAGTTTTTTCACGTTGGCCTTAAGAAAATGATAGAAACTTTGTTCTACGCGATGATGGATATTCGCGACAGCAATGCCAGTCATATGATAGGTCAAATGACTGTCACTGTTCTGGTAGGGATGTAAACAAATCAGCAAATAAACATATAAACAAATCAACAAATAAACATATTAAAAATAAACATATAAACAAATAAACAAATCAACAAATAAACAAACAACAAATTAACATTTTAACAAATTAACAAATTAAAAAACAAACAAATTAACAAATTAAAAAACAAACAAATTAACAAATTAACAAAAATTGATACTTTAGTATTACAACGGTAACACTATTTTCTAATAATCACAGGGGTAACACTGTTTTTCAATAATGAAAAACATCATGGCGGAATTAAAAACGCAGCTTTTTATGAAATATGTGGCAACAAAAATTTTCACATGCATAGTGTACAAATTCGGCACACGTCCTTTAAATGTGCACAAGGTAGAGCAATGTACTCAAAAAATACGCTATAGGCTAAAAACGAATTTCCTCCGATTTTTCTAAGAATAAGAACAATATATTTGAATCTATATCACCGATTTTCAAAAATTTTGTAGATTCCGTTAAAAAAAGTGAAAAAATTTCATGTACTCATAATATGCTCTGTGCATATTTTTTCGGCACTTTTTCGAGCTTCCGTATTTTTTGGGAACATTTGCATTCTTTGAGGACGGTGCCCAAAAAAACACATACCACCAGTATGTTTTGGGCACATAAGACTTTGAGTACATTTTTAAAAAAAAAATTTTTTGATTGATTGTTAATTTACTATTAATTCTTTTTTAAAATTACGTATCCATTTATTTATAGACTCTAAATAAATGCCTACATTTAAATTTTAAATTAATATTTCCGACGCCGCTACACTTTTTTGCCTGACAGGCTTTGATGTGCAACAGAAAAGTGTGTGATGTAGCTAAAGTGTCAAAATGTATGTGAGAATTAACAGAACAATATAGATAGATTTAATAGATTTGAATTCAGCGCACCCAAATTAACTAGAATCAGTTGATAAATTCAAAGAAGCAAAAATTTTTTTTAATTTTGTCGGGCTGTGTTATCGCTAAACCTATACTCGTTGCGGTGCTCATGAAATCAACAAGAAAAATTGATGCATGAATGTTTGGCATGCAATATTCACAATTTATTTTAAACAAAACGCTTTTCAACTTTTATATTGTTAAAAAGTTTTGCCACGATTTTAATTACGAAAAGAACAATTAAAACGAAGCAGGTTGCAAGGAAAGAGATTTACTTACCATCTCGGTCATGGAAGACATACATTTTATATGGCGATTTCCAAACAAAAATTATTTTGTTCAACGCATATAAAAACGGGTGAGGGTCACGATCAATTTTACATACGGAACCTTTTGTTGTTACATTTATTCTTTAATATTCTCCCTTACAAATCTGCTTCGTAGTTAGGGAATACGCAACTCTGCCAATAAATTTTAATCGTGTGTGTCAAACCATATTGATTAGGGAAACTTTATATTAGGTAAAGACATTTTACTTTGCTTAATAGTAAGTTTTTTTTAAACATTAGCTCTTTTATTCAAAAAAAGATAAACACATTTTTTAGGTTTCTATTATAAATTTAATTGTTGTATCGTTTACTTGTGCTCTATTTTCCGAATACTTTTGTAATTTTTGCTTAGGACCAGCAACGCGGATCGGGTCAGCTACGAATGTTTTGTTGTTTGGTTGCTTTCTTGTTGTTAAAAAAATTATGATGAGGCAGCAAACTAAAGCATCACATTTATTGGGGCTACCTTCTGAAGGAACGACCTGTAATTGGAATTTTAAATATATTTGTATATTTTTTCAGCAAAGGAAATAGTATAAAGAAAAACTTACCTTCTGTGAGCCTAGCACGGCCACCGGTTGGCTGGGACATGGTAGCACATCCCGCACATACAACAACGCCGTGAGCGTGGCTGAAGACAGTGGAAATTCTGTAGCAGCCGGGGCATTTAACGTCAATGAAGTAAGAGTTGGGGTGTTGCACCAAGCGCTTCAGCTTGTGCTTGCGCTTTTCTTGAGTGGGCAAAGGGTGCAATAAATCTTTGGCTAGCTAAAATAAAAACCAAAAACAAACGTATTTATTTCCAGAACCAAAACAAACAAAAAACACACCTTAATTCAGTCATTGAATTAGAAAAACAACGATAAATTGCAAAATTTTAATTTTGAGGTTATGTATGGATTTTAATATATAGATTTTTTGGCATTTCAATTTACAATAAATTTGGATTTAAATATCTAAAATGCTTTCTCAAAATTTACACAAATTTATGATATTACGGCGATACTTATTCCATTTGAAAAAACTAATGACAATTATAAATCCATGTGTATATCCCAAAGATTCTGGCAATGCTGTACTTTGGTTATGGAATGATGATTTTATCAAATTTTGAGGATTTTCTCAGCAAAATATGTGCAGGTTCAGACACGTCAAGATTAAGCCGTCAAGTCTTGTGCTTTTAGGAGAGAAGAGAAAAAAAAACGCCATCTCTTTTCCCCTCTCTCCTAAAAACACAAGACTTGACGTGTGTGAACCGGCACTATGATGTGATAATTTTTTTCTTATATGATGACTTTTGTTTCTGGAAATTTGGATTTTTTTCCCGAGGTACATATCGCACTTGTTTATCAATAGTGTATTAACTCAAAATTTTTATTTTTTCACTTTTTGGAAGAAATCGACCCGTAATATTCATATCTAACCGCTGTAAATATATCGGCATATTGGTAATGAAAAGGTTGGTTGAAAAAATCTTTTTCATATGCCTTTAATGTAAAATTAAAAATTGTTTTGCTTCTACTGAAAATTTTAAAATTTTGAGTTAATACAGTATTGTTGAACAAGTGCGATATGTTTGTACAAAAAACATAATTTTTATTAAGTCTGGGATCACACTATTAAAGTTTTCTTTCAGAAAGTCTGAGTTTTTTTGGTGAAGGAGGAAGATTATTTTCTTTTCTCCTCTCTCACCCATAAACTCAGGCTTTCTGAAAGAAAACTTTCATAGTGTGAACCCAGACTAAACAGTATATTTTTACACTATTCGTTTGCTTAAACAAATACTTTGACCTACTTCAAAGACATTCAAAAATATTAATGTAATAATGGTATATGCGGCACAAAACTGGTTTGTATTATTTTAGTTAATTCTTATGGCCAGTTCGACGATAACGAACGACAACTTCGTTCGCTTAAATTACATGTAAAACAAAAACAATATTTTATAGGTATGGAATATACTATATAAATCGAGGATACTCTTTTTGATTCCAACGTTCATTTCACGATATCTCGTATAATGTTTGAGATACCCAGCATCGACTTTGCTCTACGACACGTTCAATAAATCACATTAAAGTTGTTCACGCAAACTGATTGTCAAAACTTGTTTGAATTGACAGCTATATAATATAAATTAATTTTGTTTATTTTTAACTTTACGGAAAACGATTTTAATAAACTACAATCAGTTACTGTTATTTTTTTTTTAAATGTGTGTTAATTTGTTGAAAAAGCAATCAAAAAGCCACCAAATAAAAAATCCTTCAACAAAAACACAAAAAAAATCTCCAATAAATTTATTTAAAATTGCAAATTATAGGCTAAGCTATTTCACGTGGTCTCCAGCAATATAATCAACAATTATTGAGCCATTGTTCTGTTGACAACTAAAATTTTTCAAAAAGTTAATGTGAAAAAATATAACCAAATTTAAAAACCCTTTTGATAATTGAAAAAAAAAATTTATTTATTTTAAGTTGCATTGTTATACAAAGGATATTTAAACTGAATAAGAAAGGTAATTATTTTACGTATGTATGTACATTGTACAGTATGTACATTGTTTATTTATTTAATTTAATGATGAGCCGAGCATTACAAAGACTTATGATTTCTTTCTAGTCTTATATAACATAATTGTACCTCATATCAATAAAATATTAGGATTTATTTGGGTTTTAGGTGTATTAAATTAATTATGGATTATTCATCACGAAATTCGCTAGAGTAATTTCTAGAATAAAAAAACAATGGTATAGATTTGCTTATAGTCTTATAAAACTAGAATTGCTCAAGCACCCAGAATTTATATGTATTTACTTTACTATATGGTCTTAGTTGAATATTAAAAAAGTTTAACACGGAATGACAAACTTAGTATACCACTCTCTTTACAACTAGTTGTGAAGGATATAAAAATCCGTAGAACATTACTTTTATTAAATTTATATTACAGTTATTTGGTTTAACTACGCAATCTCCTTTGCACGATTTTTTGCACAGATAAATAAAAAATGCCGTCATCGTAAATGTATTTAACTATCTTAATGTGCAAGTAGACAAAAATATGCTAAAACTTCAACTTGTTTAAAAAAGTAACTTTCAAAATCGAACTTTTTTAGCAGAGCATTATGAAGTTTAGCATAAGGCCTGGGACAGAAGAAAATAGTTGCACTGTCGCGCAAAAAAGTTCAAGATTTCGAATTTTGCGCTTCAACTTCTACTGCAATGACTACTACAACTACGTATTCTGTTGACAATACTTTGAAACTGGCGTTTTTAACTTTTGATAGCTCGCAGCGCTACTCGTAAAGTCTATATAATTACTTTCAGGTAACTTAAATGAATCTAGTGCCAAAGATACTTGAAATTTATTGGGGATATTAAAGATCTTGCAATAAAAAGGATAGAGGATCATAAGATCCTTTTTTTCATAACATCACTTAATATTTTTACTTTTATATACTGGATTTTTTAAATTACATAAGTATTTTTAAAATACTTTATATAAATTTAAAACACTTTTGAACTCAAACAACTATCAAAAAAAGAGAAAACTTGACAAAATGGCAAATGAAGTATAGTATGGCAACTCGTTTTTACTTTAAACCTATTAAAAAGGTACTTGGTACTCTATAAATACCCAAGCGGGTATTATAACGGTATTATTTTTGTTAGCAACATTTTACAAAGCTTGCAGAAAATAAAATACGCTTCATTCGTTATAAAACTGTTGAATTATAAAGAGTACCTACCCTATTCTGTCCGTGTTATGTGTGATTTTTAAGGTGAGAATTTAAATTAAAAAAAGATCTGCGTTTAGTAAGTTTAATGTATTTAATTTTTCATTAATTTTAAATTTTTTTTTTAATTTGTCCGGTTCAATTTCACGTGGTTTCGATTTCCAGAACATGGTCGATAAATGTTTTGGGAATCCAAAAAAAAAAATGGCTAAAATGCAGTTTACGGGGCACACGAAAAAAATTAAAAAAAATGTATGCCACTCGATGTAGAACTGCAAAAGAAAAAACCAAAATTAAAATTTAAGAAGGCTCCTGGGCACCTGAACGTTATACATGTGATTTTAAAAGCAGGCCTGATAATTTGAAGACAGAATGCATCGATTCTCATTAAATTGTGCTCAAATTCGTTTTTTACGACTGGCGATCATACTACAAAAATGTTGTGAAGAACCTCATAATTTATCTCATAGGCCCCCAGCTTTAATCCAGTTTTCCATCGCAGCCCCAATAAAAAAAAAATTAAATAGGAATTTGGAAAATAAAAAGAAACTATAAACGGGAAAAAGCCTCGAAAGATCTTTTCAAAAGCTTTCAATTAATACCAATATTGTCCATAAAAGCTCAAAAACTATGCGTTCCCGAAACTTTTTGTATTTATATTTTCTTTTTTTTCAATTTTCTATCACTTAATGTAATTTTATTTTGTTTGGAGCTGCGTTGGTAAACTAGATTTGTTCCAAGCCCACTATCGAAAAATTCTTTAGTATTCCGAAATTCATAACAATGCTTTTTTAGTAAAATTTGTACATACCAATTTTTCTATATCAGAACATTTAAAATCAATATTAAAAAACTCTGTTTTTTAAAGAAAAAATCCATTAATTGTAAGTATTAATATTGTTTGAACATTTTTTCCTGTAACTTATATTTTTTAAATTTGCTAATTTTTTTTTTAAATTTTAGGTTTCCACCAAACTAGGGTACTGACTGTTGTTTTCTCGTCCATTGTAAGTAACAATATTGTTTAACATATTTTCCCATAACTTATCTTTTTTAAATGTATTAAATTTTTTTTTTTTTTTGAATTTTTAGGTTTCCTCCAAACTAGGGTACTGATTGACGTTTTCATTTTTCGCCACCAAACTGGGGTAGGAAAAATGTTTAACATATTTTCCTATAATTTATCTTTTTAAAATTTGTTTAAATTTTTTGGAATTTTAGCTTTCCACCAAACTGGGGTACTGACTGTAGTTTTCTCGTCCATTGTAAGTATTTAATATTGTTTAACATATTTTCCTATAACTTATCTTTTTTAAATTTGTTAAAATTTTTTTTTAATTTTTAGGTTTCCACCAAACTAGGGTACAGATTGATGTTTCCATTTTTCACCGCCAAACTGGAGTAGTACTGTTGTTTTCTCGTTCATTGTAAGTATTAATATTGTTTAATATATTTTCCTGTAACTTATTTTTTTAAAATTCGTTAAACATTTTTTTAATTTTTAGGTTTCCACCAAACTAGGGTACTGATTGACGTTTGCATTTTTCACCACCAAACTGGGGTAGTACTGTTGTTTTTTAATCCAACATCAACATCAAACATCTGTGCATACATTTTTATTCTACCTAATGTTATATAGGTATATCATAACTTTTTACAAAATAGCAAATGCGCACCTCAGTTTGCCTGCAAAAATGTATAACGTCATTATAACAGGTAAAATTTACCTTAAATGGTTACCATAAAATGGTAACATGGCGTTTACATTTGCCAGTACTAGCAAATAGTGGCAATTTATTCAAACTTTTTCACTAATACATAAAAACTTTTACAACTATTTTGTATTTACATTGTTTTGGCAACTAATATGTATATGCTTACTGTTTTGCCAGTACTAGCAAATGTAAACGCTGTGTAAGGTTAACTCCTTGGGCTCGGTTATATAATTGTAGCATAAAAAAGTAAGTATTAAAATTTTGTGCGAAACAATCAAGTTTTATTAATACAGCAAAAAAACACATCTTCTTACCCAAAATTTTATGTATGTATATTAGCGTGGCCGTTAGTTGTATGGAGAACTTTTTTTTTTTTATTTCTTATACTCTCCCCCTCCAAATCGGTTCAGTTTTATGTAAAAAAAAAATACAAAAAAATTTCGTTGCGATAAGTTGTGTTTTAGGGAGGGCGTCCGCCCCTCAAAGTTTGCCATCAAGCCATTTATTCAAATGTAATTTGTTTGCGTATGACTATCTTCTAAAAACAACATTTTACAAAAATATGATATATGGCAATATTTTAGCTCTTCTAGTCAACAACATAAGCCTCCAAGAAAGTTTTTTGCTAAGACTAATATCTTAGAAAATAATTAAGAAAATAACAACAAAATACCAAACATTTTATATACGTTTTATATATATAAAAAGGCGATTTAATGTCAAGTGACACAATTTTGAAATCGATGTCTTCCGATTTGGATGAAATTTACACCAAGGTTAGTCCTATTAGATAGTAGTTTACACACAAATTTTCAACAAGATTGGTCAAAATGTTTCAGAGGTAGAGGGGGTCAAAGTTTGCCATACAGGTGTTCTTTCTCATCCATGTAATTTATTACCTATTGGTGTTAGCAAAATTTGTCCCAAGTAGCTTAGATAGCTATTTAATCAATCTTTTTTAAAAATATTGTTTTGTTTTTTTTTTTAATTTTTTAATTATTTTTTTTTAAATTTAAAACTTTTTTTTTTATTTTTTTAAGCCAAGTGTTAAATTTAAAAAAAAAAAAATTTAAAAATTTTTTAAAAAAACAAAAAATTTGATCTAAAAGCTATCTAAGCTACTTGGGACAAATTTTGCTTACACCAATAGGTAATAAGTTACATGGATGAGAAAGAACACCTGTATGGCCAAAATGTCAAACTTTGACCCCCTCTAACTCAGAAACTTTTTGACCGATCTTGTTGAAAATTTGTGTTTAAACTACTATCTAACAGTACTAAAATTGGTGTTAATTTCATTTAAATCGAAGGACATCTATTTCAAAATTGGGTCACTTGACATTAAATCCCCCTTTTATATATATAAAACGTATATAAAATGTTTGGTATTTTGTTTTTATTTTCTTAATTATTTTCAAAAATATTGATTTTAGCAAAAAACTTTCTGTGAGGCTTATGTTGTTGACTAGAAGAGCTAAAATATTGCCATATATCATATTCTTGTAAAATGTTGTTTTTAGAAGATAGTCATACGCAAACAAATTACATTTGAATAAATGGCTTGATGGCAAACTTTGAGGGACGGACGCCCCCCCTAAAACACAACTTATCGCTACGAAATTTTTTTGTATTTTTTTTTACATAAAACTGAACCGATTATGGGGGGAGAATATAAGAAATCAAAATAAAAAAAATAACGGCCACCCTAATGTATATAGGTTATTTACACATAAATTGGATGTAGCACAACAATATTTTTTTAACTTGTTTTTCAAATATTCTTACTTAAGAAAAGTGTTTTCAAAAAAAAAAAAAAAACCAACCGACGCGATTGGTACAGAAACCAAAATATTTTTACAAGCCCAAAATACCAACATATTCTTGTAGCTATTTTTTTTCTTCTTAATAATTGCTGCCTTTAGGTACGTCTTTTTAACGAAAGATATTATAGATATTATTGGAAAATTTGAAATTGACTGGTTTTGTTGTTTACGATTCACGTTACATATTTTTATAAAATTTTAATTAAGAAAATATACAGAGGTGCCATGGAAATCGAAAACGTAAAACGAAAGAATTTTAAGAGTCGTTTTTCAATAAGATTTCTGTAATAAAAAAATTTTATAACAATTATTATACAAATAATTCTCTATTAAACAGAATTTTTCAACAAAAATTGTAAAAAATAGATAAAAGTTTAATAAAAAGAACTACCAAATTTACGTTTTCGATTTCCATGACACCCCTGATAATAAAAAAATGTTGATATCCAAAAAAAACTAAAAAGAAGTTATCAGCAGGGTTTTTAAGTTCACTTGTTATGAATTCGCCTTTACAGAGTTTGATAAAAATGTTTGAAACAAAGTAAAATAAGTAACTCGACACTTTGTCATATTTTTAAATTACTTTCCACATGAACTGGTGCTGTGAGAATTCAACACAAATTTATATTAAAAATTATTAATAAAAATACCAAATGTTATCCCTGTTTCACTTGGTGAAATGATTTTGCTTCTTTTTAATTATAATTATACTGGGAAAATGTTTGTAATTTGCACAAAAAAAATTTTTTTTTATTAATTTGTGACAATATTTTTTTTGTGTAGGGAATTTTACACTGAATCAACAATGTGTTTGTTTTTTGTTTGCGGTGGGTCTAAAAATGCACGTACTTATTTAATTGACAGCCCAAGATTAACGGATTTTGTTCATCCAGTAGCAAATGACATTTTAAAATATATAATATTTCCAGTGTTGAGAAATGACGAAGTCACATGGGCTGTCAGGTGTGACGAACTTATCATAAAGTTTGGAAACAGATTAACTGAAAAGTACTCATTGGAACATCAGTATCATATGATTAGCTGCAGTATTAGGTTGCTTGGTTGCTTTATATTAGAACTAAAGAAATTAGACCCCGAAGTAAATGAATTTAAAGAAATTTTTAAACCCACTTTATTTGAATTGCTCATTGGGATAAATCTTTAATGTGTTTCAAAAAACCTGCGGTGACGAATAATTTACGGTCACTTATAAAAAAGAGTGGTAAAAAGCAGAGAGCAGAATTTATAAAAGAAGAACGTGAAGACCTAAAAGCGGAAGTCGAAAACTTTCTTTTATTATGGGAAGAAGTGGTGAGAAACTAACATTAATAAACAAAAAGGCACTTGAAGATTAAACTAATAAAAAAGTAGTATTACCCTCAAAAGAATATAAATTATCTTAAATATTGTAAAAAATACATTCTTAATTATTTTTGTAAAGTGCAAACAATTTAAAAATAAAAACAAGTTTTAAGTAAAAAAATACATTTCTGATTAAAAGTACTCTTAAATACAAAACATTTTAATATCAACTATCATATAAATATAAAATACATTTTAAATTGAAAGTACCTTTAAAGCTAGGGCACGGGCTCTATGTGTTCATTTGTCCTTCAAGTTGTGCTGGAAAAGGTCAACAAGAAAAGGAAAGACAAAAATGAAAAAACAGAAAAATGTACTTTGGACTTCAAGAAAAATTCTTGACAAAAGTACGAAAAAACAGAAGTAAGGAAGAACATGTAAAATCAATTAAAATGGATAATCATTCAAAAAAGCAAACTTCGATCTACCAAAGGTTAAAATACAATTTGGTTTAAGGATTGATGTTTGACTATTGACGTCAGCAGCCTTCGATGGCTGCGAGTGTAAAACGGCAAATCCATTTGAGAAGATCGAGTGGTTGCGATCGAAACATGTCATGGTAACCTGCCGGCCGCGGTTCGAATCCCGGCCACGGTCAAAAATGAAAGATTATCAATAACAATTTTAATTAATTTTCATGTTGTAAAACACCTTTCTTCATAAAAATAATTTAATGAAAATTAAATTTAGTGAACTTAAGCCTAATTAAAAATATTAAAAAAATTTGGATTAAGAACCATAAATAGTTCAACAAAATAACCACAATACTAATTATTGTTAAAAGCTAGGGCACGGGCTCTATGTGTTCATTTGTCCTTCAAGTTGTGCTGGAAAAGGTCAACAAGAAAAGGAAAGACAAAAATGAAAAAACAGAAAAATGTACTTTGGACTTCAAGAAAAATTCTTGACAAAAGTACGAAAAAACAGAAGTAAGGAAGAACATGTAAAATCAATTAAAATGGATAATCATTCAAAAAAGCAAACTTCGATCTACCAAAGGTTAAAATACAATTTGGTTTAAGGATTGATGTTTGACTATTGACGTCAGCAGCCTTCGATGGCTGCGAGTGTAAAACGGCAAATCCATTTGAGAAGATCGAGTGGTTGCGATCGAAACATGTCATGGTAACCTGCCGGCCGCGGTTCGAATCCCGGCCACGGTCAAAAATGAAAGATTATCAATAACAATTTTAATTAATTTTCATGTTGTAAAACACCTTTCTTCATAAAAATAATTTAATGAAAATTAAATTTAGTGAACTTAAGCCTAATTAAAAATATTAAAAAAATTTGGATTAAGAACCATAAATAGTTCAACAAAATAACCACAATACTAATTATTGTTAAAAGCTAGGGCACGGGCTCTATGTGTTCATTTGTCCTTCAAGTTGTGCTGGAAAAGGTCAACAAGAAAAGGAAAGACAAAAATGAAAAAACAGAAAAATGTACTTTGGACTTCAAGAAAAATTCTTGACAAAAGTACGAAAAAACAGAAGTAAGGAAGAACATGTAAAATCAATTAAAATGGATAATCATTCAAAAAAAGCAAACTTCGATCTACCAAAGGTTAAAATACAATTTGGTTTAAGGATTGATGTTTGACTATTGACGTCAGCAGCCTTCGATGGCTGCGAGTGTAAAACGGCAAATCCATTTGAGAAGATCGAGTGGTTGCGATCGAAACATGTCATGGTAACCTGCCGGCCGCGGTTCGAATCCCGGCCACGGTCAAAAATGAAAGATTATCAATAACAATTTTAATTAATTTTCATGTTGTAAAACACCTTTCTTCATAAAAATAATTTAATGAAAATTAAATTTAGTGAACTTAAGCCTAATTAAAAATATTAAAAAAATTTGGATTAAGAACCATAAACAGTTCAACAAAATAACCACAATACTAATTATTGTTAAAAGCTAGGGCACGGGCTCTATGTGTTCATTTGTCCTTCAAGTTGTGCTGGAAAAGGTCAACAAGAAAAGGAAAGACAAAAATGAAAAAACAGAAAAATGTACTTTGGACTTCAAGAAAAATTCTTGACAAAAGTACGAAAAAACAGAAGTAAGGAAGAACATGTAAAATCAATTAAAATGGATAATCATTCAAAAAAGCAAACTTCGATCTACCAAAGGTTAAAATACAATTTGGTTTAAGGATTGATGTTTGACTATTGACGTCAGCAGCCTTCGATGGCTGCGAGTGTAAAACGGCAAATCCATTTGAGAAGATCGAGTGGTTGCGATCGAAACATGTCATGGTAACCTGCCGGCCGCGGTTCGAATCCCGGCCACGGTCAAAAATGAAAGATTATCAATAACAATTTTAATTAATTTTCATGTTGTAAAACACCTTTCTTCATAAAAATAATTTAATGAAAATTAAATTTAGTGAACTTAAGCCTAATTAAAAATATTAAAAAAATTTGGATTAAGAACCATAAATAGTTCAACAAAATAACCACAATACTAATTATTGTTAAAAGCTAGGGCACGGGCTCTATGTGTTCATTTGTCCTTCAAGTTGTGCTGGAAAAGGTCAACAAGAAAAGGAAAGACAAAAATGAAAAAACAGAAAAATGTACTTTGGACTTCAAGAAAAATTCTTGACAAAAGTACGAAAAAACAGAAGTAAGGAAGAACATGTAAAATCAATTAAAATGGATAATCATTCAAAAAAGCAAACTTCGATCTACCAAAGGTTAAAATACAATTTGGTTTAAGGATTGATGTTTGACTATTGACGTCAGCAGCCTTCGATGGCTGCGAGTGTAAAACGGCAAATCCATTTGAGAAGATCGAGTGGTTGCGATCGAAACATGTCATGGTAACCTGCCGGCCGCGGTTCGAATCCCGGCCACGGTCAAAAATGAAAGATTATCAATAACAATTTTAATTAATTTTCATGTTGTAAAACACCTTTCTTCATAAAAATAATTTAATGAAAATTAAATTTAGTGAACTTAAGCCTAATTAAAAATATTAAAAAAATTTGGATTAAGAACCATAAATAGTTCAACAAAATAACCACAATACTAATTATTGTTAAAAGCTAGGGCACGGGCTCTATGTGTTCATTTGTCCTTCAAGTTGTGCTGGAAAAGGTCAACAAGAAAAGGAAAGACAAAAATGAAAAAACAGAAAAATGTACTTTGGACTTCAAGAAAAATTCTTGACAAAAGTACGAAAAAACAGAAGTAAGGAAGAACATGTAAAATCAATTAAAATGGATAATCATTCAAAAAAGCAAACTTCGATCTACCAAAGGTTAAAATACAATTTGGTTTAAGGATTGATGTTTGACTATTGACGTCAGCAGCCTTCGATGGCTGCGAGTGTAAAACGGCAAATCCATTTGAGAAGATCGAGTGGTTGCGATCGAAACATGTCATGGTAACCTGCCGGCCGCGGTTCGAATCCCGGCCACGGTCAAAAATGAAAGATTATCAATAACAATTTTAATTAATTTTCATGTTGTAAAACACCTTTTTTCATAAAAATAATTTAATGAAAATTAAATTTAGTGAACTTAAGCCTAATTAAAAATATTAAAAAAATTTGGATTAAGAACCATAAATAGTTCAACAAAATAACCACAATACTAATTATTATAAAATTTATAAACTTCGTTTCTGATCAACATGTAATTTTGTTTTTTAAATTAAATACACAGCCCGACAAAATTAAAAAAGATTTTTGCTTCTTTAAACTTATCAACTGATTCTAGTTAATTTGGGTGCGCTTAATTGAAATCTGTAATCAGTTTTTCTCTATCAGCTCTAATTTTTATGATATAGCTTTTTTATACCCTCCACTTATGACCTCTAATTATGACCGTCTGTCCGTCTGTTGGTTTTTTCAAAAAAATTTGTTCATCAGAATTTCTTATTTACAGTTAATTCTTACGGAAAAAATGTTTTTTTGGCAACTACCATAACTCTAAATAAGAAATTTTGATGAAAAAAAAATTTTTGAAAAAACTAACAGACGGAGGTATAAGTGGAGGGTATAAAAAAACTATATCATGAAAACTAGAGCTGATAGAGACAAACTGATTACAGATTTCAATTTAGCGCACCCAAATTAACTAGAATCAGTTGATAAATTCAAAGAAGCAAAAATATAAAAAACGAAAATATCCCGAATTTTTATTTTTTATTTTATTTATTTCACGTGGACCTACAGCCAAACAAAAACAACTAATAATTTATATATATCGCAAAAGGTCAACTATAAAAAACATACAATTGTCGTTAATATTGGACTTGGAAACAAAATTCAACATGCAATATCCTGAGTGGATCAGACAATATGAGGGAACTTTTTGGTACTTTTGTTCTTCTTTAACTGGTACTTTTTGAATTTCCGTAAGAATAGGACCTAGAAACATAAAAGGGAACTTGCAAGGTTCTGAGTGAATGAGAATTTTTAAAAGGAGCTTTTTGGTACTTTTTATTTTTTAACCCATACTTTTTGAATTTTTGTTAATTTTTGACATAGAAACATAAAATTAAAATGTAATTTCCTGAGCGGATGAAAATCTATAAGAGGGGAACTTTTTGGTGATTTTTTGTTCTTTAACTGGTACTTTTTGAATTTTAGTTAGTATTGGACCTAGAAGTATTAAATTAAACATGTAACATCCTGAGTGAATAACAGTCTGTTAGAGGGAAAATTTAATAGGAACTTTTTGGTACTTTTTTTTTAACTGCTACTTTTTGAATTTCCGTTATAATTGGACCTAGAAACATACAATTTAAATGAAATTTCCTGAGCGGATGAGAATCTATCAGCCCAATTATAAATTAAAATTCCCCGGGAGTTTTTTCCCTTTTCCATTATTATTGGACTTAGAAACATAAAATTTAACATACAAGTTCCTGAGTGAATAAGAATCTGTAAGAGGGCTTTTTGGTACTTTTTTTGTTCTTTAACTGGTACTTTTTGAATTTCCGTTAATATTGAACCTAGAATCATAAAATTCAACATGCAATTTCCTGAGCGGATGAGAATCTATAAGAGGGAACTTTTTCGTACTTTTTTTTCATTAACTGGTACTTTTTGAATTTCCGTTAGTACTGGACCTAGCAACATAAAAATAAACATGTAAGGTCTTGAGTGAACAGTCTGTTAGAGGGAACTTTTTGGTACTTTTTCGATTTTTAACTGGTCCTTTTTTTAAATTTTCGCTTATATTGGTCTTATGAACAAGAAATTAAACCTGCAAGATAATGAGTGAATAAGAATCTGTAAGATGGCTTTTTTATACTTTTTTGTTCTTTAACTGGTACTTTTTGAATATCCATTATAATTGGACTTATAAACATAAAATTAAACATAAAAGATCCTGAGTGAATAAGAATCTGTAAGAGGGCTTTTTGGTACTTTTTTGTTCTTTAATTGGTTCCTTTTGAATTTCCGTTAATATTGAACCTAGAATCATAAAATTCAACATGCAATGTCCTGAGTGGTTGAGAATCTATAAGAAGGAAATTATTGGAACTTTTTTATTCTTTGGCTGGTACTTTTTGAATTTCCGTTGGTATTAGACCTAGAAAGATAAAATTAAACATGCAAGGTCCTGAGTGGATAATAATCTATAAGAGGGAAGTTTATGGTCCTTTTTTGTTCATTAACTGGTACTTTTTGAATTTCCGTTATAATTGGACCTAGAAACATAAAATTCAACATGTAATGTCCTGAGTCGATAAGACTCTATGAAAGAACTTTTTTGTTCTTTAACAAGTACTGTTTGAATTTCTGTTAGTATTTTACCTAGAAACATACAATTCACGATGCAATGTCCTGAGTGGATAAGAATCTATAAGAGGGTAGTTTTTGGTTCTTTTTTGTTCATTAACTGGTACGTTTGAATTTCCGTTATTATTGGACCTATAAACATAAAATTCAACATGTAATGTCCTGAGTGGATTTTCTATCCCTGATTCTAAAAATTGGTTTCAAAAATGCATAGTTTTAAATCTGTAAGGTTTTGTCTTCTCTTGCAAAAAAAATAACAAGTACAGTTACGGCCTTTTGGATTTTAGGTGACGATATGAGCTAGATTTCATCCTGGCTACGCCCATGTATTCGTGTATTGTCATCGGAAGTATGAATGCCTTCAAAGTTTCATACATTTGCATTGAGTAAAAGGCGGTTTAAAAAATCATTTTACAACAAAAAAATTCTGCCCCCCCCCTAAATTTCATTCTGGCTACGCCCATGTATTCGTGTATTGTCATCGGGAGTATGAATGCCTGCAAAGTTTCATCCATTTGCTATGAGTAAAAGGCGGTTAAATTAACGTTACAAGATTTGATTTTCCGAAGTGAAGCTAAAGAAAAGCATTTAATAAAAATAAACATTTTCATTTAAAATTTTTGATTAAAACCAACCATTTTCTATTACATACATATGTATGTATGTACATAATATTATATTTTGTACTTATCAATTGTATTTAAGCCAAGTTATTCCATGGAATAGAGGCAAGTGTTAAGCTGGTTAAGAATTTGTATGTACATATGTATGTAATTATGTACTTAGCAAATTATATGTGCATATAAACCCTTTCCATTCAATCAAATATGTCAAATATGTGAATGATACATAGCTATACCGTAAAGCCTATAAATCTTAAAAATCATACAAATTTTTTAAATAAAAACTAAATTATTTTATATAAAAATTCCATTTAAAAAAATGTTTTCATTGTTGAATTTCATGTCATGGACAACTTTTTCGGTATTCTGAGTTTTGGATACCAACATCTTATTTTAAAGTTTTTTCTAATACAGTTTCTTTTTAAATTAAAAATTTTCTTTTATTCTGTTACTTAATGCTGTTAAATGTAATAATTTACATATATTTTTTAAAAAAATAAATAAATTTCAATAAGTAAAAATAAATAAATATAAAAACAAATAGAATCTAGGAATTAATATTTCTCATGGTGAGTACATTTTATTATAAATTTTCATATTATTCGAATGTGTATTCTAAGTCAAATTACAATCCTCAAAAGCTTTTATTCTTTAATAGTCTTATTACTTCAATATTTTCCAGGAATATTTTCGTAACAGAAATATACAAACGAAAAATTCTGATAGTGCAAAGAAAATATTCCTGGAAAATGTTGAAGGAATAAGACTATTAAAGTATAAAAGCTTTTGAGGATTGTAATTTGACTTAGAATACACATTCGAATAATATGAAAATTTATAAATATAAAAACTTTTAAATTTTTGGCGTAACATTTTTTGAAGTTTTGTATAATTAATGTCAAATCAGTTATATCTACTGTATTTGTAGGAAATTTTGTTGTAGGTTAAACTAAACGAAAATTCAGTAATCTTAAACGTTTTGGTATATAAAATGTCTCAGTTAAACAAAGTGTAAAACATTTGTTTTTACTGTTTTCTAGTTTGATTTTTGATTTAAAATAATCAAAAACTCATTTCTTTTTATGGAACTTGTAGGTTACAAAAACAACATTTAAAAATAACTAAAAATTTCTTTTGTGTTAAATGAAATGTAAGTGATCCGTTTTTTGATTTAATTTTTAGTTGAAATTAATGTACTTTCTTTTGAATTTACCTTCATTATATTTTGAGTGTAGGTATAAGCAAATGCGACAGTAAGTAAAGTTGAAGGGTATCTTCTTACCCTTCAACTTTGTAATAATGAAACTTTATTGTTTTGCGACAAATTATGCCAGTTTTTGTAAATTCAATGTTGGGTTTTCCACACCGTCGCGGTCCAGAAACCAATATTTTTCACGAGACCAAAATACATGTCTTCAGTTCTTGGGCAGGTAGTAATTGTTTTCTATAATTTTTGCTTTTATGTCTTTTAAACGAAAAAAAACTTAACCT
Source organism: Pollenia griseotomentosa (assembly GCA_963931875.1). NCBI lineage: Eukaryota > Metazoa > Arthropoda > Insecta > Diptera > Polleniidae > Pollenia > Pollenia griseotomentosa. The sequence goes on along the minus strand of OZ007565.1, from coordinate 1,537,741 downwards.
TTTAGAGGCATCAAAAAATATTTTACAAAAGCAAAACACATTTTTGTTTACCAGCCAAATAATTTTACAAAACACACAAACGCTGTCGTGCTACCTAACAAAAAAAAAATTGCGAGCGATTTCAGTTTTCAGGCCTTAAAGAAGGTTTACAACTGTATTTTTTATAAACTTTTACTTATTCCACTCTGCCTTATTTTGAAAGTTCTTTTAGAATGGTTTTTATAAAATTTTTTACAATTTCAAATTTTCAATTCTAAGATAAGGCCTGTCGAAATCGTTTTATTAGTAGTTATGTTTAAATGTGTAGCAAGTTTGATTATTAATTTACTCACTTCACATTATTAGCAACAACAATTACACTGGGATAAAGCTTTATTATTAATTATTTTTAGAAGCCCTTTTAAGCAGACGCAAGAAGCCAAGGCTTTGGTCTCCATTAGAAATACAGTTCGAATGCGACTGGAAAACTTTATATCCCCAAAAAGTATACATTCATTTTCAAAAACAAGGTTTACAGTTTCAAATCAAAAAATCTTTATCAAAAAAACTAAAAACGCATTTTGCATGTTTAATTTAATACTTCTAGGTACAATACTAACTAAAATTCAAAAAGTACCAGTTAAAAACCAAAAAAGGACCAAATTAACGAAAAATCAAAAAGTATGGGTTAAAAATTAAAAAGTACCAAAGAACCTTGCATGTTCCCTTTTATGTTTCTAGGTCCAATTCTTACGGAAATTCAAAAAGTACCAGTTAAAGAAGAACAAAAGTACCAAAAAGTTCGCTCATATTGTCTTATCCACTCAGGATATTGCATGTTGAATTTTGTTTCCAAGTCCAATATTAACGACAAATAAAAAAATTACCAGCTGGAGAACCAAAAAGCTAAGAAAAGAAATTTATCCCTTTTGGATTTTAGGTGACGATATATATATATTTATAATCAGGTATGTGATGGAAATCGATTTTAAAAACGAAACGATTTGAAACCGAAAAAATCGTTTTCAGTATCTTTTAAAATGGATTTTAAATGCATATTTCTTTTATTTTCAGTCTTTATTCTTTTAAATTTTATATTATATACGTTAACTGAAGTGTATTCTGCACGAAAATTTAAGACTATAATTCAGAAATGGATTTTAAAATCCCTCGAAATTCATCACACCTTTTAAAAACGTTCGTTTTGAAATCGATCGATTTTCATCACATACCTGATTATAATAAAAAATTCTTATACTAACCAACCATTAAATTAATAAATAAAATCTTGTTGCTAAAAATATAAAATTTTGGTGTTTTATTTTTAATATGAAGGCAAAATATTAAACGCCTATTTTTATTTTTAATACATGTTTTCATTAATTATAAATATTGTAATTTTTAACTAGTTTGCACTTTACAAAATATTAAGTTTGTATTTAACAATAGTTATTTTATCAGTATTAAACAACTAAGCATACGATATGTGTGATTATTATTTTTTTTATAATAAGCTTATATTAATGTAAAAAACAAAATTACATGTTGATCAGAAACGAAGTTAATAAATTTTACGATTTCTGTATGACGTGCTAAATTCCCAATTTTACATATTTGATAAATACACTGAAATTTATTGTTGAGGGAAAGCTAGCTTCTATGCGCATTTCACTGGTTGCTTAGGCCAGCTCATCAGGAAACCTTTTCCTAAGATTTTAGAAAAGCTAAAAATATTATACGAATAAAACCCTAAAGCGAATAAGAATTTTAAACACTCAAGGTCTTACTCGTAAGTAACAATATCAAAGCTCAAACAAAACACCAACAATAAACAGTGAGTTTATCTTTTCTTACATCCCTCTACAATTGGTTGGGTTCTTTCCGACTCGAATTGTAGTTATAAGTGGGTAAAAAGAAAAAACAAAATTAAAAAACAAATTGTTTCATTCTATTGCCTTCGTAAGAAAACAACAAAAAAACCAATTTGCCAATTCAGTTTTCTGCACGGGCACATGCGAGTATATTATCAAAGTTATTTACGGGAATACAAAATTTATCATTAATACGATTTCTGTATGACGTGCTAAATTCCCAATTTTACATATTTGATAAATACACTGAAATTTATTGTTGAGGGAAAGCTAGCTTCTATGCGCATTTCACTGGTTGCTTAGGCCAGCTCATCAGGAAACCTTTTCCTAAGATTTTAGAAAAGCTAAAAATATTATACGAATAAAACCCTAAAGCGAATAAGAATTTTAAACACTCAAGGTCTTACTCGTAAGTAACAATATCAAAGCTCAAACAAAACACCAACAATAAACAGTGAGTTTATCTTTTCTTACATCGTATTAATGATAAATTTTGTATTCCCGTAAATAACTTTGATAATATACTCGCATGTGCCCGTGCAGAAAACTGAATTGGCAAATTGGTTTTTTTGTTGTTTTCTTACGAAGGCAATAGAATGAAACAATTTGTTTTTTAATTTTGTTTTTTCTTTTTACCCACTTATAACTACAATTCGAGTCGGAAAGAACCCAACCAATTGTAGAGGGATGTAAGAAAAGATAAACTCACTGTTTATTGTTGGTGTTTTGTTTGAGCTTTGATATTGTTACTTACGAGTAAGACCTTGAGTGTTTAAAATTCTTATTCGCTTTAGGGTTTTATTCGTATAATATTTTTAGCTTTTCTAAAATCTTAGGAAAAGGTTTCCTGATGAGCTGGCCTAAGCAACCAGTGAAATGCGCATAGAAGCTAGCTTTCCCTCAACAATAAATTTCAGTGTATTTATCAAATATGTAAAATTGGGAATTTAGCACGTCATACAGAAATCGTATTAATGATAAATTTTGTATTCCCGTAAATAACTTTGATAATATACTCGCATGTGCCCGTGCAGAAAACTGAATTGGCAAATTGGTTTTTTTGTTGTTTTCTTACGAAGGCAATAGAATGAAACAATTTGTTTTTTAATTTTGTTTTTTCTTTTTACCCACTTATAACTACAATTCGAGTCGGAAAGAACCCAACCAATTGTAGAGGGATGTAAGAAAAGATAAACTCACTGTTTATTGTTGGTGTTTTGTTTGAGCTTTGATATTGTTACTTACGAGTAAGACCTTGAGTGTTTAAAATTCTTATTCGCTTTAGGGTTTTATTCGTATAATATTTTTAGCTTTTCTAAAATCTTAGGAAAAGGTTTCCTGATGAGCTGGCCTAAGCAACCAGTGAAATGCGCATAGAAGCTAGCTTTCCCTCAACAATAAATTTCAGTGTATTTATCAAATATGTAAAATTGGGAATTTAGCACGTCATACAGAAATCGTATTAATGATAAATTTTGTATTCCCGTAAATAACTTTGATAATAAATTTTATTTTAAAGGTACTTTCAATTTAAAATGTATTTTATATTTATATGATAGTTGATATTTAAAATGTTTTGTATTAAAGACTACTTTTTCGACTATATACATATATTACACTGTGCATGAAATTGACACTTTTTTTTCGTGACAAGCCGGGCACATGGCGTTTTAACATAATGTCGACTTTTGTGAATAAAATCAAAAGTTGCAAACAGATTTTAATCATTTATGGCTTGTTTTGTTTGTAGCTTCGTTTTTTATAAGTCTGCAAAAAATTAGAAGCCTAGCTGCATTTTTTAATTTTGTATGAATTTTTAAAAAACAAAAATTTCGAAATTTTGATAAAAAAATTAATTTTTTTTTCAAAAAAAAATTATGTTTCAATAACGACTACTCATCTTAGAAAAAGAGTTTTACTTTTCTGAAATGAAATTTTATTGCGGAATTTCGGTTTTTTTAGTAATTTCAATAAACTAAACCGTTTTTGAGTTACGCGAATATATGTTGTGCAACCTCCTCCATTTTCGAAATAACGGTATATCTCGAAAACCAGAGCCAATCTGAAAAAACCGCGGGCACCTCTGGATTCAGCGTCCCCGAATTATGTTAAAACGCCATGTGCCCGGCTTGTCAGTTTTTTCAACTAGCATAGTGTTATTTTTGTTGTTGACTGATTTAGTTTTTGTTGAATTCAAACAAATTTCTGAAAATGAAACCAAATTAGTATTAATTTATAAATTTTGAAATCTCATTCTCAACATACATTATTCCATGTGGTATCGCCTTTGGTTGTCTATCCAACTTTTTAATTGCAGTGGTGTCCTATTTTTTAAAACCGGAGATTGACGAATCGGTCTTAGACATTCGGCTTCGGAGCATAGTTTTTTTAATTTATGCAGATTACCAAATATGGAATATGTTGCTTCCATTTCATCCTTACTCCATCTGCAACGCTTTCAGCGACGGGAATCGATATTCGATAAATGCTTTTGTGTATATCCTTATGATGTCCCATGAAGTTAGCAAGTCTTTCAACGGATGCCTCCTCAACGTTAAGCAATGAAGTATGCGTAGCTATATGTTTCCTTAATGTTGTTCCTCTAAGACTTTCAGGAATTTTCGCACCACATTCTTCAGAAAACTTCTTTAATAACGGGCAAGCTCGATAGTATGGCTGAGTCAAGTCTGAAGTTGTTTGTCTAATAAAAATGTATTTTGTTCTCGTTCGTTATCCCTGCTTCTGGTCTATATTTCAAAATAAGTTCGACAGCTTTTACGCTCATTGGACAAAGTAACACGCTTACAGTTCTACCAAGTTTACCACGTAGTCTGATTCGTACAAATTGCTTAGCAAATGACAAAGATTCTTGGGAAATATCTTTATCAATGTTGTCTGTTATCACTTCCTTGTTATCAAAATTTTTGGTGGTTAGACGTTCGATTTCTCCAGCTCTTCTACGGTTAAATATTTGGATGAATATGAGCGTGTTCTCTACTAATTGTATCCAACGCGACATACGAAATTTGTTCAAAAGTTTTTTCATGGCTTTAATAATATTTTCTTTTTAATAAAGGTGCAACGTTTTTATGTCTTCTTTTGAAGGTAATACACCTTTTTTATTAGTTTTTGATTAGTTTGATCTTCAATTGCCTTTTTATTTATTAATGTTGGTATCTCTTCTTCCCATAATGTAATAAATTTATTGAGTTGCGCATTTAGGTCTTCACGTTCTTTTTTAATAAGTTCTGCTCTCTGCTTTTTACCACACTTTTTTATTATCGACCCTAAATTTGTCGCCACCGCAGGTGTTTTAAACCCCATTAAAGATTCATCCCAATGAGCAACAATTTGAAGAGCCTTGATGCACTTATCAAATAAAGTGGGTTTAAAAATTTCTTGAAGTTCATTTACTTCGGGGTCCAACTTTTTCAGTTCTAACATAAAGCGACCAAGCAACCTCATATGGGAGCGAATCATATCATACTGATGTTCCAAGGAGTACTTTTCAGTTAATTTGTTTGCATATTTTATGACAAGTTCGTCGTACCTGACAGCCCTTGTGACTTCATCATTTCTCAACACTGGAAATACTATATATTTTAAAGTCTCATTTGCTTCTGGATCAACATAACCCGTTAATTTTCGACTTTCAATGAAATTAGTACGTGACTTTTTAGAACAACCGCATTTTAATATATGAACTCGAATAATTTTTTTTAGAAAAAAATCCTTTGCATTTTTTGCAAGTTACGTAGTCATCAACGTTGTTTTTACATTTAGTTTGTTGCTGTCTGCTTACAATTAGGACGCCACTATTGTAATTTGTAGAAGTGTTGTGTAAAAAATCTCCTTGTTTTCTTAGTTCATTAAGTATATTTAAACGTTCTTTGCTTCTTTTGGGGAAAGCTAAAGCCTTTTTAACTTTTTCTTGGTTTTTATGTTTGAAACACAAGTGTCTACCTATTTTACATTGCAGTTTTTTACAGAAAATGCAGAAATGTTTTCTTGATTTTGTTTTAGAATATGGAACAACAACTTTCTCAACATTTAGAGGAGCATCTTCCTCTGCATTCGTAGTTTGTTCAATAACGCTTCTAGAGTTCACAAGATTATCTATACTTGATTGGAATGTAGAGTCAGGAATTAACTCTGAAACGGAACTTTCATCTACGCATGTTGAACTTAATTGTTTAAAACTTTTAAGCGTCTTGCTACATTCAGATAAATTTTTGCTGTTGCTGTTGGAAACTGTTGGTAAATTGTCAGTATCAGTACTATCAGTTCAGGCAAAGATTCATTAGCTAAAGGATTTGAAATTTGATTTTCACTTTGTGGAAATCTTATTTCTGGTATTATTTTACTGTTATTAACGCACTTCGTACGCTCATTTATGCAGACGATTGGTTGCCTAAATTGACCACTTTTATACTGATTCTGAAGTTTTTCGGTGACATTAAACGATGGAGTATCAGCATTAGACTTGCTCTCCTTAAAATTAGAATCCAGTTCTATGTTTGAAATTTGCAACTGCTTACTTGAATCTATATTTTGTGACTGATATTAATAGATGATTTGAGATTTAAAGGGTTTTCGGTATTGAAATTTTTTTGTTGTGTTAAAAAATTAGCATTTTTATTTAAGTAGGAAAGCTCATTTGAAGTGGATGGAGAGACAGTATAACATGACGATGAAGCATGAATACTTTTGGTGTTCTCCTTTGTACTTGACAGACTTGACAACTGTTCTTCCATTTTACGTTTTACTTCAAGAAGATATGACTCATGGTGAAATTACTAGAAGGTGGCAGCACTAGGAGTTGTTTTACAACAATACAACAAAAACAGGCAAATTTGTTTGTGTAAAAAAGTCCATTATGTCAAAAATATGGATTTTCACCACACCAAAATATTATTGTTCATTAAACGTCATTCCTTAAAAAATAAACGTGATATAAGCAATTTCCAATAAATTTCATTTTATGGATGCAAATAAATGTTAATTTTAATTTAATTTTATTTAATGTACAGATAGGTATTGTGTAATATAAAAATGAATATCATTATGTGCATAAGAAATTTGCACGACAAGCAGCAAATGGCAGATAGATATTGCCTGCATTACGACCCTGCTAAAAGTTCACAATACATTGTACCATCTTCATCATCATCGGCGGGTATGCAATAGCGGCATAAAAATACATAACATTCACCAGTTAAAGTGTCCCACTTTCTCTTCTGGCAAACGCATTAATTTCTTGCCCTCCAATACAAAAGCTTCCGTTGCCTCAAAATCATAATTCCAATCTTCTTCTAACTGTTCGGCTTCACTGAGATTCATAGAATTTTGTCTTGGTATGAAGAGAGCCGCCAAATCAGCTTGAGTTTATTGTTGTTTAGCCCATTTTGTTAAATCTGTGCCCGTCTTCGCTACAGAATTGGCTGTACGAGTAAAATCTACTGCCATCATCGTCCCATCCAATCAATTTCGATTTAAAATTTGAGTTTCAGTACACTCCTGCAAACGCGTAACTAAAGCGTATGGGGCCCTAACTAAACGTGTCGATTTTTTACCAAACCAAACAAATAGATCAGTAAAACAGTCAAGAATATAAACATTTTTACTGACTAGCAAAGTGTTGACCAGTTTTTGTTCAGGTATTTCAACCTGAGACAATTCTAAATAGCCCATACCTAATTGTACTTGTTATAATCTAGGCACAGGAGGGACGAAATTCTCTTGGACATGTTGGACAATCTATTGTTTGGGAGCTTCTTCTGCATTGCACTCCAAACGTAACCAAAATTCTTCACTTTCATAGCCTAGAAAAATAAAGTTATTATTTATTTTTCTACTTATTTTTAAAATTATGTACGAAAGTTAATTTATTCGAAAATAACATATAAGTCTTTCGGATTGTTTTAAATAATATTGTATTACCTACTTGGATTCTCTACGATAATTTCACTTTTTTTTCTCACAAATTATTTTGCTAAGAAAATTAACAATATTTTGACATTACTTTAAAAAAAATAATTTTGACATTAAGAAAGTTCACCATGAACTGAGCAAAAAATAATAGATTCCGTAGTGCTGCCACCTTCTTATTATTTCACCATGATATGACTTATCATCTAAAATTTAACAAAATTTACAACATAAATTTAGTTCTTTTGTATTACGTTGTTTATTCTGAAAAAAATCATTGATGGTAAGAGTGGCAGCAAAAGCGAATCTACTTTTGCACATCTCTGATACATTCATCTATATATAAATCGGCAAAGGCAAAACAGTTAAGAACACTTTCCTCCTCTGTATTTCAACCAATTTGAACAAAATATACACCATTTGAGGGATATTTATACTTTCAGAGTTATAAGCGTTCTAATTTGCTACTAACCAGAGCTGTAAATGAATCATTCATTTTTGACTTTAATTCATTAATGAATTAGCAAATTTTGAATTAATTCTTTTCACACAAATAAATGAATTGAATGAAACTTGAGTCAATTCAAATGAATAAGACAGAAATGAATTTCAATTCGTTTTCCAATTCAAATGATTTTGCAACATGAATTGCAATTCGTTTCCAATTCAAACGAATTTCTTAAAGTGAATTGCAATTCATTTTACAGATTACTTTGAATTGAATTGATTTTGAATTTATTCAAATGAAATAGAAAAATATATTGCAAGTCAAATCAATGAAATCAAAAATGAGTTGCAATCAATCAAATTCAAGAGCAGATCTAGGGGGAATTACTTAAACTTACTATTTTTTATTGCAGTTTGAAGTTTTTAATACAAAAAATAAACAAATTTTCCAATTGTAGTAAAAGTAGTAAGAATTTAAAGTAAACGAACATAGCTTTGACAGCAAAAAATGTTGTTGAGATTTAAAATTGGTAAAGTCTTTGAAACTCGATTGATTTTAAAAAAAATAATTTTCCACAATACACAAATATGAGATTATTTAAAGAAAAAATTATTGTTAAACACACTTTTAATAATATTTTACACTATTTGATAAAAATAAAAATGTAAGTTTCTTTTAGCAAAAAAACCAAATTTAATTCCTATTTTGCGCTACTTGACAATTCCATTACAATGCAAAATCAATTCAAATTTCAATCAATTCAGTTCAAATGAGTTGGAAATGAATTGCTAATTCTTTTTTCTAATTCATTTTGAATTAATTCAAAATCAATTCAATTTAAATGAATCTGTAAAACGAATTGCAATTCATTTTACAAATTCATTTGAATTGGAAAACAAATTGTAATTCATTTCCGTCTAATTCATTTGAACTGACTCAAATTTCATTTATTTGTGTGAAAAGAATTAATTCAAAATTTGCTAATCAATGCATGAATGATTCACGAGTTAATTCAAAAATGAATGATTTATTTTCAGCTCTGCTACTAACACATATGGGCATTTCCATTAGAATGTTAACCACGACTCAAAAAATTAAAACACTTGAAACTTTTGTTTCATATATGGTAGAAAGGAAAAAAACCCAAACTTTACTATGCCGAGGTACTGTTAGCTTATTACAATTTTTAAAAACCAAAAAATAAAAGTTTTAACTCACTTTCCCATTGATTCATTTTAAGTAACTGCAATTGTCAATTTTCTGCCGATTAAATACAGATACTGGCAACCCCGGAATTATGCTTTAAAATTAATGTTACAACAACAATGAACCAGATCCATGAGGAAGGACCAAATATAGTTCGATTAGCGGTATATTTTTGTGATTGTTTTGGATGATATTCTAATGTTACGTACGTGGTGCCAAAACATCATTTGTCTTTGTCATTTGAAATTGGGCAGTCTTAGGTGTTTCAAAATAAAAGTTTAAAGCAAGATATTTGCTTCCAAAAAATATTGATCGGAATTTTTTTAAATTGGTATAATAAAATTTTTATTAGCTTTTTAAGCTCGTCACGTATGATATTGTTAGTACTAAAATGCAACTAAATGCATCATCTTATTATGTTGGTAATTAGTTTAAATTTGGTCAATCCTTATTTTATAACAAGAAAAATATCCCACAATTCGCAGATTTTCGTATTTTTTTGTCATTCACCCCAAAATCACTTCCGTTTTATGTCACGTACGATATGCACTTTCTTTGCTCGATATTTTGGACAACAAGGTTCCGTATTTAATAATTTTTTTTTCATATATAGTACCCTCTAAATGAAACACAATGATAAAAAAAAATTCCAGTTAATACTATTTTTGCAAAATTTCTATCTCTCTGAAGTTGTACAAATGTCACGTACGATGACATGGAAATGCCCTTATGCAGAACACATAAATAAAAAATTTGTTTTTTCCAATTATCAAATAATAAAAAAATAGAATGGTCGATTATTCGACATTTTCAAGAAACCGATTTTCGAATATTTCGACTATATAAATCTTACACTGAACCAAAAATCCAATGAAATTGTACGTTAAGCAAACGAATTACGATTATTAAAATATATTCGTTGGCTCAACGAATTATTCGTTAATATAATAAAAATTCAAGGTATTATTTTATTATATTAACGAATAATTCGTTGAGCCAACGAAAATATTTTAAAAAACGTAAATTCATTTGCTTAATGTACATTTTCATTGGATTTTTGGTGCAGTGTATATATAACTCTACACAGGCAAACCAGTTAGATATACTATATTTTCTTCATATTAAAAAAAATTATGGCCGAATTTCGACCATTAGGCAAACACTTGTATACATAAATATCTGAAACTGAATTTCTACAGAAATATCTGTACGAAATCGTTTGTAAATTCGCACCACAAAATTCTTGCGTACAATGTACAAAATGCGTTAGTAAAAAAAAAAAATATTTTTGTAAATTGAAGGGAAGTGTTTGTGTTTTCGTAAAAAAATATTTATACAGTCAGGGAACGAAAATAACAGTTATTTTGTTTTGAAATTTTAAAATTAAAATAGTATATAAGTAAATGTCAGAAAACTGATTAAGTATACCAAATTGATCCTTATGAAATATTCTATCCTAAAATATTATGCTTTCTAAAAGTTATTTTTGATTTTTTTGAAAAAACCTGCGCAATCCCCAGATCTAAATCACATTGAATATGTATGGAAGATTGTAAAAGAAAGAATTTAATCAATGTTATCAAATAAAGACGAACTGTGAGAAAACATTCTAAAGGCATGGTATGTAATTCCAAAGCAGATTTGTCGTGACTTGGTGAATTCCATGCCAAAACGACGTTATTCTTGGCTTAGTAATAAAGGACATGCGACGAAACACTGGGATTAAAGGCCCAACCACAATGTGAAAAACGTGGCTTAAGCTACTGAGCAAATACATGTAAATCATATGTGTCTAACCAAATTAAACTTAAGAAAACTTTATGTTAAGTTTTATAAAACTGTCATTTGCTTAAGCAAGGTGCGAAAGTAATTTCTCATTCCGTACGGAATCAATGTTTTTTTATTTTGTTTTTGTAATTTTAAATGTATTTGAGAAGCTTTTTTTTCTTTTTCACAGTAGCTTAAGTTTGTTTATGCACATTCTGGTTGGGCCTTAAAGTATATTTTCTAAAAGTTTAATTAATTTTTTTTAAATGACCCTATTTTATTGTCCATTAAAAATCACAGATTTAAATGAACTTTAAATTTTTTTATAAAATTTTGTGTATTTTTTTTTTAATATAGCAACCAATTTTGCAAAGAACATAATACCAAATTTTAAACAAACATATGTTTGTTTTATATACATATATTTTTTTTAACTAATAAAATAAAACTTAAAATAAGTGAACCTATTATTTGGTCCGTAACTGTATCTACAAAGTGCAAAATATGTTGAAATTTAAATATTTGCAATTGAGTAATATTTTGTTGTTTGACATAATATGGGTAAGTATTGGTAACACTCCCTAATGATTTAAATTATACTTATCATTAGGGCAACCAAAAAAAGCAAATGCTTATTTTTTGGTTTACAAGATAGAATGTTTTTGATTGAATCCGATCATAAAAAAACAAGAAAAATGGCTATATTTGTTAGGGTTTTTTTTTTTGATTATTTCGGCAATATCGGCTTTATTTTAGTTATTTTTGCAATATCGGCTTTTTTTTACTTATTTTGCCATTTTAAGATAATTTTTAATTTTTTCATACGAAAAAAAAACTTATTTAATAAAATTTTGCAAAAATCGTTATTATTTTTTTTTTTTTTGATGTGCAACTTTTTTTTTATAAATACTAAAAAAGTCAATATTTTTGTGCTGTAACAACTCTGGTTCAAAAAAATCGTTCAACATTATGGTAATATTTTGTGTTTCCATTGTACGATATCATCCCAACAAACTATATTATGTATCTCTGTATGTTATTGTACCCATACTACAAGAGTGAAGAGTGCATTTGTGCTGATGTGTGTAACACCTTAAAATATTGGTCCTAACGATATTCGTCTGGCTGTCAATGTAACCTTGATACATGGGGTTTAATTGTTACAAGGGCGAAACGGTCCATAATTTCATGTAGCCCCAATACAAGCTGATTTCCGGAATAGGGTCTTTGTGCACATTATCAAACCAATTTTAATGAAATTTAAAACATATGTAGATAGATCCATAATTATATGGACACATTAGGTATGCATTGTTCACAAAATAGGACCACAAGGGGAGATAGGGGGCAATTTCTGCCTATCAGAAACTATTAAACCGATTTCAATTAAATGTAAAACATAGATCCCTTTTCATATAGCCATACACTCTCGAAAATTTTTTTTAAATACGGTGGTGCAGGGTATCATATGGTCGGGCTTGCCCGACTTCGCTTTCTTACTGGATTTTAATGTACTCTGCGGTACTGTAACGTACTTTTTATATTGTTGCTTATATTTTGTATATGTTTAAGTTTTAAGTATTAAGCCTTTTTATCAACGTATTTTATTATTTGCTTGCTTAAGTTCTTTTCTCTCGAAAATTCCATAGTTGTATTCTAACGATCAAATTCCTCAGTCACAGTCACTTCATACAATAACACTCTTTCTGTAACGTCTTTTTACCATCATAAAACGTAACGTTAGATTACAGCAGGCATGAGTAAACAAATTGAGAGAATGAATTCATTTACAGCCGAAATAAAATGTTAGTAATATATTTTATAAGTTGTATAACACAAAGGTACAAAATTAAAAATTTTTTGTGTTGATACAAAATTTGTAGCAATTCTTTACCAATTCAATGTCGCTGATTTTAAAACTCCACTTTTTTTTTATTCGGAAGCTTTTTGACTCTAAATCAGTTTGAAATATCTTATCAAACAATTGTCAAAAAAAAAAATTAAGATTTTTATGTTAAAAAAAATTCATAAAAAATAAATATTGCAAGCAAATCACAGCTGATAGAAAAAAGTGCAGTTTTAAAATCAGCGACATTGAATTGGTAAAGAACGGGGGGTGCTTTAAAACCATGTGAGATCAGGCCATGATGGCTTTGTTGCTCAATTGAATGGGAGATAAAGCCATAATAGCCTTATTGCCCTATCATTGAGAGGTAAGGTCATATTTAAAAGTTTGCGAAATGAGAGATATAGCCATATTTTTTTCGCAAATGAGAGATAAAGCCTTATTTTTTAGAATATTGTTATGCATGGTGTTAACATTCTGTAAAAGAGAAATCCTTAGTTATCATTGAAAAACATTTTTTTATTCTTGTGACGCACGCAGGAAAACTTTATTCAGCGAAGCCACCTGCCGCGTCCTACTGGAGGAAAAAATCCCCGCCACGCGGAGAAACTTTAGTATGCGAAGCCAGATTTCAATACTTAACTTTAGTGGCTCCGGAACTGAAATGAGAGATAAAGCCATTTTCTAATATTGCTAATGTGAGCTAAGGCCATGATGGCTTTATCGTTCATTCAAATGAAAATAAAAAAGAAAAAAAAAATTTTAAGAAACGCTTTTCTTTACCTTAATATATTGATCAGTTGTGAACACAGAATAAATATGAATACCAAAAAAATCGACTAAAAGTCAAAAAATAACAACATTCCAAACAACATAAACTTTTAAATCAAAATGGAAAACAACTCACACATCCCTTAAAGAAAAGCATGGGGCGCATTGTTATGAAACAAAATGCTCAATTATTGAAAGTTGGTAGCTTTAAACATGATTGGTTGTATTTCTTTCGGTCTGAAATATTAAAATGTACTCACGGCAGTCATGTTTTTTTTTTAAGTTTAGGTTAGTATGGGCGCCCCAAGCTTTTCTTTAAGGGATGTGTGAGTTGTTTTCCATTTTGATTTAAAAGTTTGTGTTGTTTGGAATGTTGTTATTTTTTGACTTTTAGTCGATTTTTTTGGTATTCATATTTATTCTGTGTTCACAACTGATCAATATATTAAGGTAAAGAAAAGCGTTTCTTAAAATTTTTTTTTTCTTTTTTATTTTTTACTTTTTAGTAACGAATAGCTTTAATTAATACATTTCAATTTACATTTACATTTACGAAAATAGTTTTAAATTTAAATGAAAATATTTTTAATATTTAGGGATAAAAACTGCAGTAAGTAAGGAATTCATTAGAAAATTTTTTTTAGCCAGGATAAAATCTACGGGGGACAGAATTTTTTTTGTAAAATGCTTTTTTTAGCCGCCTTTTACTTAACGCAAATGGATGCAAGATTTGATGCTGCGAAGTGAATGTAAAGAAAAGCATTTCACAAAAAAAAAATTCTGCCCCCCTAGATTTAATCCTAGCTACGCTCATGTATTCGTGTATTACCATCGGGAGTATGAATGCCTGCAAAGTTTTATGCATTTGCATTGAGTAGAAGGCAGACAAAAAAGCATTTTATCAAAAAAAAAATTTTGCCCCTCCCCCTAGACTTTATCCTGGTGAATGCCTGCAAAGTTTTATCCATTTGCATTGAGTAGAAGGCAGTCAAAAAAGCATTTTACAAAAAAAAAAAAAATGTTGCCTCCCCCTAGATTTTATCCTGGCTACGCCCATGTATTCATGTATTGTCATCGGGAATATGTATGTCTGGAAAGTTTCATCCATCTGCATTTAGTAAAAGGCGGTTAAATTAACGTTACAAGATTTGATTTTCCAAAGTGAAGCTAAAGAAAAGGTTTTAACCCCCCTCCCCTAGATTTTATCCTGGCTACGCCCATGGATTCATGTATTGTCATCGGGAATATGTATGCGTGCAAAGTTTCATCCATCTGCATTGAGTAAAAGGCAGTTAAATTAACGTTACAAGATTTGATTTTCCAAAGTGAAGCTAATAAAAAGCATTTAAAAAAATTGTGGCCCCCCCCCTTGATTTTATCCTGGCTACGCCCATGAATTCGTGTATCGTTATCGGGAATATGTATGCCTGCAAAGTTTCATCCATTTGCTTTGACTAAAAGGCTGTCAAAAAAGCATTTTACTAAAAAAAAAAATTTTGCCCCCCCTAGATTTTATCCTGGCTACGCCCATGTATTCGTGTATTGTCATCGGGAATATGTATGCCTGCAAAGTTTCATCCATTTGCATTGAGTATAAGGCGGTTAAATTAACGTTACAAGATTTGATTTTCCGAAGTGAAGCTAAAGAAAAGGTTTTAAAAAAATAAAAAGGCTTTATCTGCCTATTGAATGAGAGATAAAGCCATCAAATTAAAAAATGTTTAATTTTGTTCCCTTGTGTTATACAACTTATAAAATAAAATCTTCTAAATTGATACTTTTATGGCAGTTTCGTAATGGGATGAACTTAATTTATTACGTTGCTTGGAGCAAATAAATTTTAAATCCGAAAAAATTTGTTCGCATAGGTAAGTAGTGCCGAATAAAGAGAGGCACTTAAATGAATTTTTTTTTAGTTCAGGATAGAACTCGCCATCCAAATCTTACCAGAACTCTACAATATTATTTTCGTCTGGAGCATTTACTTCGCTTCGTAGTATGATTAGTTCTGATTGAATATCAAATTCGTAGTTGCTTACATCGCAACGAAAAGGGTTTTCGAAAAGATCTAATAGCGGTTGTAAAATTACAAAATCTTGAAACCTGACTTGAAAATTATTGAAAAGAGTTTCAAATATTTCGGCATATTCATATCTTTTGTCGATTTCGAGATTTCTATAAAGAAGTGAAGTTTTTGGAAAATCGGAAAAATCACCAGTTTTAATTTGGGAAAAAATTAGAAAAAGTTTTGTTTTAAAATTGTGAATGATTTTTGACAAGTCGCATATATTGCGTTCCTTTCCTTGCAATTCCAAATTTAGTTCATTTAACATACTTGTCGTATCTGCCAAAAAAACCTAAGTCTAAAATAAAATTATTGTCTTTTAAACACTGTACTAAAACTTTTTCTATTTTTTCAGTTTCTAGGAACTGAAGAACTTCTTCTCTTAAATCATAACGTCTATTCAGGCAATCACCGCGACTTAGCCACCGAACTTCTGTAAACATTTTCAGGTCACAATTCACAGCATTTTTGTTTTTTAAAAAGGTTACAAATTTTCGGTGGGTAAGCGCTTGATGTCCGCCTCGAATTTTATTTATTATATCCTCTGCTGTCTTCATAGCTGGGGTATCATTTATGAATTTCGATGCAAGAGCGGTCTGATGAATTATGCAGTGAAAATTATGAATTGCAAATTCGTGTTTTTTAATTGGCCTATAAGCCCATTATATTTGCCCAACATTACATTGGCTCCATCTGTGCAGACTCCAGCAAATTTGTTTGTGTCTACAATGGAAAGAAGCTTTTCTGTGACAACATCATACAACAACGTACCAGTTACATTTCTATCAAATGTTTCTAAAGTAAACATTGACTCAAAAATAGTGTATTTGCTGTCTACGCATCGAATACAAATTACAAGTTCACACAGATCATTTATGTCAGTGCTTTCGTCTAAACAAATTGAAAAAAATTCGCAATTAATTACTTTTTCCCTAATTGCAGACTCTACACATGTTCCTAATTGAACAGTACGACGGCCTACAGTTTGACTGGACAGGGGAAGAAACTCTATAAATCTAGTGTTATAATTAAGCCTTTCCCAATTTTTTTTCAGCAATTGCTTGATAAAAACACCATCCCACAATGGTCTTCCTTTTTTAACAATTTCCAATATTACTAAATTTGAAATCTCCTTTTTCAATTTGGGAACTGATTTTGGTTCATAAATTTCCTCTTCTAATAACCATTTTTTCAATTTTTCTAAAAAAATTGTTTTATTTTTATAAAACAGGTCTTCTCTTTCCTTATCATTTAAATTATTTATATTATTATGAAAACGATCGCAATGCCGTTTTATAACATATTCCGTTCCTTCCTTAAATGTTGCATAGCATATAAGGCATTGGATGTTACCAAAAGCGTTTTTGACCGCACTATATTTTTTAAGTGCCATCATAAAGTTTTTTGTGTTAACCTGAAACAAAAATATATTTTAGTAGTGGTATACACAATTGTGCATAGAAATGGATTTCCCTGGTCTATTTATTCCAAAATAAAATAAATTACATGAGAAATATAACGTGAAAAAGTTATTTTAGTAAAAAGTTAGGGTATTCATAGTGGTAAGTAAAATAGAAAGGGTATTCACGTTGTTGGGTTACTCATACTTCAAACATCTGTGCATACATTTTAATTCTAGCTAATGGTATATCATAACTTTTTACAAAATACCAAATGCGCACCTGAGTTTGCCTGCAAAAATGTATAGTCATTATAACAGGTCAAAGTTACGTTAAATAAATACCATAAATTAGTAAGGTTAACTCTTTACCGCCGAAAAAATGTATCCCACAAACTCGAAATTTTACAGGGAAGGTTTTTTTTAAATAAAATCAGTTTGAATAAAGCCATTATTTTTAAATTTATAATGTAAATATTATTTATGTAAAATGTAAATATTATTTACATTATACATTTTAAAATAATGGCTTTTTTCAAACTGATTTTATTTAAAAAATACCTTCCCTGTAAAATTTCGAGTTTGTGGAATACATTTTTTCGACGGTTATGGCTCGATATAATCGTAGCATAAAAAAGTAAGCAATAAAAATAGTGCGAAACAAACAAGTTTCATTAATACATCAATAAAACACATCTTCTTACCCAAAAATTTTACCTGCTGTCACATTTGCTTTTATGTGTATAGGTTTACACATAAATTGTAGGAAAACAAGACTTTTTTAACTTGTTTTTTAAATATTTTTACTTACTTAAGAAAAGTGTTTTCAAAGAAAAAAAAACCCACCGACGCGATTGGTACAGAAACAAAAATATTTTTACAAGCACAAAATACCAACAAATTATTGTGGCTATTTTTTCTTAATAATTTCTGCATTTAGGTACGTCTTTTTAACGAAAGTAAAAGTGACCCTTTTCAGGTACAAAGAATTTTTTTCACAAACAAAACACATATCGTTAGCTTAAATGCAAAACAATGTAGATATTATTTGAAAATTACAAATTAATAGAATACAATATTTTTCCTTAATAATATATCGGTTAACGCATTTTTATCTGAAATATTAAAAATTGAATTTAAATCTCAAAGAATTACCATTTTACAAAGTTCTTTGGTTTGCATGTAAACTTATAAAATGTTATATTATTCAACATTTAAGTCTTTAAATTTAAACTCTAAATAAAAATTGCACGCAAGGCATTGGATGTTACCAAAAGCATTTTTGACCGCACAATATTTTTTGAGTGTAAGCTGAAACAAAATAATATAGCATCCGCTAGACATGTACACTTGTCGAAGTCACACCGACGACTGAATTGAAGAGCATAAAAATATGTGTGAGTATTGGTGTGCACAATTGTGCAATGAAATGGAAATCCCTGCATTACAGCAACCTTTTTTGCCTTTTTAATATTAGTACATAGTTTAGCTATTAAGAATTTCTCTGTATAGTATATTGGAATGAAAGTGATTTGCGAAACCAAATATTGTTGACTCAATAGTTTATATAGTTTCCTATATGCAGGCTTTCAAGGTCATTAATTTAATGTAAATAAAAGATTATTTATTTCATTCTCAATAAAATCCGACGTTTCGTTGGTATTCTTTCCAACTTCTTCAGGGATTGAGTTTTTATTAAAATCTGGCAACATTGTAAAAACACAAATTAAAAAGTAGTCAATAATAACAATAATTATAATCTTAATTTTTGACAAATATACTTACAATAATCTTTTTCGTCAGTTTACATCATTTATAAATTATATCACAGTATTTTGTATAGGTGTACAACACAACACAAAACTTTAAATATTAAAATAAATGTATGTAAATTTAAAAAATTATCACAGAAAATTTGTCCTTTTTTGATCACAGTTGTTATTATTACTAAAGTATTGCAATGGTGTAATTTGCATTTGTATTGTCTTTGTCTTCTTTTGTGTTTATTGCACTTGTCTATTTTTGTTGTATTCTTAAGCTCTCCAACGTGTATCTTTTATTTTCCCTTTTCTCTTTATCTAAAATTCTTACTTTTTCAAAGTTTGGCTTGTGTCCGTTTTCAATGCAGTGTTGTGCAAGTGCAGTTGATTGTTTTCCTCTTTTTATATCAGCTTTATGTTCGTCTATTCTCACGCCTAAATTTCTCTTTGTTGTACCAATGTAGATTTTTCCACACTCCTCATTATCACCGCCGTCACATTCAATTTGATAAACAACATCACTTTGATCCCTACACTCAATCTTTGTTTGTGTTTGTGTAAATAAATTCTGTATTGTCTTGTTTGATTTATGCGCGAATATTATTTGTTGGTCCTTTATTATCTCTCTCAGTTTGTTGTTCTCAGTTAATCTTGGAATAAACGGTAGACTATAGTATTTGGCGTTGCCAGATGTGTCATTTTTGTTTTTTTCCCCTGATGAAATATTATTTTTGACTTTAGTCAGTAATGAATTGATCAACCCCTTTGGAAAATTGTTTTTCATTAAAATATCCTTTATTCTTGTCATATTCTTAAATTGAAATTTTACGTTGCTTATTTTTATAACTTTGTCAATTAGATTCATTGCTGTATTTATCTTCTGTTTCATGGGTTGTGTTGAGTGGAAATTCATCAAGCGTCCAGAAGCAATTGGTTTCATGTTTGAAACCAAATTGTAAACAAAAAAATCCTTCATTGGGTTCCCAAGTTATGGACAGTAAGAAAAATGTCCGGTGTTCGAGGGGATACATATATAGGAAAGTTAATAAAAAATTTAAATCAGTTTTATTAAAAAATGAAGGATTTTTGGTACTAAAATTTATTGGGGATATTGTGCGAGGCAAGCAGAAATCGTAAAAAAATATACTTCAGAGCAAATACTGAATTTTAAATATGCTCCCTTAGTCTGAGTTCATACGGCTCTTTCTTTATTGAAAAGATTGCTACTTTATAGGCGAGAGGGCGAGGGGAAAAGAAACGAGTACACACATGCCTGTACTGTCTTTACGTTTTGCTTTCTTATTCGTTGTTTAATTTTGTTTTTGTTTTCATACGCACGACTTTACAAAATAAAAAACATGGCGTCGACATGACTTGAATCATTTGAAATACAATTCATGTTCAAAGAAGAAAAAGGAAGAATCTTTTCAATAAAGAAAGAGCCGAATGTACTCAGACTTAACATCTAGAGACGTAGAAAGAACTTTTTCTATGTACAAGAACTTGCTGACTCCAAATAGACATAGTTTTCTATCCGAAAATTTATTGAATCATATTATTATTTACTGTAACAACGGCTGAATTCATAAACGCAGTACTGCAAATCATCACAAAATACAAATGCGTTAAAAAGGCATCACAAATAAAAACAATGCACAGATTTCGCAACCGTTATGCAGTGAATACAGTTACCATGCTATAATGAACTCAACATTGTCTACAGAAAAGTTGTGGAGTTTATGAAGCTATGCCATTTAGTGTTGCATTGCAATACTGCGTTTATGAAGTCAGCCAACGTATTAAACGAATTAAGTGGAAAATAAACAATAAACTTATATTGCTTTTTTTAATATTAACAGCTTATTTTCATGTTTTTAAAACGCTTTTTTTGAGAGCTTAAAACTGTTTTTTAGTGCTTTTTTTTTGGTTACCCTACTTATCATACTATGACACAAACAAAAATTTAAATATTATTAAAAAAATATTCGGAAATAAAAGTATAAGTTTTTTAATAAAAATATATGGGTGTTTCTCTGGTTATGCACGCGACATTTGTACGCGTTTTATTGTGTTTGAATATTAAAAAAATAGAAGTGGATTGGAATTTTAGAATGAATTCTAGAATCGTTACATTGTTTGTGATGAGTTCTTTCTAAAAGGTATATATAATGGTAAATTGAGCACTGGGTACCCAAATGCCATGCAATCAAAGTTGACTTACTCACGTGACAAAAATAGAAGTGCCTTTTAGGACCGTAAGAAAAAGTGCGAAAGTAAGTGAATTGTAGAAGTTTTTTATTTTGGAAAAAATGTTTTTATAAAGGTTAGTAATGGGCCTTTATAATCATGTTTTGTTCAAAAGCAACTATGCATGGGTGGGCGAAGAAAAAAATAAATTGTAAATTACGCACGTGACATTACGCACGTGACACTTTTTACATATATGTTTTTTTATTATTATCACCATGCAGATTCCCATAAATATCTTCAAATTTGCTTAACAAGCAACTTAATACTCAATTTGCAATTGGAGAGATAATGAAGAAAGAGTGTACACATAACATATTTTTTGCATGTAAAATAAGTACATAAAAATGTCTTTAGAGGTAGAAAATATAAGAAAATATAAAATTTTCCAGTTTCCAGCGCCATTTCCTCAAGTAAAACAGCTGAGATATGCTATGAAACCATTCTTTTATAACAACATAGATTTTTTTATAATAAAAGACGATGATTATCAACATTTAATTTTTTCATCCTGGTAGACCATTCTGGGGAAATGCCCATATGTATGTATAAACTTACCATTTTGTGATATTATAAACGCTGAATATTTTCCTCCGTTGCATTTCACCACGCATGTATCTTTAACAATTTTCTGCACGTTTTTGGAATAAACTACAGAAAATTTGTCATTGTGAAACTTAATCAGCGAAAACATCTAAAAAAATAATTGTGTTAGAATATAGTAAAAAAGCAAACGATTAAATTTACGTTATTAATACTAATTTTTAATAATGTAAATTGAAAATAATGTATTATTTAAGTTAAGTAACTTCTTGAAATAAACCTTTTAAATGAAACAAGCAAATTTGCGTTTTTAAAAAAACTACACAAACCACCATAAAACAAAAAGACACATACAATCGCACTTGATCAACAATAGGGTATTAATTCGAGATTTAAAAATTATCAGTAACAGCTCAACACTCCAAGGTCCATCTATAAGGTCTGCTTACTTGTACAAAAACAAAAAACTTTTTCTTTTAAGCTGTCAAAAACTTACTACCACATATACAAAGCAAAAGGAAAAAACGTGTATTTAAGCAACTTTTGAAAGCTCAAAAGAACGAAAACAATGATCAACAATGATACGGGTAAATTTTTTTCAAACAGTGAAAAAAAATGTTGATTCAATACTCTCTTGTTGATCAATATATAATTAAGAAGCAGTTAGGAGATTTTTTGGACAAAACTATATTTTTTTTTAATAAGACTACGTATTTCTGTTCTTCGTGTTTTTTCAATTTTATTTTACTGCCATTTAAAATTGTTCTAGTTTAAAATTTTATAAAAATATGTAACGTGAATCGTAATCAACACAACCAGTCAATTTCAAATTTTCCAATAATATCTACATTGTTTTGCATTTAAGCTAACGATATGTATGTGTTTTGTGTGTAAAAAAAATTCTTTGATGCCTTTCAAGGGTTACTTTTTCTTTCGTTAAAAAGACGTACCTAAAGGCAGCAATTATTAAGAATAAAAATACCTACAAGAATTTGTTGGTATTTTTTGCTTGTAAAAATATTTTGGTTTCTGTACCAATCGCGTTGGTGGGTTTTTTTTTCTTTGAAAAAACCTTTCCTTAAGTAAAAATATTTGAAAAACAAGTTAAAAAATTATTGTTGTGCTACAATTTATGTGTAAATAACCTATATACCTAAAAGCAAATGTGACAGTAGGTAAAATTTTTGGGTAAGAAGATGTGCTTTATTGCAAAACAGTAAGCATATACATATTAGTTGCCAAAACAATACAAAAACAAAATAGTTGTAAGACAGGGATGCCAGAGTCACACACAATTGTGTAAATTAATTCACACACATTCTTCACACGCATTCTTACGCTCTTTCATTTAGTACACGAGAGTACACAATTAGTCGTCGATTATCAAGCGACGGGTGCACATGCGGCGGATGCTTACGTATTTTTTTTTGTCTTTATTGAGAATACTTGTCTCTTTATTCACTCATACTTATATAAAGCAATATAACCACAATTGACATCACTGTTGTAAAAGTGTTTATGTATTAGTGAAAAAGTTTGAATGAATTGCTAATATTTGCCAGTACTGGCAAATGTAAACGCCATGTTACCATTTTATGGTAACAATTTAAGGTAACCATTTAAGGTAAATTTGACCTGTTATAATGACGTTATACATTTTTGCAGGCAAACTGAGGTGCGCATTTGGTATTTTGTAAAAAGTTATGATATACCATTAGTTAGAATAAAAATGTATGCACAGATGTTTGAAGGAATTGCCCTGTTGCTTTTTCTTATTGTACATTTTTTAAGAAAAGTTTTTTCAAAGAAAAAAAAACCCACCGACGCGATTGGTACAGAAACCAAAATATTTTTACAAGCACAAAATACCAACAAATTCTTGTGGCTATTTTTTTTTTCTTAATAATTGCTGCCTTTAGGTACGTCTTTTTAACGAAAGAAAAAGTAACCCTTTTAAAGGCATCAAAGAATTTTTTCAAAAACAAAACACATATCGTTAGCCTAATGCAAAACAATGTAGATATTATTGGAAATGTTAAAAACTTTTGTGAAAGTGGTTTTTTACTTGTATATGTATATCGTAAAATATTTAAGAAAACTCGGTTTTAAATTATGCCAAAATATATAAACAAACAAAATACTTCCTGACGCCCGTTTCTCATAACTACAAGTTACAAGTCTACAAGTAAAATTATATTTGAAACAAAAACTGTAAAATTGTGGCTTTTCTTAACGTATTTTACTTGTAGATTTGTAACTTAAAGTTTTGAGAAATGGGCCCCTGTTATAGGAACATATGTTCAAACAATATTTATACATACAATTATTTCCAAATGATAAACGAAAAAAACGATAGTCAGTACCCCAGTTTGGTGGAAACCTAAAAATTCAAAAAATGTTTAACAAATTTTAAAAAAATAAGTTGTAGGAAAATATGTTAAACAATATTAATACTTACAATGGTTGAGAAAACAACAGTACTACCCCAGTTTGGTGGTGAAAAATTAAAAAATGGAAACGTAAATCAGTACCCTAGTTTGGTGGAAACCTTAAAATTCAAAAAATGTTTAACAAATTTTAAAAAAATAAGTTATAGGAAAATATATTAAACAATATTAATACTTACAATGGACGAGAAAACAACAGTACTATCCCAGTTTGGTGGTGAAAAATTAAAAAAAAATGGAAACGTCAATCAGTACCCTAGTTTGGTGGAAACCTAAACATTCAAAAAAATTTAACAAATTTAAAAAAGATAAGTTATAGTAAACTATGTGAAACAATTTCAAAAGATTTTGTTATTCGTGCTTAATTCCCAGTTTTCATTATTGATAAAAACACTTGAAATTTATTGTTGATGGGATAAGCTATTCCTATGCGCATTTCACTGGTTGCTTAGGTCAGATCATCAGGAAACTTCATCCATAAAGATTTTGGAAAAACTAAAGATATTAAACCAAATAAAACTGTTAAGCGTATAAGACTTATAGCAACAGTTCTACTTGTAACAATATCAAAGTTTAAACAAAACACATCAACAATAAACAGTGGGTTTATCTCATCTTACATTCCCCACTACAATTAGTTGAAATTCTCTCAACATTAACTGTAGTTGTAAGTAGGTTAAGAAAAACAAAATAAAAACAAACAACAACTTACAAAAAGATGTTGTCAATTAAGTGTTTTTTTAGGCGGTGCACTTGCCCGTTTATTATCAAAAAGTAATTTCAATTTTTGGGAATACAAAATTTTAATTTCAAAAGATTTTGTTATTCGTGCTTAATTCCCAGTTTTCATTATTGATAAAAACACTTGAAATTTATTGTTGATGGGATAAGCTATTCCTATGCGCATTTCACTGGTTGCTTAGGCCAGATCATCAGGAAACTTCATCCATAAAGATTTTGGAAAAACTAAAGATATTAAACCAAATAAAACTGTTAAGCGTATAAGACTTATAGCAACAGTTCTACTTGTAACAATATCAAAGTTTAAACAAAACACATCAACAATAAACAGTGGGTTTATCTCATCTTACATTCCCCACTACAATTAGTTGAAATTCTCTCAACATTAACTGTAGTTGTAAGTAGGTTAAGAAAAACAAAATAAAAACAAACAACAACTTACAAAAAGATGTTGTCAATTAAGTGTTTTTTTAGGCGGTGCACTTGCCCGTTTATTATCAAAAAGTAATTTCAATTTTTGGGAATACAAAATTTTAATTTCAAAAGATTTTGTTATTCGTGCTTAATTCCCAGTTTTCATTATTGATAAAAACACTTGAAATTTATTGTTGATGGGATAAGCTATTCCTATGCGCATTTCACTGGTTGCTTAGGCCAGATCATCAGGAAACTTCATCCATAAAGATTTTGGAAAAACTAAAGATATTAAACCAAATAAAACTGTTAAGCGTATAAGACTTATAGCAACAGTTCTACTTGTAACAATATCAAAGTTTAAACAAAACACATCAACAATAAACAGTGGGTTTATCTCATCTTACATTCCCCACTACAATTAGTTGAAATTCTCTCAACATTAACTGTAGTTGTAAGTAGGTTAAGAAAAACAAAATAAAAACAAACAACAACTTACAAAAAGATGTTGTCAATTAACAACAAAAAACGGGCAAGTGCACCGCCTAAAAAAACACTTAATTGACAACATCTTTTTGTAAGTTGTTGTTTGTTTTTATTTTGTTTTTCTTAACCTACTTACAACTACAGTTAATGTTGAGAGAATTTCAACTAATTGTAGTGGGGAATGTAAGATGAGATAAACCCACTGTTTATTGTTGATGTGTTTTGTTTAAACTTTGATATTGTTACAAGTAGAACTGTTGCTATAAGTCTTATACGCTTAACAGTTTTATTTGGTTTAATATCTTTAGTTTTTCCAAAATCTTTATGGATGAAGTTTCCTGATGATCTGGCCTAAGCAACCAGTGAAATGCGCATAGGAATAGCTTATCCCATCAACAATAAATTTCAAGTGTTTTTATCAATAATGAAAACTGGGAATTAAGCACGAATAACAAAATCTTTTGAAATTAAAATTTTGTATTCCCAAAAATTGAAATTACTTTTTGATAATAAACGGGCAAGTGCACCGCCTAAAAAAACACTTAATTGACAACATCTTTTTGTAAGTTGTTGTTTGTTTTTATTTTGTTTTTCTTAACCTACTTACAACTACAGTTAATGTTGAGAGAATTTCAACTAATTGTAGTGGGGAATGTAAGATGAGATAAACCCACTGTTTATTGTTGATGTGTTTTGTTTAAACTTTGATATTGTTACAAGTAGAACTGTTGCTATAAGTCTTATACGCTTAACAGTTTTATTTGGTTTAATATCTTTAGTTTTTCCAAAATCTTTATGGATGAAGTTTCCTGATGATCTGGCCTAAGCAACCAGTGAAATGCGCATAGGAATAGCTTATCCCATCAACAATAAATTTCAAGTGTTTTTATCAATAATGAAAACTGGGAATTAAGCACGAATAACAAAATCTTTTGAAATTAAAATTTTGTATTCCCAAAAATTGAAATTACTTTTTGATAATAAACGGGCAAGTGCACCGCCTAAAAAAACACTTAATTGACAACATCTTTTTGTAAGTTGTTGTTTGTTTTTATTTTGTTTTTCTTAACCTACTTACAACTACAGTTAATGTTGAGAGAATTTCAACTAATTGTAGTGGGGAATGTAAGATGAGATAAACCCACTGTTTATTGTTGATGTGTTTTGTTTAAACTTTGATATTGTTACAAGTAGAACTGTTGCTATAAGTCTTATACGCTTAACAGTTTTATTTGGTTTAATATCTTTAGTTTTTCCAAAATCTTTATGGATGAAGTTTCCTGATGATCTGGCCTAAGCAACCAGTGAAATGCGCATAGGAATAGCTTATCCCATCAACAATAAATTTCAAGTGTTTTTATCAATAATGAAAACTGGGAATTAAGCACGAATAACAAAATCTTTTGAAATTAAAATTTTGTATTCCCAAAAATTGAAATTACTTTTTGATAATAAACGGGCAAGTGCACCGCCTAAAAAAACACTTAATTGACAACATCTTTTTGTAAGTTGTTGTTTGTTTTTATTTTGTTTTTCTTAACCTACTTACAACTACAGTTAATGTTGAGAGAATTTCAACTAATTGTAGTGGGGAATGTAAGATGAGATAAACCCACTGTTTATTGTTGATGTGTTTTGTTTAAACGTTGATATTGTTACAAGTAGAACTGTTGCTATAAGTCTTATACGCTTAACAGTTTTATTTGGTTTAATATCTTTAGTTTTTCCAAAATCTTTATGGATGAAGTTTCCTGATGATCTGGCCTAAGCAACCAGTGAAATGCGCATAGGAATAGCTTATCCCATCAACAATAAATTTCAAGTGTTTTTATCAATAATGAAAACTGGGAATTAAGCACGAATAACAAAATCTTTTGAAATTAAAATTTTGTATTCCCAAAAATTGAAATTACTTTTTGATAATAAACGGGCAAGTGCACCGCCTAAAAAAACACTTAATTGACAACATCTTTTTGTAAGTTGTTGTTTGTTTTTATTTTGTTTTTCTTAACCTACTTACAACTACAGTTAATGTTGAGAGAATTTCAACTAATTGTAGTGGGGAATGTAAGATGAGATAAACCCACTGTTTATTGTTGATGTGTTTTGTTTAAACTTTGATATTGTTACAAGTAGAACTGTTGCTATAAGTCTTATACGCTTAACAGTTTTATTTGGTTTAATATCTTTAGTTTTTCCAAAATCTTTATGGATGAAGTTTCCTGATGATCTGGCCTAAGCAACCAGTGAAATGCGCATAGGAATAGCTTATCCCATCAACAATAAATTTCAAGTGTTTTTATCAATAATGAAAACTGGGAATTAAGCACGAATAACAAAATCTTTTGAAATTAAAATTTTGTATTCCCAAAAATTGAAATTACTTTTTGATAATAAACGGGCAAGTGCACCGCCTAAAAAAACACTTAATTGACAACATCTTTTTGTAAGTTGTTGTTTGTTTTTATTTTGTTTTTCTTAACCTACTTACAACTACAGTTAATGTTGAGAGAATTTCAACTAATTGTAGTGGGGAATGTAAGATGAGATAAACCCACTGTTTATTGTTGATGTGTTTTGTTTAAACTTTGATATTGTTACAAGTAGAACTGTTGCTATAAGTCTTATACGCTTAACAGTTTTATTTGGTTTATATCTTTAGTTTTTCCAAAATCTTTATGGATGAAGTTTCCTGATGATCTGGCCTAAGCAACCAGTGAAATGCGCATAGGAATAGCTTATCCCATCAACAATAAATTTCAAGTGTTTTTATCAATAATGAAAACTGGGAATTAAGCACGAATAACAAAATCTTTTGAAATTAAAATTTTGTATTCCCAAAAATTGAAATTACTTTTTGATAATAAACGGGCAAGTGCACCGCCTAAAGAAACAATATTAAGCTTAGTGTTTAAAATCAAAATTTTAAACAACAAATTTTCTTTTATTTTGAAAACAAATATTTTTTAACGGATTACATTGAATTTACTCCTTAATGTTAATATCATGTAACGATTAAGTTTTTATTACTGTGAATTATACGTAAAAATGTTATACTGGAATTTTGCTATACACACATTATTGTTACACACATTGTTAACAAAACTAACTTAAGATTGTAAAAAATAAAAAGATGGCACTTATCTGGAAGCAAGCCAACGGTGAGCATCATCAATAAAATCTGAATTTGTACTTATACTGAATCTAACCCTAACTCTTTTATTTTTTCTAACCCCAAAAAACTTAACCAAACTCTAAATCCTTTATAATTTCCCCTGGCAACGAGAAATTATAAAGCTGCGTATGACAAGAAACCGGGAACAACCTAACTAGTTGGCTTATACTTATACCTTAATAGGCATAGCTAACTCTACGTCCACTAAACCCTAATAAGTCAACTATCTAACCTCCAGAATTCCCGAGTAACTTGTTCATGGTCCTTAATGTTAATATCATGTAACGATTAAGTTTTTATTACTGTGAATTATACGTACATTCGGAGAGTTGTAAATAGAATAGTAAGATATGTATATGGTCTGAAGGTGCGAGATCACATCTCTTCACATGTCAAAGTGTTTTTTGGATTTTCATTTTACGGTATATTCGGTTAAGATTGCTGTTGCTATTTTACAAAATAATTTTCAATAAAACCCCACCCAATTTGTATGATAAGTTTATTTTTTCAAGGTCTACTCGCTCACCACAAATCATAATACCTAGGATATTTCTCTCAATATTTGAACGCTCTTTTGTGGTTAGAATTTCAAGAGTTTGGAATTTTCTTCCCAATAATTTAAAAATTTTTACTTTTACTTTTTCTAGAGCAAAGTTATTGTCTCTGGAACACTTTGCAACTCAATAAGCTTAATATTGTTCCTTGTTATAATGTTATATCGAATTTAAATGGTATCTTTAAAATATATGAATTTGTTAATATCATTATTTTTAGTTTAAAGTGTTACATTGTTTTTGCACATTATATAATACTATTAGCCGTATATGGCCCATAAGGGCTCGGTTAATTTAAATAAATGGAAAAAAAAAAAAAAAAAAATGTTATACTGGAATTTTGCTATACACACATTATTGTTACACACATTGTTAACAAAACTAACTTAAGATTGTAAAAAATAAAAATATGGCACTTATCTGGAAGCAAGTCAACGGTGAGCATCATCAATAAAATCTGAATTTGTACTTATACTGAATCTAACCCTAACTCTTTTATTTTTTCTAACCCCAAAAAACTTAACCAAACTCTAAATCCTTTATAATTTCCCCTGGCAACGAGAAATTATAAAGCCGCGTATGACAAGAAAACGGGAACAACCTAACTAGTTGGCTTATACTTATACCTAAATAGGCATAGCTAACTCTATGTCCACTAAACCCTAATAAGTCAACTATCTAACCTCCAGAATTCCCGAGTAACTTGTTCATGGTCCTTCGATGGTTTATGGAACTAGCGATCCTTGGTGCAATTCAGTCTAACCAAATTTTTAAATTGTGCAAAATCCATCAAGTGCTTGTGCATAATACTATCCAGCCGAGGAATCTAAAAATAAAAATCAACATCCTAACATAATATTTTGCATCTGTAGAAGGGACTACAAGGATTCTATTGAATCTCCTACAAAACCCTTTAAGTCAGTAAAAAGCAACAACAAATCCCTAACAGAGTAAAATCATTCAACAGTCAACCCAATTTAACATCACATCGAGCTTTCATCAAAGATCTCTACACATCTCTGGATTTATTACTTCACCATAGGAGAATGAGGTAAAGTAAAATTCTCACTTTTACTTATTGTTTTTTAGTTTTAACCGGGCAAGCAAACGTTAAAAATCAAATAGTGTGTCGCGTTAAATACCTAGAACATTAAATAAAAAAAAAAACTAGAAAAGTGAAAAAAAAACCTAAAAAATCGAAACAAATAGAAAACAAAATTGTGTGCATCTCGGGAAAAAATAAATCAAGAAAAAAGTAAAACAAAATCGTGATCGAAAGAAAGTTTCTCTTAAAAAAAAAAAAAAAAACCAATTAAAAAAAAATACCTACCTATAGAAAATACATAGAAATTTTGTGACAAGAATTACAGAAAACCGTAGTAAAAAAAAACATACAAATTCTTTAAGAGAAAAGTACGAAAAGTTTCAAGAAAAATTGGTTATACCAAAAAAAACATCCCCTAAAAAGGAAAAGTTACATAGAAATAATTACTTAAAAAATCACAAAAACACACATTCCTACATAACTTTGTATTCATAAACAACAAATCAAACATAGGACATACATACATACATAACTCGCATTTGCAAAAAGTTTGCCAAATTTCAAATATTAATATGTTTCATGCAAAAAACGGTTGCCAAATGTCACAATTCTTATTTTAAATTTATTTGCAACAGTACCGTTATTCCTTTTTACCTTTTCTTGCAAATTTTTATAAGATTTTAGTGCAAAAGAATAAAAAAAAAAAAAGAGAGGAAAAAATTTTCAAGCCAAACGAATCAAAGTGAAAAGTGTGGTGAAACTTGTCCTTGGCTAAATTAAATAAACAAGCTTTATGTATGTTTACATTCAGATACACTTGAAACATACATTTATCAATCGCTTGCAGAAAGTTATGTTTGTTTACATTCAGATACACATTTAACAATTTTTAACAACGATCAACAAAAACAGAGAATCTGAGAGAAAAAAAAATTAACATCAGTCAGAAATATTGAAATATTGTTAAAATTACAAATCGTTATAAATAATTCTATCTCATCCATTAATAAATTTACAAACTTACTTCAATTTCAATTAAAATTAAAACGAAAATTCATTAAAAATTTCACAAAATCGTTTGTACATAAAATAAGCAGTGTTGCCGAGAAGCTAAATTTTTTACTATACATATATTTTTTTAAATGTAATTACAAATTTTTTAATAATTACAAAAATAAAAGTGTTCTCTAAAATTTTTTTTCCGAAAGTTTTAAAAATAAAATAATAATAATAAAAAAAAAGAATAAAAATAAAAAGAAACGAGGCTAAAAATATTTTTAATTCTGAAAATTTAAAAAGGGTCTAATAATAAAGTCTCATTATTTTGGAACAAAAATAATGAATCGTGAAAAGTACTTTACGTCATGCAAACAAGAATAAAATTCGTGGAAAATAAGCAAGCTTAAAAACATAAGTGTATATATCTAATAACTAAAACATACTTTCGTAGTTCAAAACACTTCTATCGGATACCTCGAGAAATTTATCTGAAAGGTTAGAAATTGAAAATAAAAAAAAAAAAAAATTATATATATATCCAAATTTTAAAATATTTTACCACATTGCAAACATTTATATAATTAATTAATTTTATTAATCTCAAAAATAAAGTGCATACGTATATAATTTTCATTACTAACTGTATTCTCATAACAATCAACATCTGCAAACGATTTTAGAGAAATTAAAATTTGCTGTTAAATCTAAAACTTTTTTTTTAACCGGAATAATTTTTTTTTTTTTTCATAACGCTGAGAATATAATCCTTGAAATTTGCAAAAAGGATCTCTAGTTTTCGCACATTTTAACAACTTTAACCTAAATCCGATATTTTCTGAAAATTTTGTAAAAATCTATTTTTTCGTTAAAACATAATTTTTTTTTTCGACCCAGAATACATATATGTATAACTAACTGAATTTTTAATTTCTTAAAGCATTTACCACAATTCAATTATATATTTAGAATTTTATTACACCCTTAAGTTCTTAAAAGTTAATAATGCCTAACCAAAGCGAAACATTTAAAGAAAACTCTCCATCTTTTGTCCAAGATAAATTTCTGTTTGACTCAGATCACCTTCTCACATTTTGCTCAAGTTTTAGCAATTTAGAAATTCAGGATCAGACGGATTCTATACTCGAAACAAAATTTAGTGATCTAGAAAACAGGTGGAAGAAACTGGAAATTTCATACGAAAATCTTATGCTCTCGCCAGTCTCCACAATTAGCAAAGAACTCAAGGAAACATCTAAGGAAAACTTTCAAGCATGTTCTGAAACTTTCCATACTTGCAGGGCAAATATTATAGACATACTTAAAATTACAAGAATAACGCATAGTGCTCAAAATGTTGCTTCTCGCATGAGTTTACCTCTTCAGAACTATCCAGTTCAGAACTCCGCGATGCAAATCAAGTTACCTCCTTGCGATACGGAAAATTTTGAAGGCAGTTACGAAAAATGGCCATCCTTTCGTGATATGTTCACGGCCGTGTACATCAACGGTACAAACTGTCCACCTGTGGTAAAATTGTTTCACTTAAGAAATAAAACTATAAATGAGGCAGGGGCAATAGTAAAACGCTACCCATTATGCGATGACAGCTTCGATCTGGCTTGGAATGCACTCAAAGCTCGTTACGAAAACAAAAGAGTTTTAGTTGATCACCAACTTCAAGTTCTCTTCAACATTCCTGTAGCCACATCTGAAGACAGTAAAACACTTCAAAAAATCCATTCCACTGTCTCAGACGTTTTACAAACCCTTAAAACTCTCAATGTTAACACGGAAAACTGCGATTTCTTTATTGTTTACTTAGTGTGCTCTAAGCTTCCTAATGAGACTCTAGCTCTTTGGATACAATCACTCAAATCCCATCGTGAATTACTCAAATGGTCTCAGTTAGAGGAATTCCTAATTGACAGATACGAAGCCGTAGAAAGAATCTCAAATATGAAAAGCACAAGAGATCGTCTAAGTCTGCCAATTATTCCCCAAAATAGAATTCAATCCTAGTATATGTGTAATGAGAGAGTTGCTTCACTTTGGTTTTTAGGTCGTTAAAAGGTCAACTTCCTATAGGTTTAGTATGGGGAAAAGTAATAAAAGCCATTAAAGGTCATCGTTGGTTTTTTAAGTCGTTAAAAGGTTTTTTAAGTCGTTAAAATGTCAATTAAAAAGTCATAAATTAAAAAAAAGCAATTAAAATGTCATAAAATTTTAAAAAAGCAATAAAAATGTCATAAAATTTAAAAAAAAGCAATAAAGCTGAGAATTTGGAAAAATTAGGGGGGGAAATTCATGAACACGTGTTAAAGTAGGTCAAATGTTTTAAAAATTTCAAAACAAAGTCGTAAAAAAGTCGTTAAATTTTATAGGATATCAATAAAGCTGAGATTTAGAAAAAAAAAATGTTGGAGGGGAGCAATGCACAAGTGTTGGGTGCATTGTTGAAGCCTTTCTTTTGTTGTGATCGATAGACGGACTTACTGTGTAGATGCACTTGAGAAAGATGTGATTTAGTTTTTGTGGATATGTATGCATGTAGATCAATAGGCAGAGAGACATACTGTATGTATATCTTGCACTTGATTTTGAAAAAAATTTTTGTGGACAATTTTTTCAAATCGCTGATATTAAAACTAATAATTTATGGGGTGTGAGATGATAAGGGTATTGTATTGGAGTGTGTGTCTTGAATATGGACAGATACACAGACGAACAGATAGATCTTGTAGAAGAAATTGGAAAAATATTTAGAAGAAATTGGAAAAATATTTTTTTCATTTTTGTGTGTGTTTATGGATTTTTTTTGTTTGGTAGAAAAATACACATTTCTGATAAGCCCTTTTAATTTTTGTGTGTTTATGGGTAGCCAGATGGTGAGATGTTGTTGTTGTTGTTGTTTTGCTCGTTTGGGTGATCGACTAGCGATCGACGAGAAAATTATTGGATGGACAGATACACAGACGGACAGAGAGACTGGCTTGGGTGATCGACTGTATAGATATTTGAAGTTTATATAAGGTTTTTAATATATTCTTTTCAATTAGTTTCTAAAGTAAACTTGCTAAAGAAAGTTAGTGTTTTTAAAAATAAAAAAAATAAAATAAATACAAATTTAAAAATAATAATGGCTAGTGTAATCATTTGTGAAATATGCCAAAATATATACAAAAATAAAAAAATTTTAAAAAAACATACCACAATTCATATGCCATGTGATATATGTAATCATATATCCATGACATATATGGAAAAAAAAAAACATATGGAAATCCATAAAGATTTCCTTCATCATCAACAACAACAACAACAACAACAGCCGCAACAACAACAGCAGCATAAACAACCACAACAACAACAACAGCAACAACAACAACAACAACCGCAACAACAACAACAACAGCCGCAACAACAACAACAGCAGCATCAACAACCGCAACAACAACAAGTAGAAGAACTTAATGAATATCCTTCAACATCGGCTGCATCTAGGAAGCGTATATCGATGTTACAATCAGATATACCATGTAAACAACAACAACCTGAGTTATGTGCAGAAACTTTTACTATGTGTGAGGATTGTAATGCTAAAATTCAACCTCCACAATGGTTTATTCATTGTTCACAACCCGGACACAAGAAAAATGTGCAGGACAAAATTGGAAACCGGATTCAATTGATAAAAAATTCATTTAAATCTCGACTTTTGACTTATCGTTTTCCGAAAAGAGATTTGAATTTGAACGTTAATGAATATTTGAAAGAAGGACAAATATACGTTCAGAAATTATTAAATAATTGTCTGGCTGAGCACATAATTGTGAAATTTAATTTGGAATTGACAGCTCGATACAAGTTACCAGCACATCCTCTTAAGCCCGAAACTGATATGTATCACAATACAGAAATGATACGTTTATCAAGGGCAGACAATATAAATTCAGCTCTTACACTTCAATTTGAAAAGATTAAAGCAAAGATGTCTGAGTTTCAAGAAAGAGATTCTGGTTGGACGCTTATCCAAATTAAATGTCTGGAAATTAATATTAACAAGGCATCACCATTATCCGGATCGCAATACATACCAACACCTAAAGAGCTGATAGGAAAACATGCTTGCATTAACGTCCAAAATAATGACGTTTTCTGTTTTAAGTGGAGTATTATAGCAGCATTTTATAATGGTGATGATATTAATGCACATAGGCAGACAATTTATAAAATAAGTGATATTTCTGAGCAAATTATTTCGCTTGATTCCGGTAGAATACTTAACTTCACTTCAATGCAATTTCCAACTGATGTGAAGGATATTAAGTATTTTGAAAAAAATAATAAGGAAATAAGTATAAATGTGTTCGGGTTCGACCGAAAATTGAAAACGGTTGTTGGTCCCTACTACATCACAAAAAAAGAGAGGGAAGTGCATATAAATTTGTTGCTGTTGGAAAGTGAATGTGGGAGTAAAATGCACTATATTTTAATAAAGAATATTTCTAGGTAATTAGTATAAAATGAACATAAAACTTTCTAAAAAAAAAAAAA
Source organism: Pollenia griseotomentosa (assembly GCA_963931875.1). Taxonomy (NCBI): domain Eukaryota; kingdom Metazoa; phylum Arthropoda; class Insecta; order Diptera; family Polleniidae; genus Pollenia; species Pollenia griseotomentosa. The sequence goes on along the minus strand of OZ007565.1, from coordinate 1,501,496 downwards.
TCTATTCTATTAAATTAATTAATTTTGTATTTCATTTTTTTTAGCCTTCTTTCAAATCAAATTTCAACACATAATGGAAGAATTATATTTTGCAATGTATGCCTTTACCATACAACTATACCGGAGAGAATGGTAATCCATAAAGAAAAGGAATGTGGAGAATGCATTCCCAAGATGCCAGAGGGAGAAAAATCTTTTGTAAAGTTTTCCCATAATGAGCGACAAATGGATCTCCCGTTCACTGTGTATGCTGATTTTGAATGTGTTCTTGAAGAATGCACTAGTGTAAGTAGTAATAGTGTTAACTCTAGATTCTTAAGAAAACATGTGCCATGTGCATATGGATTTAATATTAAGTGTAATTTTAATAAGGATTTAGATAAGTTTCAAATGTTTGCTAATAATGATAGTACCATTAATGTAGGGCAACATTTTATAGATAGTTTAATTAAAGAGTGTAGGGATATTTATAAGAAATTTTTTGAAAAGGTTATACCCATGATACCATTAACCCCCTTAGAAGAAGAACATTTTTTAAACTCCAAAAACTGTCATATTTGCGATAAAGAACTAGGCGATGAACTAGTCGTTAGAGACCACTGCCATTTATCAGGAAAATATAGAGGATCTGCACATAATTCGTGCAATTTAAATTATAAAATTCCAAACTTCATTCCAATTTTTTTCCACAATTTTTCAAAGTATGATTGTCACTTATTTATTAAGGAATTACTTAGTATTAAAGGCGATACAAATGTAATTCCAATAAATAAGGAGCTATACATTTCTTTATCTCATACTGTTCGGGTATATACTGATAAAGAAATCGATGATCATATAAATCGGTTATATTTAAAAAAACGTAAGCAAAATATTCCTCAGCATACTATTCAAGAACAACTTGAAAAAGTACGAAAATATAAAACCGAAAAAAAAATTGAACTAAGGTTTTTAGACTCTTTTAGATTTATGGCAGCGGGATTAGATTCATTAGCTAGCAATTTAAGTGATAGAGATTTAAATTCAATTAAAGAAAATTTTGTAGATGAGGAAGAGTTTTCTCTAATGAAACGAAAGGGTGTTTTTCCATATGAATATTTAGATTCATTTGAAAAATTAAAAGAAAATAAACTCCCACCAATTGAATCATTTTACAGCAGTTTAACTGATAAACACTGTTCCGAGGAAGATTATTTACTTGCAGGAAAAATTTGGAAAAAGTTTGATTGTAAATCAATGATGGATTACATGAAACTATATTTAAAAACTGATGTGCTTCTACTTACAGATGTATTTGAAAACTTTAGAAAACTCTGTAAGAATATTTATAAGCTAGATCCTTCACATTACTATACCATACCAGGCCTTTCATGGGATGCAATATTGAAATATACAAAAATTGAACTAGAACTGTTTACAGATCTAGAAATGTATAATTTCGTTAAACGAGGAATTCGTGGTGGCCTTACACAATGCAGTAAAAGGTATAGTAAGGCTAATCATAAATATCTTAATGATCATGATTCCACAAAGCCTTCAGAGTATATACTATATTTCGATGTAAATAATCTTTATGGTTGGGCAATGTCAGAAGCACTTCCGTATGGAGGCTTTACTTGGACAAATGATTTTGTTCACCCCAAAAATATTTCCCCTGATTCAGAAGTTGGGTATATTTATGAAGTCGATTTGGCTTACCCTTTTAGCTGTCATGACTATCACAATGACTTGCCGTTTTGCTCAGAAAACAAAATAATTGGTGGGAGTAAACACGAGAAACTAGTAGCTGATTTATCAGATAAAAAGAGTTATATTATCCATTATAAAACACTAGAACAATGTTTAAATAATGGATTGGTTTTGCAAAAAGTTCACCGAATTCTTAAATTTAAACAAACCCCGTGGTTAAAGACATACATAGATTTAAATACACAATATAGAACAGCAGCAAAGAATGAATTTGAAAAAGATTTCTTTAAATTGCTTAACAATGCTGTATATGGTAAAACTATGGAAAATGTCGATAAAAGAAAAGACGTGCGATTGGTAAGTGAATGGGGTCGTACTAATCGCAACAAATTGGGTGTTGGTGAGCTAATTGCAAAACCAAATTTTCATAGTATTTCCCAATTTACTGATACGCTTTGGGCTGTGCAAATGAATAAAACTCAGACGTATTATAATAAACCAATTTACTTAGGTTTTTGTGTGTTAGAATTGTCAAAATGGAAAATGTATGACTTCCATTATGAATATATGAAACCAAAATTTGATACAAATATAAGTCTCAATTATATGGATACAGATTCTTTCATATATTCAATAAAGACGGAAGATTTTTACGCTGACATTAAAAATGATTTAAATGCACTATTCGATACATCCTCATATTCATTAAATAATCCATTTAACTTTCCCCTAGTTAATAAAAAAGTATTGGGAATGATGAAAGATGAGACTGAGGGTAGGTTAATTACAGAGTTTGTAGGCTTAGCACCTAAAGTATATTCATTCGCGGTTCAAGATTGTGAGAAGGATGTTAAAAAAGCTAAGGGGGTTAAAAAGTGTGTTGTAGAAAACTTTAGCATTGAAATGTATAAAAATGTTTTATTTAAAAGGGAAGTGGTGTATGCTTCTATGCAAACTTTTACATCTAAATTACATACTATATTAACAAATGAAGTTAATAAAATAGCACTAAGTTTTAATGATACTAAGCGATATATTAAAAATGATAATATTAACACATATGCATGGCATCATTATCAATCAGATGGTGGTAATGGTGATTATGAATTAGATATGTTAATTAAAGAAATAGAGTTACAAAATAATTACTCTTAATAAAATATTTATACAATACCTTTTATTCATATTTACATGTAAATATAAATATTTACATATATATATACATCTTTATTTAAATAAAAATAACTCAATAATTTAATAAAAAAAAAAACAACAGCTTTTATTCTTTCTTTTAAATTAGAACAAATACAAAAAAAAGTAAGTATTGAAGAAAAAAAAATAAATTTATATTTATTATACAAGTTTTCGAACAAGTCCAGTTAAAGGTGTATACTCTAACATTCGATCGTGTAGGATTAAGCAATAAGCATTTGTATTTTTTGGTATTGGACTATCGGTCTCAAACTCAATTTTCACATCAATAGGTCCAGTTTTAATTGTTTCATTTTGATGACTAACATCAACGACTGCAATTGGAATATTTTTAAATTTCTCACAGGAAAGCAGAGGTTGTGCTTCTCTCATATAATAGTTTTGCTGAAATTTCGCATACATATCATATAGAATAGCATATCGATTCTCTTTAAACTTTAAATTCAAATCATCATATGGATAGGATTCTGAATTTAAATGTACTTTAACATTTTTTAAGTCCGAGTGTATATATTTATTATCATTTTCTAACACGAATAAAAGAAATCTTGGCCTTTCTCTATTCACCGATAGTTAAATATTCCAGTTATGATTTCTACCTTCGGAAAATGTTGGATTAAAATAACAGTCCCAACTGCGAAATGCTATGGGTAATGAAACCCCCTCCTTTATAATCTTCATTATTTGTATTTATCGTGCATCTGATAGGTGAATATGTGGTATTCTCCATGTTATGTTTTTAATCGATAAACTCAATTTTTCATTAGCATCTGTTGAGTAATGCGCCTTATCATCATTTGAACTTCGTAAAAGAATAAGATCATGTTTACTATTTAAAATTATTTTATTAAAATCCTCAGCAAATCCCAATAGTAGTCTTAGGGGAATATAAAAATTAAATTTTCGCATTGATAGGTCTTCAGAAATATTCCACCCTGCATTTCTCATCATATTACTTTCAAATTCATTTAGTGAGACATAATTTTTAATTGTACTAGATATTCCCAAGTATCGAGTGCGATCAATTTCAACACCATTAATATCATACCGTATTTCATCAAATAAGTATGCAACACAATTATTCCTCAATCTAGTATTTTGTGATGCTTCTTCACCTTTAGAGTTTTGTATGTCTCCTTCTATATATAAGTAACTTTCAGACGGAAGAACATATAAGTCTTGATTTTGTAGTGTAATTCGAATTTCGTCATTGTTTTTAAATGATTGAATATAGGGCACATAGCTATGATAATCTTTTTTTATTATATTTTCATCAGAATATGGTTTTTCAATGACATTGAGTATATCAGACATTTTTCTTTATTTTTAACTTAAGCAATTTTAAAAAGGCTGTATTTTCTTTCGTTAATGATGGTCTTGTAGCTTTAATATGATTAGTAGGAATGTCTCTATTAACGTTAACGTGCCTAGTTTTATTGTAAATTATCATTTTTTCCGTGGTCTTAGATGTAATCTAAGTGTTATTTCTTCACCTCTGAAATTTACTGCACGATTTTCTTGATCAACAATCCAAATCTTGAGATGTGTTATTTCTTTGACGTTTACTGGTAAATAAATTAGGTTATTAGCAATAACATCTAATTTATAGCCTGGTGGTACGTCTAATGCGAACTCGTGTAGTATATGTGCGGGAGAGTTATTCATATATGCTCCAGTTATGATGTTACACTGAATTTGTATAGCATTAACTCTTAATATATGTATTTACAGGTTGATTTGATACATGTTTTCTTCCAGCTTCTAATAATCGCCTACTAAAACCTAATAATTTACCAATAGATCGATTTCGATCAAAGAAAATTGCATCGTGGGAGGAAGTAATTTCAATTTGTAAAGTATTATTATTAGCTTTAATCAGAATAGATTTATTGAAATTTTCTGCTTTATACTGTCCAACTATATAATCCACAATATCTTGCAACTCATATGATCCGATAGGAATTTCAATTATTTTATCTCCTATATGAAATAAATTATTATCATAATCTACATTGGGAATAGAGTTATATGAATGAAAATCAACTAAAGAGCATTCATAGTCATCTTTAAGATCTATTGGTGGGAAATAATTTGCTGTTAAAACTGATGAATTGCCACTTAACGCTAATGTAATTGACATTATGAGCGCTAAACTTTAAATGAAATAAAATGCTGGGGTTTTTTTCTTTTATTAAATTTAGGTATTTATTAAAAAATAAAAAAAAAATTTTTATAAATACTTATTCTTATAATATTTCATCTTTAGTAATCCATGAATTATGTTGGTTTGGAAACCCTAGCCATTTAACATACGCTTTATCACCTTTCTCTTTTAAAATTTTTTCCACTAGAAATGTATTGGGATAATGTGTGTGACGTATTTCTTCTTTGTAAAATGCCCCTTTTATAGGATTTCCTTGGTAATCTTCTAGTAAGAATGTGATTGGATAGGTGTTCTGTATCGATTTTATTTTAAATATTTCTGTAGTCCAATTTGGTGTATAACCTTTTTCAAAAATATGTTTGTATTTGCTTATGCGAACATAATCACCAACTTTAAATCGTGATGACTTAAACATTTTTAAACTGCTAAATGCAGTTTTCAGTAGATGTTGTTCATGTTCACGTTTTACATCAATAGGCGCCATTTTGATTTTACTGTGAGTTTTTCTGTTATATTGATCAACTAGTTTTTTATAAATATCAATCCAGTGAAATGTTCCATTATAACTAAATTCTCTCCACATCATACCTTTTAGTGTTCGATTAAACCGTTCAACTATTGAAGCTTTCATTACACTATATGTAGAGTAATGATTAATTGCATATTTGCGCATTAGCAAGCCAAATTCCTTATTAAAAAATTCTTTACCATCATCTGTTTGTAAATTTTTAGGTACTCGCCCCTTACTTAATATTTTCTGAAAAGCTTTGGATACTTCAGATGCGGTTTTTGCTTTAATTGCTGCAGCCCAAGCGAATTTTGAAAATGTATCAATAATTGTTATCATATATTTATAGCCGTTGTTTATAGTCGAATAGTTGCCCATCTCTACTAAGTCTGCTTGCCAAAGATCATCAATTCCCTTTGTAATTACTTTGCGTCGTAAGAAACTTTTGCGCGCTCTAGAATGTAGTTCATTTATTATTGTTCTTTTTTCCATTATGTTGTTGTTGTTGTTGTTGCTGCTTTTGCTGTGAAGAAAGCGTAATCATTACACTATATATGTCAGAAATTATTTTATTTAAATCTTTAATTTCATTTCGAACAATTAAAACTTCTTTGTTTATACCCCTTTTTAAATGTTCTTGCATATGGGTAATTTGTGTATTCACATAATTTTTGTTAACAGCATCTGCCCCATTCATTGGAGGTGATAAATTTAAAATTCTTTTATTCTCTATATCAATATTATTTCCGTTGAGTGTGATACCGAAATTTTTTGAAAGGTTGTTTCTTGTTATATCTCCTATATATTTTTGATTATAGTAATGACCAAATTTGTCAACAGTCATAATTTTTTTTATTTATTTATTTAAAAGTTATTCAATTATATTTGCTTCCCTTAGTTCTTCGACTATAGATATTATTTCATTAGAATGATTATTGTTACCAGCATGTTGTGATGCTATTAACAGCCTCAATCGGTCTACAATTTCATTAGGATTATCCCAGTATATATAGTTTGGTTTATTAAGATTAACCTCCATTAAACCCTTACCAACGTGAGTAGTTGTAGTAAACAATTTATTTATTATTTTTTTATATTTATAACCTCTGTTTCCATTTATTTGATTATTAGGATCATAGTTTCTTCGATGTGCGTTTGTATCAAGTAAAATATGTTTATATATTGCTAGCTCTGACGAATCGAATTGTTTTGGATTTTTATGAAAAAGTAATGAGTATAACCCTGGGGTTAGTGCCCAAGATTTTTGACCTATTATTATTTTATCATCGGTTAGCTTTAAAATAGAATTTCCAATCTCCATTTTCCGTCTTATGAGGTCCAAATATAGTGTCAAGCTTTTTATTTCCATTTAGAGTTGATAAATCAAACTCCCAATCGGATGACTGAGAATAAAATTGTTCATTTTTCGATGTATCATTTACTTCATCTTCACTATTACTGTTATAGTCTTCTTCTTTTTCTTCTTCTTTTTCTTCTTCTTTATCTATTTTTATTCTATTAGGTGCTGAATCAATGTTTTTCTCTTTCATTAAGTTTTTCTTAGGGGTGCTGGTGAATATAGTTTTATTTTCCGTTTTTATTTTAGTATTGTGCTTACATTTATGTTTTTCATCTATGGGTATTGTTAAATTTGATGAATCTGACAATTTGACTAGTTTCTTTAAAGGTTCTGTTAAAGGTTTAAATGTTCTTTCTAAATTATTAAATTTTTCCAATTCGCCAAGTCTTATGCTTTGAAATTTCTTCTTTAAAATTTTTTTGGATTTCATCAACTCTTTTAAAATATTTTCTTCCATGATAATAACTTTGAAAAATAGCTAAACAGCTTTTGAAAACAGCTAAACAGCTTTTGAAAACAGCTAAACAGCTTTTGAAAACAGCTAAACAGCTTCTTAAAACAGCTAAACAGCTTCTTAAAACAGATAAACAGCTTTTGAAAACAGCTAAACAGCTTCTTAAAACAGCTAAACAGCTTCTTAAAACAGATAAACAGCTTTTGAAAACAGCTAAACAGCTTCTTAAAACAGCTAAACAGCTTCTTAAACCAGATAAACAGCTTCTTAAAACAGATAAACAGCTTCGTGGAATAATTTTAACAGTTTTCCAAGTGGAAAAAACGTATTTAATATTAATAGGTTTACGTCTGATGTAGTTAATAGTATATATATGACTAAATCTGAATGAATAGATCAAAGCCTTTTCTATAACGTCCTTGCTTCAATTCATCATCTTTGCTTATTATAAGAAATCCATATTTATCCTTCCAACATTCTCCGCAAATGTAACGAAACATATTTAAACTCATGTCACTACCAACATGATCATTGTAGATATGCTTTAAATTTAATTCATCTTGCTTGAATAAAATAATCATATTTGCATTATCACGTACTAAATGTTTTGGAATGTGTGTATAAGTCTGACATAAATAAAAAGAATCAATATCCTTATGTCTCCCCATACAGAAATATGATCTTATATTATTTTGCTTTTCACAAGCAACATCGTCAAATATCATAATAGAATTTACTTTAGCTTTTTCGGGTGGTATAACATGTTCATTATCTGAAAATGTATAAAGTCCCATACCCTTTACTGATGAAATTAATTTTGACAGATATTTATATTTTGGTTGATTTAATGATTTTGAGTATATATAAATATTTTTAAATTTTAAGCCATTCGGACTTTCAATTAAACTTAGCATTATATTTGTTTTGCCACAGTTTGAGGGACCAACTATTAGTGCTCTAATAGAATTTGGTAAAAGGCAGCTATGTTTAAAACCATTTCTGTTTTCCGTTATATCCAAGTTTCTCACTGAAATATTCGATTGTTGTTTTACCAAACGCATCTTTATAACTGAAAGCATACGTTTGCTTAATGTTACGTTTTATTTACTTTCGATTTTTTTTTTTAATTTCAGAAAAAGCTATTTTTATATATAAATGATTGTGTATAAAAATAAAGAATTTAGTAGAAAACAATTCGTCCTTGGAAAAGGACTTGTTAATAGCTTAATTAATTCAATACATCTTGAACTTCATTTGCCGGGTTATCAATTTTGTGGACCAGGAACTAAATTAGAAAAACGATTACAAAGGGGTGATAAAGGTATCAATCCTTTGGATGCAGCTTGCAAAATTCATGATATTGCTTATTCTCAGAACACTGATATTCATAAGCGACATCAAGCAGATAAAGAACTAGCAGAAAAAGCTTGGAGCAGAGTTAAAGCTAAAGATAGTACTTTTGGAGAAAAACTCAACGCATACCTTGTCACTAACGCAATGAAGTCAAAAGTTAAATTAGGCTTGGGAGTTAAAACTGACAACAAAAAGAAAAAGTGTAGACGAAATATTTTTAAGAATGCCGTCAAATCAGCAACCGATATTTTAAAAAAGGAAAAACCAAATGACATCAAAACCGCTATTAAAACTGCACGAAAAGCTATACGACATTCATTTCTTGGAAAAAAATCTATAGTAAAAATTCCTAGAATTATCAACATACCTAAACTTGGCGGTTTTCTACCACTTGTTCCTATTCTAACAGCACTTGGAGCATTGGGAGCAATAGCTTCTGGTGGGTCAGCAATCGCTAAAACTATTACTTTAGCTAAAAATGGTAGACAACAGCTCGAAGAAAGTAAGCGTCATAACAAAACATTAGAGTCAATAGTTATGGGTAAAGGTCTATATCTTAAACCTTATAAAAAAGGCTATGGAATATTTTATACCTCATCAAAAAACTATTGAAACAGCTACCTAATAGACCACTAACAGATGTGGACTTGAAAACATTTGGGAAGAAGTATATTCCTTATTTTAGAGGAGTTTATATGAGGGATAAACTTCCTAAAACTCCACACCGAATAGAGAATGGAATTATAAACTTGGACTCAAATAGAGGATATGGAACACATTGGGTAGCATTTTATAAAAATAATGATAATGTAGAATACTTTGATAGTTTTGGTAATCTCCAACCACCTATGGAAGTTTTAAGATACTTGGGTAAAAACATTATATATAACTATTTAAGATTTCAAAAATTTAATACATTTATTTGTGGTCATTTATGTTTAAAATTTTTAATAAATTTCAAAATAAAGAATTAATAAAAAAAAACTCAAATATTTGTTTGTTTTTATATATTTTTATTATTTTTTTTTTGTTTGTTTTTTATTTATTATCCATTCTTAATAATAATCTATAGATTTTAACATCTGTTTTAATTTTATTTTGCATTTTTTTTCCAAACTCATAACAAAGTCTGGTTAAATCAATTTCTATATCTCTTTCATTTATGTCTTTAATTTCATAATATTGTACATTTGTTTTATTTAAAATAGAGCAATTTGGAATATAATGTTCATAATAAAAATATAAGATTTGCTTGCGAAGAATTGTATTCCAGCTTAAAAATGTCGTCAAGAATATTCCAATTTGAGTTAGAGATTTCCATGTCTCAGAATCAATTTTAATTTTATGGTTTCCCTGTTGTAGGATGAGATAGCAAATATTATTCCTATACTGAAATGTATATTGAACATCCTTCTTTTCATCCTTATTAATTAGATTCATACAATCTAGGAATTCATACTGATTAAGTGTTGCCTTAATATATTCCTTATAGCTCATAAGGTTTATCCATTCATCCCGGTCCAATCCAATGAAGTTCCTATCCTTATAATGTAACCAGACAATAGGCTTAAAACCAAAGGATGTTGAAAAACCGCATGCAACTTTTAACTTTAAAGTTAGAAAATACTCCAGTTCAAACACCATATCGTGTATTTTCGGGTTTCTCTTGAGATGAAACATTCTCGATGAATTTTAAATGTATACTAATAATATTTTTACTTTGAAAATCTCTATTTAAAGAAAAAAAATGCGCTTTTATAATTGTTGAAAACTATATGTATGTATATGTATTAACTATAATTAAATAAGGTACATTTATTATTAAATTCTAATAAAAAAAAAAAGTTTAATCAAATTCATTATTTTGTTTTTCTTGCACATAAATTTAGACATTTAAGATGTTTTAATATTTTTTTATAGTTTTCGATAATTCTCATAACCTCCTTCTTTCTCTTAAAGAAAAAGTAACATCCACACAAACCCACGACATCTCCACTTGTACTTTCGTGAGAGCAAGGTAAACTATATACATTAAAATCTGTATATTCTCTTTTGAATGCACATAATAATTCCAAATGTTCTTCAAAGATAACACTTCCAAATTCTTGTAGAAAAGCTTCAATAACCTCCATCTTTCCACACTAAAGGTCGATTCACCCATGCGTTCCGAACAATATTTTTGACCGGACAATAATTTTTTTACAGAGAGTGTTCTGCAGAACGATTCACCCATCTCGGAAAATTTGTCCGGACAAACAAAGCTACCATATTGTTTACAGATGTAAAGGATTATACAAAGTGGCAGCACAGTTAGCAAACTATTAGTTTTTTTTATAAAAGTGTGTTAAAGAAAATGGACGAAAGAAGAAAATTAATTTTATTATTTTTAATTGAATTGCATAAAACCCATTTACTAGCAAAAAAAATTATCAAAAAATGTTGAAAGTAAAAAGAATAGCAGTAAGAAAAATATTACAGAAAAGAAGAACAAACGGTGTTTTCCACACACTTGTTCCTGACAATGAAATCCTTGCAATTTTAGGGCCTGATTTGCGTGGTATACCTATTCGTAAACCAGAGCATATTACGCCGGCAGAAAAGTTGTCCTTAACATTAAGGTAATTTTTTCATGCTATCTGTTCCAGTGAATGTAAAAAAGAAGAAAATTAGAAAAAATTAAAAATCATTGAAATTTTCGTTTAAAAATATACACGTATATATTTTAAAGGAAAGTTAAAATAATAAATCTAAATAATTAGTATTGGAGCGATAGGTTGATAACAACGTTAGTTTTTTGCACTTTTTAAATTTTATGTAGTAAAATATTTTCCAAAATTCTGCCACCAAGCCTTTCACAAATCCGGCGGCAATCAACCTGTTGTTTTCCATTTTGTTGACCAATATATCGGTTTGTGCCTTATTAACATATCTAGCCCTTAATATTCGATTTATAGGAGGAACTACTAACATACACGTTCTATTCACTAGCAAAAATAAAGTGAGAAAATCTAAGGGAAATGTGAACAAACTACGAGGGAAAAAACTTTTCACGATAAGGGGAATTTATTCCCGTGAACATTTTTTCACGTTATTATATTCCTTTGAATTACATTTTTTCATGGGAGCTGTTCATGATCGCAAATATGTGAAAAGGGGAAAAATTACGAGGGAAAAATTATTCACGATAGGGGTGATTAAAATTTACCATTTAAAATTTACTTACGACCCATTCCAATAGATTTTTCTATTTCCGTCCATATATTTTGTTTAAGGTAAGTATTTTTATATGAACGATTGCCCATATCATAAATACATTCTATTCCTGGTTTTTTTATTTCTTCAATTAGTTTCAGGGCAATATTTTCTTTAACATCCATCTTTTGTTTAATTTTTTTTTTAATTATTCAGCACAAAACGAAAAATGTAATATGTGGCAGCTCAATTCAACTTTTATGTACAAATTGAAAAAAGTGGCATCTCAGTTCATTTTGTTCGGAACAAGAATTAAAATTAAACCAATTCAAGAAAAAACGTTCCGAACAAAATCTTTGCTCTCTCTCTCAAAAGTAAAACGTCAAACTCAATACAAAAAAAATTTTGTCCGGACAAAAATTTTGTTCGGAACGCATGGGTGAATCGAGCTTAAGATTTCATTTACAACTTATGAAAATATTAATAATTCTATATTATATATACATAAAAGTATACATACTAATAAAGAAAAAAAAACAAGAATTTATAATAATTTATTTTTTATTAAAAATTATTTTATTTAAATGTATTAAAATGAGTATAAGGGTAATATCCTTTCGTAGGTGCAGCCGTCTTAATTTCCAGCTTATAATTAATACTATCCTTTTCGTCATCTAAAGGAATCTTTGAAATGATATATGAGCCAGTTGATAGATACCCAACATCGTTTTCAGTCAAGGCATTAAACCTTTTGGGAAGATAAAGCATAGCTCCATCCAATTCCAAAACTATAACATCTCCATATTTTGTAGTTACCCGTTCAGCTCCTGTTATAGGATAGTCCTTTCCATCTACCATATTTTTTACACTTAAAATATGTTTCATATTTAATTTATTGAATGAAGCAATTAATTCCGCGTTAATATTCATCGTTTGATAATTTGTAATGAAGTGTAATAAATAATTCAATAAATTCACAATTTATAGAACAAATTTTTGGTTGCACATAGTTTAAACATATGTTATTTGCTATAATTCATTAATATTTTTACCCACCACACCCATTGTAAAAAACAAAATAAAATTTTCACCCTCAATACCCATTGTAAAAAACAATTTTTAGTTTAAATTTTATTATTTATATTTTTATTAAATAATTTCTTTAAAGTAATTTTAATTAAAAAAAAAAATCAGTACATATATATTAAATGAAATCTAATTCCCTTATGTAACGATCGCCTTCTTCATCTATATAGAATCCATCATTTACATTTAAGATGATGGCATCTCCCTCTTCATCATCTAGGAAATTTTCAATTTCCCACAAAAAATCAAAGTACGCCATCTGGTTGTTGGGGATTGTAAAATTTGGGGTTGAATTTGATTTGAAATGTGAATCCTCTAAAACTGCGTCGATTAACGCATTTATACGTGTAAGTGAAGTGTCCTCTACAGCTTCCATGGAATTTTCATCCACATATTCAAATATATTGCGGCACGAATTCATCTTTTAATATATAGTCTTCAAATGAAACTAAACCTAGTATTCAGAAGAATATTCCACTAAGCCGTTTTACTTTTAAACTTAAGTTGGAAAATCCATGTAACTTGTTTATCTTATCAATTTTCATCAACTAATTCAAAACAAACATAATTACATCTATATCATTTTTAATAACTTAATAAATTCACAATTTAATTAGTTATTTTTAATTTTTCTGTCAATCCAACAATTTTAGAAAACAAAAAAACTAAAGAAAGCCTTATCAATAATATTTTCCAATTTCTTCCTGAAGGTCTGTCTGTCCGTCTGTGTATCTCTATCCAAAAATTTTTTTTTCCTATACAGTCGATCACCCAAACAAGCAAAACATAATTTTGATAGCATTATTGACATGGTTTTATGTATACACGTAAATTCTTTGTATTTCTGTTATTTAACATGACCTACTTTTTTTTCTCTCACAGAAACTTGACCCACATTAGAATTTCTTCCTCAAGGTCTTTCCCCTGTCCATGATTCTGTCCATGTTCAAGACACACTCCAATACAATACCCTTATCATCTCACACCCCATAAATTATTAGTTTTAATATCAGCGCTTTGAAAAATTCTCCACAAAAATTTTTTTCAAAGTCAAGTGCATCTACAAGTATACGGTATGTCTGTCTGTCTGTCGATCTACATACATACACCTAATTCTAAACAAAACTAAAGAAAGGCCTCAACAATACATCTAACACTTGTGCATTGTTCCCACAACATACAATACCCTTATCACCTCACACCCCATAAATAATTATTTTTAAATATCAACGCTTTGAAAAAATTTTCCACAACAAATATTTCCAACATCAAGTACACAATATGTCTGTCTGTCTGTCTGTCTGTCTGTCTGTCTGTCCATCCAATAATTTTCTCGTCGATCGCCAGTCGATCACCCAAACGAGCAAAACAACATCAACAACATCTCACCATCTGGCTACCCATAAACACACAAAAATAAAAAGGGCTTATCAGAAATGTGTGTTTTTCTCCCAAAAAAAAAAAAAAAAAAATCCATAAACACACACAAAAATAAAAAAAATATTTTTCCAATTTCTTCCTCAAGGTCTGTCTGTTCGTCTGTGTATCTGTCCATCCAATAATTTTCTCGTCGATCGCCAGTCGATCACCCAAACGAGCAAAACAACATCAACAACATCTCACCATCTGGCTACCCATAAAAACACAAAAATTAAAAGGGCTTATCAGAAATGTGTATTTTTCTACCAAAAAAAAAAAAATCCATAAACACACACAAAAATGAAAAAAATATTTTTCCAATTTCTTCTAAATATTTTTCCAATTTCTTCTACAAGATCTATCTGTTCGTCTGTGTATCTGTCCATATTCAAGACACACACTCCAATACAATACCCTTATCATCTCACACCCCATAAATTATTAGTTTTAATATCAGCGATTTGAAAAAATTGTCCACAAAAATTTTTTTCAAAATCAAGTGCAAGATATACATACAGTATGTCTCTCTGCCTATTGATCTACATGCATACATATCCACAAAAACTAAATCACATCTTTCTCAAGTGCATCTACACAGTAAGTCCGTCTATCGATCACAACAAAAGAAAGGCTTCAACAATGCACCCAACACTTGTGCATTGCTCCCCTCCAACATTTTTTTTTTCTAAATCTCAGCTTTATTGATATCCTATAAAATTTAACGACTTTTTTACGACTTTGTTTTGAAATTTTTAAAACATTTGACCTACTTTAACACGTGTTCATGAATTTCCCCCCCTAATTTTTCCAAATTCTCAGCTTTATTGCTTTTTTTTAAATTTTATGACATTTTTATTGCTTTTTTAAAATTTTATGACATTTTAATTGCTTTTTTTTAATTTATGACTTTTTAATTGACATTTTAACGACTTAAAAAACCTTTTAACGACTTAAAAAACCAACGATGACCTTTAATGGCTTTTATTACTTTTCCCCATACTAAACCTATAGGAAGTTGACCTTTTAACGACCTAAAAACCAAAGTGAAGCAACTCTCTCATTACACATATACTAATCCTATTCATCAGTAGAAAAGCTCAACACTACATGTAAAGTCTGCAATGAGAATTATAACTTGAGAGTATGTCAAAAGTTTAAAAGATTTACGGTACAGCAAAGGATAGATTTTGTAGCAGCTAATAAAATTTGTAACAATTGCCTCTCTCCTAACCATTTAAAAGCTAAATGTCCTAGTAAAAATACGTGTTTCATATGCAAAATGATACCTCTCTACACGTAATAAAACCTGTAAGCAATTTAAATCAAACTAATGCATCTAACCCTTCAAGCTTTCAACCCAATTTTTTGAGTCAAACCAAAACTAATTCCCAGGAAAGCGTTAACCTGGAACCTAATCTACCATCCACGTCAAAAAAATCCCAAGTTCATTCAAAAATTTCACTCAATAATGAATTTATATTACTCAGAACTGCTTTAGTTCATATCGAACACATGGGAGAGCTATTCACAGTTAGGGCGTTAATTGACCCTCGATCCCCAGAGAACCTTTTTGTCCGAAAGAATAATGAATAGATTACAGTTGCCTACTAGAAAATCTCATGAAGATGTAGTTGGTATTGGGGGTCAAATACAAACCGCAACTAAAGAATGTCATCTGATTGTTTTTGCAAAGAAAGCAAACACGAAATTTTCAATAAACGCTATTATCTTGCCAAAAGTAACTAAACTCATACCATCAACGTCATTCAAAATTTCAAGCTCAAACTTAGAAAATCTCGATCTTGCTGACCCAACTTTGAATCAGTCTTCCCAAATTGACCTTATTCTCGGAAACGATTCAGAACGTTTCATTAATCTCGATGGTATAAAGAAAAATGTTTGTGGTTTTGCTTCTGCGTACAACACAATATTTGGTTGGGTGCTTAGTGGTCCAATTAAGGGCAGTCCAATTAACTCATTTACAACCTCTATAGTTCCCTCGGAAAACTCTGAATTAAATAGTCTGCTGAGAAAATTTTGGGAACAGGAAGAATTGCCCTTAACCAAAAATATGTCAAAAGAAGACCAATATTGCGAAGAATTTTACACGCAAACAACCACACGCGAAGCGGACGGAAGATACATGGTAAGATTGCCGTTCAGAAAAAAATTTCCTACTTCTATGTTTCTTGGTACTTCTCGAATATTAGCCGTTGCACAGTGGCGCCATTTGAGTTTTTTCGTTGCAAAAATCATATCTTTTGAACCGAATAAGATAATTGAACAGTTTAAACAGTATATGATAGATAACTGTTCAGCCTATGAAATGAGCGTTTGGAAAGGGTGCTACGCTCTGTAGGGGCCTAATTATGGGTTATCGAAGTTAAAATTAGTAGAAAAATCAATTTTATGGTAACTAAAAAAAATTATTTTTACATTTTTAGATTGTTTTTATTTTTTTTCTTAAGGGTTTTATGTTTTAAATTATTACCCAACAAATTCAAAAAAAAATATATTTTTTTTTAAATTTATTTTTTCAATTTTCCGTAAAATATTCATCACAGTTCGTAAGAGAAGGTATATCTAAAAGACTAACCATTTCTAAACTATAATTATTTTCTAACTCTATTCTTGACTTCACATGCCGCAGGGAAGAAATAAGTGGATTGGAAGATGCTGCCAACATGTTGAAGAGGTCCTCATTTTGCCTTACCCTTGATGCTTTGAATGTGTTCTGCAATCTATATTTTTTATAAAATTTGTTAAGAGACTCCTGTGCTTCTTCAGAAAGCTCTCCAATTGGCAAAGACTGGTACTCAATTATATCTTTGACATGCGCCCATATTTTATGGACGGTCGGGGTCAACTTCTTCTGTGGATACATTTCTGCTAAAAGAGATGCAGTTTTCGACGCATATTCTCCATATTTTGTAGAATTGATATTTTCTTAGCAGTTTAAAACATCTAAGATCGTTCCCAATCTTTTCACGATTTGATTGTCAATTCCAGTGATTCTAGTTACCGTATCCGTGCTTGGGACAGTCTACTTTTAGTCCAACTTGTTTAAAAAAAGCATCCTGTATTTGCTTCTTTCTGATCTTTTCCTTATCCTTTATTGATGTATTTTTATCGAAGTTTTCCTCCTCTTGTGGTAGGGTATACGCCAGTTTTAGCAAGAATTCCATACACTTTATCCTTGCGTGCAATGGTGACATTCCATATTCGTAATTCTCCTCATTTGTAGACTCGTTTAAATTACCAAAGTTCTTCTGACTCTTTTTGCAAATCGGGCATGACATTGTTGAGGTTGTTCCTGTCAGTTCGTTTACGACTTTTCCGTCAACCATGGTCAGATGGAACTCGTAATTGCATTCAATATATTTTCCTTCTCCAATTTGCAGCTTTGTAGGCTTAATCTTGCTTATTTGTTCTTCAATGTCCTTCACCGTGGTCCTTATGAGTTCTGCCGATTCCCTTGCAAACTGAAACATTATTGGTCGGCAATAATGCACTGATGACGGACGTGGATTTTTCCAGTGTAGGGAAACATCAGATTTAAGCCGCAAAGGAACATATAAACATATTTCCGTCCGATATTGTAGCGTCATCGGAAGATATCCTTTGCTTATAAACGCTTTGTCCGGATGATCCATCGCAGCCCCATTTGCTGATCAATGTCAACTTCTCAGGAAGAATTGTTACCTCATTTTCAGGAAGACAACCGTTTTGCTGTATGGCCCATGAGATCCTACAGATTGGCTTTCGCAGAGACTTCCGTAAACTCCGTATGCAGTGGTCGTGAATTTATTTTGGCTTGCGTAATATGCTTGTATCCGGGTAAAACGTCAGCGCCGTGTCGCGTTAAAGATGCCCGTAATTTCTCATATTTCTCTTTGGAAAGTTCTAAGTAAATAAACAAGGCCAAGGCTTCTTCGGATCCATACTTTTTAATGTGTGCGTTTGTGGGCGTGGGAATGCTTTCCTTAATCCTTTTTAGTCGCAGTGGGCTTGCATTAGCAACAGATTTGGTTATCTGCGACCTAACTCTTTCACTATCCTTTGTAAATTTAATAGACAGCGCGTCCGATAATTGCTTCGTGGTCAAGTCATTGGTGGCATCGGCAAGTTTCCTCTTCCTTGTGAAAATTGAACACTCCTCAATACTTTTTTTGGCCTTCCTTTTGCTCCTCTGGTTGATGTGGTGGGTTTATCTACTGCCAATATATCCAGGATGGTGTCTTCATTAAGCCAGTCCTCGTATTTGGAGTTGAAGTTCTGAATGGTTCGATTAGATTTCACCCATTTTGCCTTAATATTTGCATATATCAGATAAAAATTATTTTTTATAATTTCGCTTCTCTCAATATTTCCGTAAAGCTATCAAGTTCTTCTAAAGCAGCTTCCGTGAAAAAATTTGGTGTGGTTGACTTTCTTAACAGTTCAAATAATTTAAAATTGTTCAACGCCATGTTTTCAGTACTTAAATTGTTTAATGGTTTCAGTAATTGTTGCGCCAACTTTCAGTCGTAGACTAATCCAGGCATTATGCTTATTTTGCAATATATAGGCTTAAGCTACCATGCCTAAAAACTTACCTGTTCCCTGCATACATATAGATTTAGGCTGAATAATGCAATTTTGATATTATGCACGTGTCCAAATAAGATTTGTGCCTACCTCTAGGGACCATAAGTCAATATTGTTCTTGACCATTTGTACGCCAAAGTATTGTTTAAGTGAGGTACGTTCCTGCTAATTTCAATGAGTAGTTTTTTTCAAACAATTAGATCAAACTACTGTCAGTCAAAACATATAAGGGATGGACGCCATACAATTTCTGCAACCATGTCTTTTTAACCTTTTTTACCTCTAGAACCCAAACGGGCACGTGAATTATGTAAAGAAATAATCAATGAACAGGTTTTGCAAATATGGCAAATATAGAAAAATATAGATTTTTTTTTATTTTCCGTCAAAGTTGAAAAATAGTGAAAAAACGGATAGTTTTAAAATAGTGATTTACCAGGAGAAACACAAAGCAAACAGTTAATTTTTTTTTTATCGTTATACATTTAATAAATACATCAATCAATACAAACAAAAAATAAGGCGATTCGTTACCTATTTTTCGTGATATTACACCTGAAATCGCAACAAATTTACTAAAAATTGTGTGTTTTTTTGAAAACCGAAAGTCGGTCAACTTTAAACGGCTATATCTTCTAAACTAAAAATGTGATAATTTTAAGAGTGGCAGATTTGAAATCGTTGAAAAGTTTCCTATAACATGGGTTTGTTCAAAACTTCGTCGGCGCTCATGAAAATTTTGATTTTTGCCACCTCGTTTGCTCTACGGGCGCTACTGTGCGTTGGTCAATATTCACGAATGAAACAATCGCTCACAAAAAACCCTGAACTCCAAAACCAATATAATGCAGTTTTGGGCGAATATTTATCTCTCCAACATATGGAAAAAACTACATTCCGTGAAGTGTGCTCTAATGGAAAAGTTTTCTCATTCTACTTGCCACACCATGCAGTAGTACGCCCAGAGCACAAAACGACAAAAGTCCGAGTAGTATTCAATGCCTCACGAAAAACCAAATCAGGTTTCTCTCTCAATGATATTCTGTACACAGGGCCAACTCTACAGCAAGATCTTATGAATGTAATTCTTAATTGGCGAAAGTATAGATATGTGTTTAGCGGCGATATTAAAAAAATGTATCGCCAGATCTTAGTGCATCCCGAAGACAGGCCATACCAAAGAATTTTATTTCAAAAAGAACACAATGCTCCTTTTATTGACTACCAACTCAAGACAGTTACTTTTGGAGTAAACTGTGCCCCATTTTTAGCCATTCGCACACTTCTTCAGTTGGCTAAAGATTCAGAATCACAATTTCCAAGAGCATCCTCAATTTTGCGCAATGAAACTTACGTCGATGACATACTGTCTGGAGGTCATTCCATTGATGGAGCATTTAATGCTCAGACAGAACTTATTCAAACCCTAAAGTCAGCAGGATTTCCGTTGAAAAAACTCACTGCTAACGACTCCCAACTATTTGCTAATATCCCCCCCGAGGATTTATATGATCTAGAATTTCTTCGATTTGATGAAACAAGCACAACTAAGACATTAGGAATTAAATGGAATGCTCGTACTGATTACTTCTCTTACTCGTTTAACCCGATTTCTCAAACATCTAAGGCGACTAAGCGCTCTATTCTATCTTCAGTAGCAAAATTATTCGATCCTGCAGGATGGATAAATTCGGTAGTTATCAGAGCCAAAATTCTGATGAAGAAACTTTGGCTAGAAGGTCTAGATTGGGATCAAAATGTTAGCTCAGAATCTCTCGACAACTGGAACCATCTTATTTCTGATCTCTCTCACGTTGAAAAAATAGCTATCCCAAGGAGGATCCAATACACACCTTCTGACCGTATTAAAATACATGGCTTTTCTGATGCTTCTAAGCTAGCATATTGCGCAGCCATTTATATTAGATGTCAAACTGAAAATAACGTTTTCTCAAGTCTATTCGTAGCAAAAAGCAAAGTAGCGCCATTGCAAACTGTTTGTTTGCCACGACTAGAGCTCAACGGCGCTGTCTTATTAGCCAATTTGGTAAATCACGTACTAAAAATTCTCAATTTTGATGATTCCGAAGTCATATTATGGACTGACTGGACAATTGTACTCAGCTGGTTGTCAAAACCCCCGGCAACTTGGGAAACTTATGTTGCTAATCGCATAGCTCAAATCCACCGATCGGTGCCCAAAGCAGTATGGCGTCATGTTCCCACCCATGACAACCCCGCCGATATCGGTACACGTGGATGTAAACCACAAGATTTGATAATAAATCCTTTATGGTGGCACGGACCATCATGGCTTGTCAATCCTTCTTCAGAATGGCCAGCCAAAAAAGATATTCCGCATTTACAACACTCATTAGTAACATCGTTGAATCCTATCCCAAATCATGATATTTTAGAAAGATTTTCCTCATATCATAAAGCTTTGCGTATCTTGTGCTACATATTTCGATTTATTAACAAAAGCCAGTTTACTCGTAGGCCATATTATGGTCATTCATCCCTCAGTCTATGTCAGAAAGAAGTAAACTTCGTAAAAAATAGACTTATCATACTTGCTCAAAAATGCGCTTACGAATCAGAATATACAAGCATATCGAATTCTCAATTAATTTCTAACCACAGCCCTCTGAAAACATTAAATCCATTTCTCGACACAAATAAAATCATGCGTGTAAATGGTCGTTTATCAGAATCATCTCTTCCCTATAACGAACGCTTTCCAGTAATATAACCAGGCAACTCCCGACTCTGCCAATTATATCTTACATATTTACATATGAATTTAGTTCATGCAGATTG
The DNA here is from genome assembly GCA_963931875.1 of Pollenia griseotomentosa. Lineage (NCBI taxonomy): Eukaryota > Metazoa > Arthropoda > Insecta > Diptera > Polleniidae > Pollenia > Pollenia griseotomentosa. The sequence goes on along the minus strand of OZ007565.1, from coordinate 1,479,652 downwards.
TAACCAAATGTGCAGATTGGTTCAAACTGAGTTCTACATTTCTCGCTTAAAACCTCGAATTAAGAAAATTATTCGTCAATGCAAAACATGCCTTATTTTCAAACAAAAAAACTGCTCTCAAATAATGGCTCCATTACCACCGGAAAGATGTAATCTCTCTGTTCCTTTTCAAAGCACCGGTGTGGACTTCGCAGGTCCTTTTGAACTCAAAACGTCCTCGTTACGAAACGCTCCCTACAAAAAAGGTTTCGTTTCTGTTTTCATCTGCTTCAGCACAAAAGCCGTACATCTCGAAGTATGCTCTGACCTATCCACCGCAGCATTTCGCGCGGCATTCTCTCGCTTCATTGGGAGGCGGGGGCTCCCCTACAGGATAGTATCAGACAATGGTCGCAATTTTCTCGGTGCTAGTAGGGAATTAAAAAGAGAATTTACTGCTTTTATTAATTCAGCGTCAAAGGACATTTCTCAAAAATACGTAACCCAGGGATTTGAATGGAGTTTCATCCCACCTCATGCTCCACATATGGGCGGCCTATGGGAGGCCGCTGTTAAAAGTTTTAAGTATCTTTAAAACGTATCGCTGGAACACACAAGCTTAATTTCGAGGAATTTGCAACTATTCTCATTAGCATAGAAGGGGTTTTAAACTCCCGTCCCATTTCAGCTATATCAGAGGATCCTTCTGATTTAACTGCGCTAACTCCGGGACACTTTCTTACTGGAAAGCCCATAATGTCTTTTCCAACCCCAGCAACCGAAAATATATCTCTTATAAATCGATGGGAAAAACTAAAAGCGCTTCATTGTCAATTTTCAAGAAGGTGGAAACAAGACTATTTAAAAGCTCTACATAAAAGATATAAGTGGAAAATGACCTTGAAAGCCTGCATATAGGAAACTATATAAACTATTGGGAAAATTGCCACTCCTAATATAAAACCAGGAGACCTGGTCGTAGTTATAGATTATATTTTACCCCCTTCGGAATGGCGATTGGGACGAATAATAAAGACCTATTTAGGCTCGGATGATAATGTTAGGGTAGCAGATGTTCGAATCACTACTGGGGTCATAACACGACCCATAGTAAAACTCTGTTTTTTGCCATTGCTTAATGAAAATGATTCTTTTACAACCTAACACTCTTACTCTGAAACATGCACTCCAATTAACCAGTACAAAAATCACTCATATCATGCTATTCTTACTAATACATAATTTTAATTTTTGTTTCTTTTTCTTTATAAAATTTACTCTTTCACAGAAGGCAACATCCACGTAATCTAAATCCATCCATTCACCAATGTATGGTGTGCAAAAAATATCACGCCTTAAGATTTTGCCGTCGTTTTCTAAAAACTTACCTGTTCCCTGCATACATATGGATTTAGGCTGAATAATGCAATTTTGATATTATGCACGTGTCCAAATAAGATTTGTGCCTACCTCTAGGGACCATAAGTCAATATTGTTCTTGACCATTTGTACGCCAAAGTATTGTTTAAGTGAGGTACGTTCCTGCTAATTTCAATGAGTAGTTTTTTTCAAACTATTAGATCAAACTACTGTCAGTCAAAACATATAAGGGATGGACGCCATACAATTTCTGCAACCATGTCTTTTTAACCTTTTTTACCTCTAGAACCCAAACGGGCACGTGAATTATGTAAAGAAATAATCAATGAACAGGTTTTGCAAATATGGCAAATATAGAAAAATATAGATTTTTTTTTATTTTCCGTCAAAGTTGAAAAATAGTGAAAAAACGGATAGTTTTAAAATAGTGATTTACCAGGAGAAACACAAAGCAAACAGTTAATTTTTTTTTATCGTTATACATTTAATAAATACATCAATCAATACAAACAAAAAATTAGGCGATTCGTTACCTATTTTTCGTGATATTACACCTGAAATCGCAACAAATTTACTAAAAATTGTGTGTTTTTTTGAAAACCGAAAGTCGGTCAACTTTAAACGGCTATATCTTCTAAACTAAAAATGTGATAATTTTAAGAGTGGCAGATTTGAAATCGTTGAAAAGTTTCCTATAACATGGGTTTATTCAAAACTTCGTCGGCGCTCATGAAAATTTTGATTTTTGCCACCTCGTTTGCTCTACGGGCGCTACTGTGCGTTGGTCAATATTCACGAATGAAACAATCGCTCACAAAAAACCCTGAACTCCAAAACCAATATAATGCAGTTTTGGGCGAATATTTATCTCTCCAACATATGGAAAAAACTACATTCCGTGAAGTGTGCTCTAATGGAAAAGTTTTCTCTTTCTACTTGCCACACCATGCAGTAGTACGCCCAGACCACAAAACGACAAAAGTCCGAGTAGTATTCAATGCCTCACGAAAAACCAAATCAGGTTTCTCTCTCAATGATATTCTGTACACAGGGCCAACTCTACAGCAAGATCTTATGAATGTAATTCTTAATTGGCGAAAGTATAGATATGTGTTTAGCGGCGATATTAAAAAAATGTATCGCCAGATCTTAGTGCATCCCGAAGACAGGCCATACCAAAGAATTTTATTTCAAAAAGAACACAATGCTCCTTTTATTGACTACCAACTCAAGACAGTTACTTTTGGAGTAAACTGTGCCCCATTTTTAGCCATTCGCACACTTCTTCAGTTGGCTAAAGATTCAGAATCACAATTTCCAAGAGCATCCTCAATTTTGCGCAATGAAACTTACGTCGATGACATACTGTCTGGAGGTCATTCCATTGATGGAGCATTTAATGCTCAGACAGAACTTATTCAAACCCTAAAGTCAGCAGGATTTCCGTTGAAAAAACTCACTGCTAACGACTCCCAACTATTTGCTAATATCCCCCCCGAGGATTTATATGATCTAGAATTTCTTCGATTTGATGAAACAAGCACAACTAAGACATTAGGAATTAAATGGAATGCTCGTACTGATTACTTCTCTTACTCGTTTAACCCGATTTCTCAAACATCTAAGGCGACTAAGCGCTCTATTCTATCTTCAGTAGCAAAATTATTCGATCCTGCAGGATGGATAAATCCGGTAGTTATCAGAGCCAAAATTCTGATGCAGAAACTTTGGCTAGAAGGTCTAGATTGGGATCAAAATGTTAGGTCAGAATCTCTCGACAACTGGAACCATCTTATTTCTGATCTCTCTCACGTTGAAAAAATAGCTATCCCAAGGTGGATCCAATACACACCTTCTGACCGTATTAAAATACATGGCTTTTCTGATGCTTCTAAGCTAGCATATTGCGCAGCCATTTATATTAGATGTCAAACTGAAAATAACGTTTTCTCAAATCTATTCGTAGCAAAAAGCAAAGTAGCGCCATTGCAAACTGTTTGTTTGCCACGACTAGAGCTCAACGGCGCTGTCTTATTAGCCAATTTGGTAAATCACGTACTAAAAATTCTCAATTTTGATGATTCCGAAGTCATATTATGGACTGACTGGACAATTGTACTCAGCTGGTTGTCAAAACCCCCGGCAACTTGGGAAACTTATGTTGCTAATCGCATAGCTCAAATCCACCGATCGGTGCCCAAAGCAGTATGGCGTCATGTTCCCACCCATGACAACCCCGCCGATATCGGTACACGTGGATGTAAACCACAAGATTTGATAATAAATCCTTTATGGTGGCACGGACCATCATGGCTTGTCAATCCTTCTTCAGAATGGCCAGCCAAAAAAGATATTCCGCATTTACAACACTCATTAGCAACATCGTTGAATCCTATCCCAAATTATGATATTTTAGAAAGATTTTCCTCATATCATAAAGCTTTGCGTATCTTGTGCTACATATTTCGATTTATTAACAAAAGCCAGTTTACTCGTAGGCCATATTATGGTCATTCATCCCTCAGTCTATGTCAGAAAGAAGTAAACTTCGTAAAAAATAGACTTATCATACTTGCTCAAAAATGCGCTTACGAATCAGAATATACAAGCATATCGAATTCTCAATTAATTTCTAACCACAGCCCTCTGAAAACATTAAATCCATTTCTCGACACAAATAAAATCATGCGTGTAAATGGTCGTTTATCAGAATCATCTCTTCCCTATAACGAACGCTTTCCAGTAATATAACCAGGCAACTCCCGACTCTGCCAATTATATCTTACATATTTACATATGAATTTAGTTCATGCAGATTGTAACCAAATGTGCAGATTGGTTCAAACTGAATTCTACATTTCTCGCTTAAAACCTCGAATTAAGAAAATTATTCGTCAATGCAAAACATGCCTTATTTTCAAACAAAAAAACTGCTCTCAAATAATGGCTCCATTACCACCGGAAAGATGTAATCTCTCTGTTCCTTTTCAAAGCACCGGTGTGGACTTCGCAGGTCCTTTTGAACTCAAAACGTCCTCGTTACGAAACGCTCCCTACAAAAAAGGTTTCGTTTCTGTTTTCATCTGCTTCAGTACAAAAGCCGTACATCTCGAAGTATGCTCTGACCTATCCTCCGCAGCATTTCGCGCGGCATTCTCTCGCTTCATTGGGAGGCGGGGGCTCCCCTACAGGATAGTATTAGACAATGGTCGCAATTTTCTCGGTGCTAGTAGGGAATTAAAAAGGGAATTTACTGCTTTTATTAATTCAGCGTCAAAGGACATTTCTCAAAAATACGTAACCCAGGGATTTGAATGGAGTTTCATCCCACCTCATGCTCCACATATGGGCGGCCTATGGGAGGCCGCTGTTAAAAGTTTTAAGTATCTTTAAAACGTATCGCTGGAACACACAAGCTTAATTTCGAGGAATTTGCAACTATTCTCATTAGCATAGAAGGGGTTTTAAACTCCCGTCCCATTTCAGCTATATCAGAGGATCCTTCTGATTTAACTGCGCTAACTCCGGGACACTTTCTTACTGGAAAGCCCATAATGTCTTTTCCAACCCCAGCAACCGAAAATATATCTCTTATAAATCGATGGGAAAAACTCAAAGCGCTTCATTGTCAATTTTCAAGAAGGTGGAAACAAGACTATTTAAAAGCTCTACATAAAAGATATAAGTGGAAAATGACCTTGAAAGCCTGCATATAGGAAACTATATAAACTATTGGGAAAATTGCCACTCCTAATATAAAACCAGGAGACCTGGTCGTAGTTATAGATTATATTTTACCCCCTTCGGAATGGCGATTGGGACGAATAATAAAGACCTATTTAGGCTCGGATGATAATGTTAGGGTAGCAGATGTTCGAATCACTACTGGGGTCATAGCACGACCCATAGTAAAACTCTGTTTTTTGCCATTGCTTAATGAAAATGATTCTTTTACAACCTAACACTCTTACTCTGAAACATGCACTCCAATTAACCAGTAGAAAAATCACTCATATCATGCTATTCTTACTAATACATAATTTTAATTTTTGTTTCTTTTTCTTTATAAAATTTACTCTTTCACAGAAGGCAACATCCACGTAATCTAAATCCATCCATTCACCAATGTATGGTGTGCAAAAAATATCACGCCTTAAGATTTTGCCGTCGTTTTCTAAGGATGAGCATCAAAGAGAGAGACCGGGTGGTTCGTCGATTCCACTATTGTGACAACTGTTTAGCCAGGAGCCATGGCCTGAGGGCCTGTTCGTCTCCAGATACATGCCGAAAGTGCGGAAGCTATCACCACACCCTTCTGCACCCAAATCCAAAAAGACAACCGGATTAACGCAGCAGAATTACAAGGCAAAGTAGCCAGCGGGACGAAACGTCTAGCACACCTAATAAAAGAAACAGGAGAACTAAAACCGCTAACACCACAACCAACAACCGGCTGCAACCAACAACTGCTACAACCGTTCCAGCTGCTCCTGATCATCAAATAATTTCGGAAGCCATCCGATCCCTGGCTCAAGTTCTTTGTATACCATCAAATAACAATGTTGCACAAGTGCAAGGGGCCCGGCATGTTTAAAATCAAAATTTTAAACAACAAATTTTCTTTTATTTTGAAATTAAATATTTTTTAACGGATTACATTGAATTTACTCCTTAATGTTAATATCATGTAACGATTAAGTTTTTATTACTGTGAATTATACGTAAAAATGTTATACTGGAACACATTATTGTTACACACATTGTTAACAAAACTAACTTAAGATTGTAAAAAATAAAAAGATGGCACTTATCTGGAAGCAAGTCAACGGTGAGCATCATCAATAAAATCTGAATTTGTACTTATACTGAATCTAACCCTAACTCTTTTATTTTTTCTAACCCCAAAAAACTTAACCAAACTCTAAATCCTTTATAATTTCTCCTGGCAACGAGAAATTATAAAGCCGCGTATGACAAGAAAACGGGAACAACCTAACTAGTTGGCTTATACTTATATTTTAATAGGCATAGCTAACTCTACGTCCACTAAACCCTAATAAGTCAACTATCTAACCTCCAGAATTCCCGAGTAACTTGTTCACTTAGTCTAGACGATATGTTGAATCAGCAAATGTATGCTTACACTCATATGCTTAAAAATAATAACAAATGCCTCTATCAGCATATTCAATATGTTAGGTGTCTAGACGATATGATGAAAATACCAAATTTTTCAATTTCAACATATGCCAGCAAATGATATTTCAAGGTTAACATACAATTTTTGTGTCTACACGATATGTTGAATTTCGTTTGTTGATACCCAGTAAAAAATGTGCTCCGAAAGGAGCAGGTTTTTCGTATGAATTCATACCTAAAATCGCTTCAAACCTGCTGATGGGATGCATGATTTTTGTATGAGGTGTTCCCGGTTTGGAGGACTACTTTCTGCTGACAATAAGCGCTTATTTTAACCTTATCAAACATGCAAACAAAGCACTTTCCTTAAGTGCTTTTTTAAGGCCTTACTATATTAACATATTCATTAATGTATAAAAGCGCTTATTAAGATGCTTCATTAGAGCTTTTACCAAGCGCTTGTTGCAATCGCTTTATTCAATTAATTTAAAAGAGCATATAAAATAGTGCTTTTTTAAAGGCCTTACGCTATGGCTTTTAAATATCCAAATTCAAAAAGCTTGTATTGATATAAAAACGTTTTTTTGTTTAGGTTTTTTTATTTTATTTTTTTATTCTTTACATATTAAATATAAATATAATAAATATGGTATACCATATATTTTTGTAAATAAAATTATTGTTATATTAAATAAAAAAGGAATTCATTTTTCAGGCACTGTGTAAAATAAATTTGTATATGTTAGTAAACAGTGACTTCACGTAGCCCCACAGGAAATAATCGAGAGGTGTCAAATCGCACGACCTTGGAGGCCAATTGACAGGTCCATTTCTCGAAATCAACTTATCGCCAAATTTTGATTTCAATAAGTCGATGGTTGCGTTCGCCGTATGGCACGTAGCGCCATCCTGTTGAAACCACATCTCCTCCGGATCAATGTCATCCATATTTTCAAACAAAAAATCATTGATCATGGTGCGGTAACGATCTCCATTGACCGTAACGCGAGCTCCGGCCTCATTTTTGAAGAAATAAGGTCCGATGATGCCACCAGCGTGAAAACCGCACCAAACGGTGCATTTTTCTGGATGTAATGGAGTCTGTAGGGTCTCTTGTGGATTGGTCTCGCTCTATATGCGGCAATTTTGCTTATTAACAAACCCGTTAAACCAAAAATGCGCCTCATCGCTGAACACAGTTTTGCGATTTAAATTTGGATTAAATTTTTAAATTTTTCAAAGTAAATTTGGATAATTTCGTAGCGTTGTTCAAGCGTGAGTCTATTCATGATGATTTGTCAGAGTATACTGAAACGATAAAAAAAAATATTTCATCAAAATTTAATTTTTTTGTGTTACTTTTTACAATTTAAAGTTCTTTCTAGCTTAAAAAAACACCCTTTACAAAGTATGTATTTACATATGTATGTATGTCTAAACATGACAAGAAATACTTAAAATAAATTTTGGTATAAATACCATACAAAAAAGCTTAACTTTATTCACAATTTTCACTCTCTTTCTTTTTGCAATATGTGGTTCTATACTGTCTATTTTTAGCTAATCTAATGTATTTTTTTAAGTTGTGTAAAAATTCTGGCTTAGACAGGTTTTCACCTTAATGTGTTTCTAAAAAGAATACAAACAAAAGTATTTTTTTAATTTCACTGCCACAAAAATGTATTATGTAAATACTTACTATACAATACATCCAAGAATTTTGGATAATTCAACAGACGTTTTTTTCTTTGCTTCCCGTCCACATTGAACTGAAGTATAATATCCATGTTTAGTACGTTGGTTATATTTTTTGATAGTCCGCCAGGATTTATAAGGCTTCTTATTGTAAATATCTAAGAAATAAAAGGAATTGTGATTAAAAATATTAACAATAAAAATAATGTGTGTAAAATATACCATATCATTAACAGTTTCTTCTCCAATTTCTGCTTCCAAAGTAAATAACTCCTCTTCAGAAGAAATTGGAAAAAGGTGGGCAAATTTTGTAGACGTTTGGCCAATAGTTATTGACGACTTCGCCATAACTTTAATTTCAGAAAGTAAAGAAACAATGACTTTATTTTGTTCCATCAATATGTCTAAAAAAAGCAGAACATAATATTAATAAAGTATTGTATCTTATAATGTATAGGTACACTGATGTACATACCTTTAACAAGCTTCACTTCTTTAGCCGAATCTTCTAAAGCAATTTGTTGAGTATTTGTGATATCTAAAAGAATATATGTATTTATTATTTTAAATATATAAAATATAATTCCAGCATACATGCTTACCTTTAATAGAATTAACCTTTTCCAAAACTTCTTAAATACAGCTGTGTGTTTTTTTATTTATGTTTGTGCGACGCATTTTGTATTAATATTTTAATATTAAAAAAAATTGCAGTTTAAAAAAATATATGTATGTATGTTTAAACTGTTAATTTAGCACGGTCAAGTGGTTATGTTGAAAGAAGTTTTAATACTGACAACAAATTCTTCTCGAAGCAAAAGAAATTATTGAAATCAGGGTCACCAGTGGCAAAAATGTGACAAAGAGAAGAAAATTGAGTTGGTTGATCATCAGAAAAGAAGTAAAGTGCGACTTAAGTCGCCAAACGGTAGCACTGATAGAAGCAGCAGCAAGAAAAACTAACGGATTTTTTTTCATTGCGAGAGTAATTCTATGAGTCTGCTTTCACACGTTTCATCTTTTGATGCTCAACTCCTATGTTTTTAGGTGAGGGAAGAAAGAAGAAAGGGGGTTAGTACGGAGATGCCTGTACTCGGTCAGTACGCTTTGTGTTTTTATTCGTTGGTATATGCACAACGATGGCTGCGTGTAATTTTTTTCTTTTCTTTTTCTCTTTAATTCGCTCTTATTAAAATTATTGTTGTTTTGAACCGAAGAAAGATGAAACCGGTTGCTGCGTGTGATTATATTGGCATTTTAAAAGGAAATTGAAAAGAAGTTGAGCATCAAAAGATGAAACGTGTAAATTCAGACTGACACTCGCAAAATTTACTTTGACACAATTTTTGTTTGTTGTTGTTGTTTCTCAAATTAAACATGCAACCAAATAAAACAAACCAAATGCAGACTTTGAAAAGTAAGTTTTGCGTGTGCCCTTTTTATTTATTTTTTTAATTGTTTTGTATTTTTCTTTTTGTTATTTTTTTATGTATGCATAACAATGATTTTGTCGTTAGGGAAATTAAATATATAATTAAAGACTATAAATATATATGTACATATAAAGTCGTTGCACTGAGTACCTTTGAAATTTTTTTTTTTTTTTTTTTTTTTTTTCATTATTTATTTATTGAATCTTCATATATTAAATATGAACTAACAAAAATTAATCAAATCTTAACCTAATACGTTATTTTATGTCCTGCCAGTGCCAGACAAAAATTTTCTTCATCACGGGTTCTGTTCACTTATCTAGGTGTTTATCGCTCATCTAATTGGATAAGTGCTGCAGTGTCTCTTCTTCTTAAGCGAGTGTGGCCGCCATGATTTAAGATATTTCGAGCTAGTGGATTTGGGTGTTGTTCAAGCCTTTTTAAATATTTTACCGCATATTTTGTAATCATAGTTTTGACTAATGGAACATTGAGATCCTTGTGAATATTTGAGTTTTTTACATACCAAGGGGCAGCTGTGATTATTCGAAGAATTTTATTTTGGCGCCTTTGAATTTTTTCTATATTAGAGGCCGAGGCAGTGCCCCATAACTGAATACCATAGCACCAGATTGGCTTTAAGATGGAGTTGTAAAGAAGAAGTTTGCAGTCGAGACTAAGGACAGAGTTTCTACCAATAAGCCAATGAATTTGAATGGCTTTTAGTTTCATTTGAGTTAATTTTGCCTCTATATGGCATTTCCACGTTAATCGCCGATCCAGATGTATACCGAGATATTTTACATGCGAATGTTGAGGAATTATTTGATTATTGATTGTAATATGGGGGCAAGATTCCCGGCGCAAGGTGAATGTTATATGCACGCATTTTTGCTCATTGACCATTATCCTCCATTGTCTTAACCATATTTCTAGTTGAAATATATGATGCTGTAAGTAACGAGATGCTTCATAACGGTTTTCGTGAACGCTTAGAAAAGCAGTATCGTCTGCAAATGTTGATGTTTGTGTATAGTTGCTTGTTGGCATGTCCGAAGTATAAATTAAGTATAATAGGGGGCCCAGGATGCTGCCTTGTGGGACTCCAGCGTCAATGGGCTGAGGTGAACTTAAGAAATTTCCTTCTTTAATAATAAATTGACGACCGACTAAGTAGCTTTCTAGCAGCTTGTGTGTGTTTGCTGGTAAATTTTGCTTCAATTTATGTAATAAGCCTTCATGCCAGACTTTATCAAAAGCTTGCGAAACATCGATGAAGAGTGCTGAGCAATATTTTTTTTCTTCAAATGCTTTTCTTATGACATTTACTATTCGATGAGTCTGTTCGATTGTGCTGTGTTTTCTTCGAAATCCGAACTGATGGATTGGAATACATCTATTTTCACTTAAAATCGGTGTTAATTTTGAAACTAATAATTTCTCAAACAGCTTTGACATATTTGATAATAAGGTAATAGGCCTATAAGACTCAACTTTTGTATGATCTTTACCTGGCTTTGGTATCATGGTAACTAAGGAAACCTACCATTTTTGAGGATAGTATTCGAGACGTAAAATAGCATTAAAAATAAAAAGAATAATTTTCTTTGCTATGCGAGGTAGCTCTAAAAGCATTTTATTACTGATCTTATCAATACCAGGTGCCTTCTTAGTGTTTAAGTCACAAATAGCCTTTTCGATTTCTCTTATCTCAAATCTGAGGGGGATAGCTGCTCTAGCAGCAACAGGTGGTAACTCTGCCGCAATATTGTGAGATATATTTGGTGTAAATACGTTTTTCAAGTGACTAACAAACAGATTTCCTTTTTCAATATCGTTTCTTGCCCTACTACCATTCAAGTTTCTTAATGGTGGCTTTGATATAACTGGCCTTTTTAAATTTCTAGCTGCACGCCATAATGAGTAGTCAGATTGTGGAGTTGCATCAAGTTCCTTAAGATATTTTTCTAGAGAAGCCGTTTTCTGAGTCTGCAGTAACTTTCTTAGCCTTTTTGTGTACTCTTTTAATAAATTCTTAAGTTGCGGGGATCTGTACAGTTGCCACTCTCTTCGAACTCTCCTTTTTTCAGTCAAGAGCCGCTCGACATCTGAAGAATATATTTTAATGGTTTTTGTTTTTTTTGGGGCAAAATTGGAATGTTGAACAGCTAGTTTCAGAAAACTGTCAAAATTGTCAATAGAGCGATCTACGTACTCCGGTGTACTGAGCGGAATATTTTCTGTGCAATGGGCACTGAGAAATTTTTTATATTTTAACCAATTTATTTGTGTGGCTGACGTCGCTAAGTAACATGACGGAGATACAATTCTATTTGGGTTCGATATAGTACCAATTGTAGGTGTGTGGTCGGATGATAATTCTAGGGAAGCTTCAACATGAATCGTTTCTGTGGGGATGTTTTTAACCACTCCAAAGTCGATAACATCTGGAATTTTTTGCTGATCAGTAGGTCAATATGTTGGTTGTCCGCTCGCGACCACGTTTAAACCCATTTTAGAGATTGTGTTAAACAAAACACGACCTTTTGGTGTTATAAGTCTTGACCCCCAGAAGGTATGTTTAGCGTTATAATCGCCAGCGGCGAGGAAACAGGGTCCTAATGATTTAAAATATTTATAATATTGGCTTTCTGATATGGCAAATCTAGGTGGAGAGTATAAAGAAGAAATTACTAAGTTTCGATTTAGCTCTTCAACACAAATAGTCGTTGCTTGCAGATAATCTTCACAATGATCAAACATTAAGTAGTGTTTGATTCGGGCTTTTATCAAAATGGCAGAGCCTCCACAAGCTCTATCTCGAGGGTCCTTAGTATCATATAGTATATAACCATTGATTTTAAACGTATTTCTTGAGGTCAAGTGAGTTTCAGAAACCAACATGACATCAATTTGTTTATTTTTTAGAAAGTATTCTAATTCATTTTTATGTTGGCGGATGCCGTTTGCGTTCCAAAAACAGATTTTTAAACAGTTCATGGCTTGTTAAGTACAGCTTGCAATAACATCGATTGCATTCTTAGAATTTCCTGCATCATATTACCCATTGTGTTCGTAAAATTATTAACAGTTTGCACTAATGTTTCCATGGTTTTTTCAAGACGACTTAAATTAGAAACTGGAGTTTCTTCATTAACTGGCGAAGCACCTTGCATTGTCAAATGGTTTGATTTTAGAATGTTAGCGTAGGAGGTTCTGTTATTACTAGGCTGTGGAGCCTGAATGTCATTAGTGTTTAGCTGATTTGTTACCTGCATTTGAGGGGAATTAGTTTTCGGTCCAACCGACTGCTTGACGATAGTGTATACAGGGCATCCTCTATAATTGACTGTGTGATTACCGCCACAATTGCTACATTTTTTAACGTTGGGGTCATTTTTAGATTTATCGCAAAGATTTGTACCATGTAATTCTCCACATACTACGCAAACAGGGGGTAAGTAGCAGTATGCCTTAGTATGGCCAAATTCTTGGCAGTTCAGACATTGAACGGGACCACCTCTTCCTATCTATAGTTACTTTTCTGTACAGAATGTATTTTAAGTTATAGATGGGATACGTTTCATTTTTTTTAAGTTTAACGTCGCCGGGTTCAAACTCCACTCGAAAAAGTGGTTGGGGAATTTTTTCTCTATTTTTAATGTTTAATACATGTTTTACCTTGAAGCCTTTTTCTTCAAGGAATGTTTTTACCTCTTCTGGGTCCACACATGAGTCAATACCCTTAATCACTACCTGAAGACCTTTACTGCTTTTCAGTTGGTATGTATAAAAATTTTTTTTGAGTGCCTCAAAGTTGCTTACAATTTTTCGAAAATCATTCTCATGATTGATTTGTATTTTTGTTTCGTTTATACTACCACGCTTGATAGCAGCTACGTAAAACGAATTTTCACCTATATTCGATATCAAACTCTTTATGAGCTCATTAGAATTTTGCTCCCTCAGATATATCGGGGGAGGCTTGGACGATTTTATGACGTTTTGTGCTTCAGAGGATTCATCCTCCAGAATTGCAAAACGATTTTGAGAATTTATTTTATCAAAAGATGGTACTTTTGAGGCCGAAGCAACTGCTGCAGAGGTAGGGCTGCGTCCCCGTTTAAGCACTGTTATGTACCTGTCCATACCAACTTGTACTGTAGGCTTTTGAGAAGTTTTTACTTGCGTTATTGAGTTGTCCATAGCGGCTGTTTTGGGGTTAACCGTTTCATCACTTGTTAAAGTTATTTTTTGCTCTGTGGCAACGCTTGCAGTTAATAAATTTGTTATTGTATTACGATCGACCGTATTTTTAAACAAAGAGGGTGAGAGGGAACGAGTTCGAGTAATAGGTTTAGCCGTTAAATAATTGCTATCATCGATTCTTTTTTCTGCGTTTGTTTCATCAACACTCAATGTAACATACGCATTTCTTTCATTATGTTTAATTGTTTTTGCATTATATGCATTCATAAGAGTTTTTTTTATATATTACTGTTTGTTTAATTGTGCTCTTCTTTTTATTTGTTGTTTAAAAAAAACCCCGAGAATAAAAAAAAAAAGAATAAAGAAAACAAGAAATGTTTTTGCTTAAAATGTATGTATTTATATGTATGTGTGTACATACATATATTTTTGTTATTTGTAATTTTTAATATTTGTATTATAAATTTTATGTTCACTAATTTAAAAATTATTGTAAAGCGTCCATTCATTCGCTGATCTTATATTATTTAAAAAAAAAAAAAAAATAATATGATATTATAAATATACAATTGTTTATGTTAAAAAAAACCGTATGCCGAGTTAAAAGAAAAAAAAACACGTCTGCAATTAACGAGCACGCAAGCAAGACTGAAACCTTTGAAATTGACAACAATTTTGTTCTTCTTTTTATCAGGGGGCGCAGTAATTGAGAGAGCAAAACTTCGTGCTCACACTTATGCATTAAACACATTCACCACAGCAGGCTACACGAACACAATACTACAAATGCTGCTGGCTGAAATTTCAGTCGTGTAGTCAGCTACTGAATTATGTTGAAGACGGCAGCTACAATTGAAATAATACAAACAGCTGTTTTTGTTTACTATGTCTTTATATTTCAGTGGTGCCACTATCATTTTTTTTCTTTTATAAAATGGAAAAACATGCATAATTGCAGACTCTTATTCAAACTTAATTTAAGATTATCAACAAATGAATTTATTTAAAAAAAAAATAAAATATTTTAATTTTGTTGTTTTTTTAACTAATAAACAATATAATTTTTACGGCAGATTAAACAAAAAACACATATAAAATGCTTTTAAAATAAGAAAATTTGTTCCTTCAACACACGTGGTATAGTTCGTAAAAGTTTCAGAACACTTTGGGTACGTACGTAAATGCATAAAAACTATGTATCACTGCTGCATTGATGCAAAATGTTGTTGCTGATGCGTGATTACCAGTTGCAGTTGTGTTGCTGATACTTTGCACAACAGCTGTGCAAAGTTTGAATTTTTGAAATTTTAAAAGTTTAATAAGCAAAAATTAAATAATAATAAAAATGCTTTTTACAATAAAGGTGACATATTTAATTGAAAATATTGAACCAAAAAGTAACAGTTTTCTTATAAATGACGATTACACGATTTCTTTTTTGTCAAAAGTTTTTGCTTCAGAAAATTAACTGAAGCAATAATTGCCAAAGTTTGCTGCAGAGCTGCGGTATTAAGCTCGATTCACCCATGCGTTCCGAACAAAATTTTTGTCCGGACAAAATTTTTTTTATATTGAGTTTGACGTTTTACTTTTGAGAGAGAGAGCAAAGATTTTGTTCCGAACGTTTTTTCTTGAATTGGTTTAATTTTAATTCTTGTGCCGAACAAAATGAACTGAGATGCCACTTTTTTTCAATTTGTACATAAAAGTTGAATTGAGCTGCCACATATTACATTTTTCGTTTTGTGCTGAATAATTAAAAAAAAAAATTAAACAAAAGATGGATGTTAAAGAAAATATTGCCCTGAAACTAATTGAAGAAATAAAAAAACCAGGAAGAGAATGTATTTATGATATGGGCAATCGTTCATATAAAAATACTTACCTTAAACAAAATATATGGACGGAAATAGAAAAATCTATTGGAATTGGTCGTAAGTAAATTTTAAATGGTAAATTTTAATCGCCGTTATCGTGAATAATTTTTCCCCTTTTCACATATTTGCGATCATGAGCAGCTCCCATGAAAAAATGTAATTCAAAGGCGAATATTAACGTGAAAAAATGTTCACGGGAATAAATTCGCCTTATCGTGAAAAGTTTTTTCCCTCGTAATTTGTTCACATTTCCCTTAGATTTTCTCACTTTATTTTTGCTAGTGAATAGAACGTGTATTTTAGTAGTTCCTCCTATAAATCGAATATTAAGGGCTAGATCCGTTAATAAGGCACAAACCGATATACATATTGGTCAACAAAATGGAAAACAACAGGTTGATTGACGCCGGATTTGTGAAAGATGTGGTGGCAGAATTTTGGAAAATATTTTACTACATAAATTTAAAAAGTGCAAAAAACTAACGTTGTTATCAACCTATCGCTCCAATACTAATTATTTAGATTTATAATTTTAACTTTCCTTTAAAATATATACGTGTATATTTTTAAACAAAAATTTCAATGATTTTTAATTTTTTCTTATTTTCTTCTTTTTTACATTCACTGGAACAGATAGCATGAAAAATTTTTCACATGAGATTCACGATTGCTTTTTTCCCTTCGAGGGGAATGTAAATTTCATGGGAACAAAAATTCCACTTGTTATTCACGATAGGGGTGAATATTTTTTTAACATAATGTTTACCAATTATTGTAGGAAGTGAATGTCAAATATTATGGAAAAGTCTGCGAAGACGCTACAAAGCAGCTTTACCTTAATCGAGTGACTTTGATCGAAATTTTACTTTTTGAGATTATGTAATTCGATAACGAGTAGTCGATCGAATGACTTTACTCGAAATGTCATTCGATAGGTTAAGAGCTTTCGTAAAAACATTTAATTGTTTTTTTACAAACAATTTATACACTTTTTGGGAATAAATATTAGATTTCTTTAACAAATAGCTAAAAATTTAAGTATTAAACTTTTTTCAGCAATAAGAAATAAAATAATAACATTCAGTTTTGCAATTTTTCACAAATTATAGTCATAAATAGAAGCGATTTTTGTATTGAAAGTTTTTTGATTCTTTACAGCTTTAAAGATTTTTAATAAATAGTGGACTTTGCTAATATGCCGCTGTTAGCAATTTTTTGCAAATTTCCCCTAATTTAGCAATTTTTACAGAATTTTTTCCATTTCTTATACTTTTATCGACTTTTAATAAATTTTATGGCTTGTTCGAATTATTAAAATTTTTCGCGAATTTTCGCTATTTTTGCAAAAATTTTTTTTTTGTTAATTGTTGACATTTTGTTTGCGATTACATATTTGCGAATTTTAGCCATGTTGGCTATAGCAGCGATTTTTTCTATAAGTTTTCTGATTCTGTACAGCTTTAACAATTTTTAATAAATACTAGACTTTGCTTTCATGCCGCTGCTTGAAAATTTCCGCTAATTTAAAATTTTGAATCGAATTTTTGCCATTCCTTGTAATTTTAGGGACTTTTAATCAATTTAATGGCTTGTTTGATATGTTAAAAACTTTCGCAAATTTTCGCTATTTTTGCCAATTTTCTGAATTTGTAAAATGTTTTCCGAATTTTTGCAATTTTTGCGTTGCTTTGTTGCTCTTTTTGGCAAGCGCCGCCGTTATATAAAAAGCCACATAAATAAACCGAAGTCACCTATTTTATAGGGCACTATCAACATTGTTGATTTATATGCGGCGAAAAGTGCAATGCCTTATGCCATTAGTATACAAGCATAAAAATCTATTACATTTTTTAAACAAATATCGATACGAAAGTTTTCGAATGCCGCGATCCCGTTTTTGATACGTCACGAAGTTTTATTCGATACGAAAGTTCATTCGATCACGTGTGCGACGATTTGGGCCCTGGTTTACGAATAGGTATACCACGCAAATCAGGCCCTAAAATTGCAAGGATTTCATTGTCAGGAACAAGTGTGTGGAAAACCCCGTTTGTTCTTCTTTTCTGTAATATTTTTCTTACTGCTATTCTTTTTACTTTCAACATTTTTTGATAAATTTTTTTTGCTAGTAAATGGGTTTTATGCAATTCAATTAAAAATAATAAAATTAATTTTCTTCTTTCGTCCATTTTCTTTAACACACTTTTATAAAAAAAAACTAATAGTTTGCTAACTATGCTGCCACTTTGTATAATCGTTTACATCTGTAAACCATATGGTAGCTTTGTTTGTCCGGACAAATTTTCCGAGATGGGTGAATCGTTCTGCAGAACACTCTCTGTAAAAAAATTATTGTCCGGTCAAAAATATTGTTCGGAACGCATGGGTGAATCGACCTTTACTGAATAAAAACTTTTGACATATGAGAGTGATGCCAAGTTTCTTACAAGTGATGCTTTTACGAACATTAAACTTTACTTCTGCGCAAGTGATACCCAACAACTGCATTTACGAACGTACCCTTTATCAATAACTTTTTAGGTAAAAACTAGATCTAAGAAGTAGTGGTATTATTAGAAACTACTTCGAAATGGCTTTCACTTGATCTTTAAAAAATTCCGATTTATTAGCCCGTTAAGGGCCAATTTCAAAAATAAATATTTCTTGAAAGATTTTTCTACAAAACTTAAAATTTTGTCAATATACATATTTATTTAAACATAATCAGCCGTATTCATAATGAAAATTTGGCATGAAGTTAGCAAAAAGTTTATTCATAATACACTTACCAAACTCTGGCTAGCGATTTGCTAAAATCTTGTTAACGAGCTGCCTGCCAACTTGTGAAAAACCGTTTAATGTCAAAAAGTTTTCTTGGTTTTTTTTTTAATTTACTGTCTTTTACTTTAATTTATTTTAATTTTAAAAACTTTTAAAAATTTTTATATGTGAAGGGAAAAACAAAAAAGGAAAAAATGTCAACTTCAGCGATGATTAATGCAAAACGTGTTGCATATTTGAGTAATACAATGTGGCATCATAAAAATTCAGAGTTGATTTATTAAAAGTTGGCAGATGGAGAAAAGTTCATTATGAATTAACTCTGTGCCAACAAGCTGCTAAGCTTAATCGGCATTCTAGTTAGCAGCTCGTTGTACGTAGTGAACAAACTGTGGCTAACTTTTTGCTATGAATACGGCTGAATATCTTTAGGGAAGAACACTTAATCTTTTATATACCATATTATTAGTAACTTCATCATATAAAATGTTAAATTTATTAAGCTTTAAAAATTTTATTTGGGAAAATTAGTCAATTTATTTAAAAGTTTGATTAAAAGTATATATCTAGTAATAATTTATGTACTTCTTACATATTCATCCCAATTATGAATGAAAATTCCCCGGGAGTTTTCTCCCTTCTCTCATTTTTCCTATGTTAATTCAATTGTAAAAGTAGGAAAAGGGAAAAACTCCCGGGGAATTCTTATTCATGATTGGGCTGATTGAATTATTGTAATATGTACATAAATAATAAGTGTTCTGCAACGCCGAAAAACCGCAATTCAGAAAAACTTTATTAAGCAAAAATCTAAGGGTTAAATAATTATCGTTATATCGACATGATTTAAAGATAAAGCCAATTTTGTAAAAAAAAGTCAGCCACGGAGTATAAATATATAAAATTGGCTCTCAATTGGTTAATCGGTGTGCCATTAACACCATGTGGAACACACTTTAAAGAATTTTCCAATGATTCCCATATTTTATAGATTCATTTTATACCTAAAGAGATATGAATAAAGTATTTTGAAACTTTTATGACCTATAACTCCTGAACTAGAAGCGTTGGTGCGAAAAACATCTTCCTATAGAACTTCTTTCAAGGATATAAAAAATATTATATAAATAACAATTTGGTGTTGAGCCGAGTTAATATTCTTGTTTCAAGACGATTATTTTCTGTTAAAAAAAAAAAAAAAATATTTTAAGCACTTATTTTTTAAATATTTTTTTATATTAGCAGCACTTTTTCTGTTTTGTAGTGGACAAAAATAGAAATTAGTTTAATTTGACTACAACGACAAAATAAGCACAGACAACAACCTGCAGCCATGTATCCGTGTCGTAGTGAAAATAATCATTTCCATATGCACACATGTATTCTAGTTTTGACATATTGAAGTCGGTAGCTTGCTGTCTCGAATGTGTTTAAAGCATTAGAGAACTAAAGAGAGTAAAAAGTTATTTATTTTAGTACAGAGACGTCCAAAAATTAAATTGTGGTTGTATTGCTTCATATTAGTATTAGTGAATAGAGAGAGTTTACCCAGCAAACACAAATTCATGTCAAACTAAAAAAGCAATTATTAAAATAGTTTCAATCGCGATGCCATAAAAATTAAAGTTTGTTATTTTCCATCTTTTTTTTTGCTTGCAAAATAAGAATTATAATTTGTAATTTTAATTTTTCAATGGTAAATTAATTTTAATATTTGACTTTTATTTTTTTTTTATTATCAAAAACAGGAAGTCATTTTTAATTTGTTTGCTCTTATGTTATGAATCATTTCAAAATAAGAGGAAATATGTTTTAAGAAGGCATTTTGATAACATTCATAGTAGTATAAAGGAATTTAAAGTGAAAGAAAAAATAAAAAAACATTTTTTACAGAAATTAAAAGGCTATAGGTTTTATGTTAAAGAAACTCTTTCCTTGTACCGCAATATAATTGCCTGGCATTGTATTCAGCTAGAATCATATGTAGAATCTGCCACTAACGAAAAGCTTAAAAATTGCGAACATTTTTCTTTTTTTTAGATGAAAGCACTGACATTAATGACATTTGTCAACTCGTTATTTGTATGCCGTTAATAAAAAACTGCTGTCTATTACAGACTAGAAAATTAGCTGGCGTTTGTACGGAATGTCATGTGTGGAAGAAATAAAGGTTTTATAGGGCAATTAAAAAGACACGGCATATTTTAATTGCCCTATGAAACCTTCATTTCTTCCACACATAACATTTGCACCATCTGTACAAACGCCAGCTAATTTTTTAGAGTCTACAATAGAAAGAAGTTTTTTATTAACGACATCGAACAGCAAATTGCCTGTTACGTTTGCGTTAAAAGTTTCAAGAGAATACATTGTTTCAAAAATATTGTACTCTGTATCTACGCATCGAATACAAATAACAAGTTGACAAAGGTCATTAATGTCAGTGCTTTCATCTAAAGAAAAAGAAAAATACTCGCAATTTTTAAGCTTTTCGTTAATGGCAAATTCTACATATGCTCCTAACTGAATACAATGCCGTGCAACAGTACTGCGGGACAAGGGAAGAGTTTCTATAAAAGCATCACTATAATTAAGAGTTTGCATAGTCTTGAGGAGTATATCTTTAATAAACATTCCATCAGAAAATGGTCGACCATGTCTTATAATATTTAAACTAATAAGGCGTGCTGCCTCCTGTTTTAATTTATGATTATCTAGCTTGTCTGTATTGCTTTCTATTTCAAGCAGCCAGCCTTTTAGTTTCTGTAAAAAAAATTTTTTGTGGGTTTTAAAAAGGTCTTCTTTTTGTATTACATTAAATTTATTAATATAACTGTGAAAGTTATCAAAATGCCTTTTTAAAACATCTTGCCTCTTATTTTTAAATGTTTTAAAACATAAGAGGCATTGTATATTGCCAAAAGCATTCCCAATCATAAAATATCTTTTAAATTGCATCATTCTATTTTTTCTATATTTATGTATGAATTGTTTACTGGGTAAGTTTTCTTTAGTAAATAATTCAAAATATGTAAGCATCCGCCGCATGTGAACTCGTCGCTTGATTATCGACGACTGAATTGTGTATTCTCGTTGACTAAATGAAAGAGCGTAAGAATGTGTGTGAAGAATGTGTGTGAATTAATTTCCACAATTGTGGTATGGGCTGGACACCAATGTTTTAGTACAATTTATGTGCAAATAACCTACATATATATGTAAAAAATCATGTGACCAATGGTATAATTGTAGGGTACGAATAACCGTATAATTGTTGTATAGATGAAACTATATCGATTTGCGCCGAATTATAATTTCATTTTTTTTATTTCTATTTTATTATTTTATTAATTATTATAGAAAACCATACTATTGCATATGCAAACATACATACAAACAATTATATTTACATAACTACTACATGAACGTTTAAACAAAAGTGTGTATTAAGGGCATCAGTAACATTTTACTTTTGTAGGGAATATTAAACAATTTTGCGTTTATTTCTTCAATTTTAATTATTTTCTCTTCAAAAATTTTTGGATCAGCTAAACATATTCCAAGAGTTTTTGATGAAATAGGATTAGAAAACAAATTTTCAGTAGTTGTGAAAATTTTTGCTTTAAAAGTACCAGTTTCTTGAAATTCAATTATTTCACATGGCCAGTTATCTTTTATAAAGCAATAGTTATCTGGAGTTTTAGTCGTAAAAGTCCCGATGCTAGATGAATACGAAATTATCTTGGATTCTCGTTTTAAATTTCTTTTAAATCCGTAAGCTTTATTGCTTTCTAATAATGAAATCTTGGAATAGATATTGTACAGCTGTTGTTCTATTTGGTGGGGTTTCTTTACTGCTCTTTTAATCGATTGCAAGGAGTTTTCAAAAGGATATGCGGTTAAGTTGGCCAGGTTGCCAAACTCTTTAACTGTTTCATTAAGATTTAGAAGATTATGGACATTATATGTTACAATAGTTGATCCATATATATTTGCAAAGTGCTGCACAAATTCAATTAACATATTTTGTGCTTGGTTGCTTTTCGATTCTATTAGTTTAGGACAAGTCATTATTCTATACGCGCAAGACAGCAATAAAAAATGATTAAAAAAGTCATTACTTGTATATTCCTTTAATACAACAAGACCACTATATAAAATGAACTGTCTGAACTCAACAGCTTTCCATCTTAATATTTCATTTAACGACCTAGGCTTTCTGGCAAATTCCTTGGGAACATATGGACAAAGTGATGTTAGGAAAGAGGACATGTTCTGCTTAGATATTGAAGAAATAGACTCCGTCGTTTTAGACTGAAGCAAATACAACAACATTTTTTTCATGACACCTAAATCTATAAGGTGCATAACGTCAAGCGGAAACTGTGTTATCATTTTTATATTTATGTGTTCTAAATTATTTATTTCCATTAAAAACTTCGGTTGATGAAAATTTTGGTCAAGCCTACGTTTAAAATCATTATCAGAACGCAAATTTCCTACAGAAGTGGAAAAGGTTGTTACTCTGCTAACACTAACACCTTTTTGTTCGCACTTACTGCACCCAATTAGGGAGTTATGACCTTTAACACCACATACAAAAGAACGTGCTGGTGCATCGCATAAAAAGGCACGAATTTCCACTTTTATTGTTGAGTTTATTAATTTCAATCCATTTTCATTTAACTGCGCCATCTCCGTTACAAAATCTTGCAAAAACAAATTAACATCGACCGGTTTTTGTTTTCCTACATAACTTCCAATAAGGAAAACTTTCACCATAGGCATATTTACAATGCGTCCTAGAATTGGCCATAACCCTATAGCTGAGCTCTTAAAAAGAGGCAAGCCGTCAATACCTATATCTAACAAAATTTTTGTTATTTTCTCTTTTTCTATGACATCTTTAATCTTCATGAGATTTTTCACTATTCCTATGTGAAAATAGGATCCTGGCTCAACAATTCTTTTTTCGACCATTTGCCTTGCTCCAGCAAGAGTGTTCAGGCTAAGGGGGATTTCAGGACAAAATTTCTTTAAAATATGAAGTAAGGCAGAAGTTGATTCCACTGATGGGTGGTATTTTAAAACCCATTCTTTAATGTCTTCTTCTAGAGTTGTATTTTGACAAAGAACTATATTTTCTTCTTCAGAAACATTAGAGATTTCTCCGGAATTGTAGATGTCCAAGTTTGTTTCCACAGGAAGGCTAGCAACATTTTTCTTTTTTTCCTTTTGTGTTAATTTGCTTAAATGTCTTTTTCCAATCATTTTTGTTATTTATTTTAACTTATTTCTTACGTCACTTCGCGCACACTAATCAAACAAAAATTCTATCTAAATGTGTTTGCTTAAGAAAAATTTAGAATTACCGAGAAGCTGTCGTCGATATTCGTTTTGAATTTGACTTTCGTTGTCATGCGTAAGTGCGTACACTTTAATTTTATTTTTGTTTTTTCGCTTAAAAACCTTCTTCAATGTCAACTCTAAAAAAGCAGCTTTCTTGTATATTTTATTCTTAAGCATTTCGTGCTTCAAAAGAGCTCTCTTACTGAAGCGCTCGATTATGCGCTTTTTCTCTTAAGTGCTTCAAAAAACACGAATTTTTTTTACTGGGTATCAGGGCTGCCAGATTTGACGATTTATCGTCATTTTGACGATTTTTTGTTTCGATATTAGCAAAGTGCCGATTTGCTGATTTTTTCCTAAAAAGTGACGATTTTTTTCAGTCACCAAAAAAAGAAAATTTTAAATGTTTTAATACCTATGTTAAGATATAAGCCGCAAAAAAAAAAATTTGTAAACAAGACAGCTTAAATTTTTAAGTTTTCTTTTCTCTAAAAAATTTATAGGGAAAGGCAAAATTTCATAGGAAAAAAACTGTTAAATTTTTGCATTATGCTTTTGCTTTTTAATTTTATTCACGATGGGCGTGATTTTTTAATGCATTTCTTAATGGGATCAAAACATTAAACCGTTATCGCAGTTTTCTGCCAATGTAGAGGACATTTTGAGTCGAGCCAATTTAAATAAAACAACAAGGTAAAGTGCAATATACGTCTGCATCGAATCTTATACACCCTTTACAACTGTATTACAAATCGAACCAAAACCTTAAATTCGAGAATGAGTACCAAGTGAAATAAAGGATCAACTGTCTCTTTTTTTTAAGATATAATACTCTTTATAAAGAAAAAAAAAGGTCACTTATGAACCGATTTTGTTAATTTTCACTATCAATATTCTACTAAAATTATAAGAAGACATCAAAAAGTTTAGGCTTATACGTAGGTAAAAATTAGAAATTTATGGGTCAAAATTAAAAGCAATTGTGGCCATTTGCTAATAACTCAGCCACTCGTGGAGCGGTCTTCTGATAATGATCTGACGAGAAACAATAAAAATATTCCTTTTTATCATTACTTTTTATACATTTTCTGGCACTTTTGTTTTTTAATCTTGGAATGTTTAACATGCAAGTATTCAGAAAATCTTTAAATGGTTATTTCCAGAGTGCAAAACGACAAAGTCAAGCTTTGTTTATGTTTTGTCAAACCATCATCGAATGAACCTTTTGCGGCTCTGTGTATTAATCATATTTTCAGCATATCACGAGTTGTAAGATAATATCTACATGAGTATTATACGATTTTTGACATGCTTTTTGTAAGACTCGTTAGATAATCTTCACCCACATCTCAGACTTTTCCAATAATGATTAAAGTAAGCGTCTTTCGCTGTTTTATGGAAGAATCTCACAGAGGAATCAGCTTGTGTTACAGTTTCTTCTGTGTGAGGAATGAAAAATGCGCTGTTCATGAGACTTGCAGTAGCTATTCCACGATTTTAAATTCTAGCTGGGTAAACATCGAACAAAAATTGTTAAAAAAAAAACAAAATTTTGAGTTGTCCGATTTTTTGACGATATTTCAAAACGAGAAAGACGATTTTTTTACTTTTTCTCAGGAAATTGACGATTTTGTCACAAATTTATCTGGCAGCCCTGCTGGGTATGTATGTTGAGTATTGAGAACATTTGTTTAAAAATTACAAATAAATTTGACAATAACATTTCTTTTTAACTTATTTATAACAACTATTGCTTTTAGTGCAAATAATAATAAAAATAAAAGTGTGTAAAAAATATAACAAAAAAAATAAAAAAGAAGTGTGGAAAAAATAAAACATAATGTCAACAACCTCGGCGCTGATAGACTAGCTCACTACCAGCTAACCTACCGAGGCACTCTGAATATATGTTAATGTTGGTCGTAATGGACGGTTTTCTGATGGTGGAGTATTTAATCGCTGTAGCTTTGCAAAAGCAATGGATAACAACCAATTGAACTTACCAGAGTCAACTGCATTGTCTGGACAAGAATAACGTGTTCCGTATTTACTTGCTGCAGATGATGCTTTTGCTATGCGACCAAATCTTTTGAAAACTTATGCCCAGCGTGGTTTGACAATGGTTCAAAGAGTGTATAATTATCGTTTAAGCCGTGCACGTCGCGTTATTGAAAACGTGTTTGGTATAATGTCAGCACATTTTCGAGTATTAAGGTAGAGTTAGCCGAACGTCCAGGTCCCCTAACGGAACGTCTGGAGGTTCAGCCGTATAATCTCAGGAATGCCTTGAATTTTAGACCACAGAGAGCAGATACAAGTGCAATGCAAAAATCACTATTTAGCAAAGGATTAAACCTATACAACATGATGCCGAATGATGTGAAGAATGAATCTATCTATCTATATATATAAAATTGTAACGTTACTGACTGACTGACTGACTGACTGACTGACTGATTCATCATCGCACAGCCTAAACGCCTGAAGCTAATCACTTGAAATTTGAACCAGAGATTGGTCACACCCCAAATCGATCCACTAAGACGGGATTTTTGGAAATTCGAATGTTTAGGGGGTAAAAAAGGGTAAAAACGGGAAAATTTGGTAACCTTATATCTCCAAAACTAAAAGTGATACAAAAAAAATGTAATACTTATCGTTGTTCTTTAGAAAAATAAGCGGACAGGTGTCTGGTACTTTTATGAAAACCTGAATTTTAGTACTTTTTAGACACCCTATCTATCTTTTGAACCAGTAAACATACAAAAAAAAGTTTTTACCACATTCGAAACTTCTCAAAAAAATACGAATACGGATTTGGTACTTTTTCGAAATTCGAACATCTAAGGGGTAAAAATCGTAACTATTTTTGGTACTTTTTTTACAAAACATTTTTCTACATTCATTGAGATATTCGTACCAAATTATGGGCTCCCACTACAATACTGAAATTTTTGAAACTTTAATGGGGGTAACAAATAGTACCAAAAAAAGGAAACACGGGAAATTTGATATTTTTCTTTAGCTTTTTGGTTCTACAACTGGTATTTTTTTAATTATCGTTAATATTGGACCCAAAAACATAAGATTCAACATGCAATGTCCTGAGGAGATAAGAATTTATTGCGGAACTTTTTGGTACTTTTTTGTTATAACTGGTACTTTTTGAATTTCCGTTAATATTGGACCTAGAAACATAAAGTTTAAAATGCAATGTCCTGAGTGAACGAGAATCTGTAAGAGGGATCTTTTTGGTACTTTTTTTTATTTTTTGACTGGTACTTTTTGAATTTCAGTTGGTATTGGACCTAGAGCGATAAAATTAAACATGCAAGGTGCTGAGTGAATAAGAATCTGTAAGAGGGCTTCTTGGTACTTCTTTGTTCTTTAACTGGTACTTTTTGAATTTCCGTCATTGTTGGACCTAGAAGCATTAAATTCAACATGTAATGTGCTGAGTGGATAAGAATCTATGATGGAACTTTTTGGTACTTTTTTGTTCTTCAACTGGTACTTTTTGAATTTCCGTTAATATTGCACCTAGGATGAAAATCTATAAGAGTGAACTTTTTGTTACTTTTTTTATTCTTTGACTGGTACTTTCTAAATTTTCGTTGTTATTAGACCTAGAAAGATAAAATTAAACATGCAAGGTCCTGAGTGAATGAGAATCTGTAAAATCGCTTTTTGGTACTTTTTTGTTCTTTAACTGGTACTTTTTGAATTTCCGTTATTATTGGAACTAGAAACATAAAATTTAATATGCAATGTAATGAGTGGATAGGAATCTATAAGAGGGAAGTTTTTGGTACTTTTTTGTTCTTTAGCTGGTGCTTTTTTAATTTCCGTTAATAATGGACCCAGAAACATAAAATCAAACATGCAAGGTCCTGAGTGGATAAGAACCTGTAAGAGGGCTTTAAGGTACTTTTTTGTTCATTAGTTGGTACTTTTTGAATTTCCGTTAGTATTGGATCTAGAAACATAAAATTCAACATGCAAGGTCATGTAGTCCTTTTTACAAAATATTTTTCGTCATTCATTGACATATTCGTACTAAATTATTGTCTCCTACTACAATACTGAAATTTTTTATTCTTTAATGGGGGAAAAATAGTACTAAAAAGGGGAAATACGGGGAATTTGATATTTTTCTTTAGCTTTTTGGTTCTACAACTGGTACTTTTGGTATAATTTCCGTCCAATACTGGGATCTAGAAACATAAAATTCAAGATGCAATGTCCTGAGTGGATAAGAATCTATAAGAGGGAAGTTTTTGGTACTTTTTTGTTCATTGACTGGTACTTTTTGAATTTCCGTTATTATTGGACCTAGAAATATAAAATTCAATATGTGTGATGAGTGGATAGGAATCTAAAAGAGGGAAGTTTTTGGTACTTTTTTGTTCTTTGGCTGGTACTTTTTTAATTTCCGTTAATATTGGACCTAGAAACATAAAATTAAACATTCAAGGTACTGAGTGAATGAGTATCTGTAAGAGGGATTTTTGGTACTTTTTTGTTTATTAACTGGTACTTTTTGAATTTACGTTAATATTGAACCTATAATAATTATATTCAACATGCAATGTCCTGAGTGGTTGAGAATCTATCGTAGGGAAATTTTTGGTACTTTTTTATTCACTAACTGGTACTTTTTGAATTTTCGTTAGTATTGGACCTAGAAAGAAAAAATTAAACATGCAAGGTTCTGAGTGAATGAAAATCTGCAAGAGGGTTTTTGGAACTATTTTGTTCTTTAACTGGTACCTTTTCAATTTCCATATTTGTTGGACCTAGAAACATAAAATTAAACATGCAAATTCCTGAGTGAATGAAAATCTGTAAAAAGGATATTTTGGTTCTTTTTCGTTCTCTAACTGGTAATTGTTTTAAATAAACTGGTACTTTTATTTAATTTAATATTAATTTTTATGCATTAAAAAAAAAAAAGCTAATAGCTGTCTGGTACTTTTACGAAATTCGGCCCTTTTAGGTAGCAAACGGGTAAAACCTGTATTTTGGGTCTTTTTTTCCACCATCTAGCTTTTAAATCAATACACATAGAAATAAAAACTATATAACATTTGTAACTTATCTAAAAAATAAAAATGCATATTTGGTACTTTATGAAAATTCGAACGTTTAAGGGGTCAAAATTGTACCAACATATGTTTGTTACTTTTTACAAAAGATTTTTTCTCCATCTATTTATCTTACATCGCAGAGCATAAACGTCTGAAGCTAAAAGGTTGACATTTGGACCGGAGGCTCTCCTCACGCCCAATTGATCCTGCTAACCTTATACCTCCTAAGATATGTTTGTTACTTTTTTCAAAATATTTTTTTCCATATATTTATCTTTCATCGCAGATCCTAAACGTCTAAAGCTAAAAGTTTGACATTAGTACCGGGGTCTGTCCTCTCGCTAAATCGATCCTGCTAGCCTCATACCTCCTAAGCTAAAGGAAAACATTAACGTTTATTGTTGTTCATTAGAAAAATTCGCTAACCTCATATCTCCTAAACTAAAAGATATTCAAAATTAAAAAAATTAACAGACTGGTGTTTGGCACTTTTTTGAAGTATGGCCTTTTTGTGGAGTAAAAGGGTAAATACAAATTATATCACATTCGTACCTTATCTTAAAAAATACAAAAGATTTGGATTTTTTTTGAATTCAAATGTTTACGGTGTTAAAATCGTTAAAAATTTTCTTATTTTTTCACAAAATTTTTCTTCATCTATCTATCTATATATCTATATCTATATATATAAAATTGTAACGTTACTGACTGACTGACTGACTGACTGACTGATTCATCATCGCACAGCCTAAACGCCTGAAGCTAAACACTTGAAATTTGGACCAGAGATTGGTCACACCCCAAATCGATCCACTAATACGGGATTCTTGGAAATTCGAATGTTTAGGGGGTAAAAAAGGGTAAAAACGGGAGAATTTGGTAACCTTATATCTCCAAAACTAAAAGTGAAACAAAAAAAATGTAATACTTATCGTTGTTCTTTAGAAAAATAAGCGGACAGGTGTCTGGTACCTTTATGAAATTCGGCTCTTTTAGGGAGTAAACGGGTAAAACCTGAATTTTAGTACTTTTTTGACACCCTATCTATCTTTTGAACCAGTAAACATACAAAAAAAGTTTATACCACATTCGAAACTTCTCAAAAAAATACGAATATGAATTTGGTACTTTTTCGAAATTCGAACATCTAAGGGGTAAAAATCGTAACTATTTTTGGTACTTTTTTTACAAAACATTTTTCTACATTAATTGAGATATTCGTACCAAATTATGGGCTCCCACTACAATACTGAAATTTTTGAAACTTTAATGGGGGTAACAAATAGTACCAAAAAAAGGAAACACGGGAAATTTGATATTTTTCTTTAGCTTTTTGTTTCTGCAACTGGTATTTTTTTATTGTCGTTAATATTGGACCTTAAAACATAAGATTCAAAATGCAATGCCCTGAGTGGATAAGAATTTATAAGAGGGAACTTTTTGGTACTTTTTATTCTTTGATTGGTACTTTTTTAATTTTCGTTAATATTTGAACTAGAAACATAAAATTAAACATGCAAGGTCCTGAGTGGATGAGAACCTGAAAGAGGGCTTTTAGGTACTTTTTTGTTCATCAATCGGTACTTTTTGAATTTCCGTTAGTATTGGACCTAGAAACATAAAATTCAATATGCAGGGTCATGTGGTCCTTTTTTACAAAATATTTGTCTCCATTCATTGGCATATTCGTACTTAATTATGGGCTCCCACCACAACACTGAAATGTTTCATACATAAATGGGTTGAAACAAGTATCAAAACGGATTATACGGGAAATTAACTTACTTTCATTTGCTTTTGTGTTATACGAGTGGTACTTTTTGAATTTTCTATAATATTGAACTTAGAAACACAAAATAATAGGTGCAAAGTCCTGTGTAAATATCAACCTATGAGATGAAAATTTTGGAACTTTTTTGCTAAAACATAGATACATATTCTTTGGCATATAAATATGTTCATAAAAGAAAAAGCCCGATTAAAAACTTGCGGGTTAAATGCTTGAATTTAAACAAGTTTAAGCCTAGAAAAGTAAACGTTGGCATAAAAATATGTCCACGAAAAAAAGGAGACGCTAACGAAGTAGCGGGTTAAATGCTAGTATATATATATATATATATATATATATATATATATATATATATATATATATATATACTGTGAGCGTCAAAATAAAGTGTACAGCTTGTTTTCCAATATAAAAAGGGTTATGTTATTTATAAAAAGTTAAATTTCTACTTTGCCAATTTTGATCAGACTTCAAGCTTGCTGTCATCTGTGAAAAATACGTTGCTCCAAACAGTGACAAAAGCAAGTTGGACAAAAAATAAACGTGATAAAAGGTAGAAATAAGAAATTAAACGAAAAAAATATAGTATCTAAAGTGAAGAGTGATAGGGTTAGCTTTTGTAAAACGTCATAAAACAGATGGATCAGCCCAATAGTCGCTCGATATCAACTCAAGTAAACATCTGAAAACATTTGGACAGACAAATTAAAAAAAAAACATTAGCAGCAAGCACTCTCTGAATAAAATTCTGCAGAAAGGGAAGCCAAAATTGTCTACTGATCTAACTTTAAAATGGGTGGAATTGATGCAAAAGAGACTATAAGCCGTCCTAAAAGCAAAAAGAAATCAATCAAAGTATTAGCCACTTCACTTTTCTTAGTATTGTAAAACTGTACACTTTTTTTTGACGCGTTTAAAACGGAGTATATTAGTTTTTTTATTGTATTGATTTTGTTGTTTTTGAAGTATTTCAAATTTTTAATTTTAAATTGTAATAACATTGTCCAAGGTTTTGTAAATGATAATAAACTTCTACAAATTTTAATTATTTTTTGCTAAAATATCACTTTTTATATTGGAAAACCAGTTGTACACTTTATTTTGACGCTGACAGTATATGCACAGCGTATTTTTTCGGCACTTTTTTTCGAGCTACCGTACTTTTTGGGAACATTTGCATTCTTTGAGGACGGTGCCTAAAAAAATCACATACCACCAGTATTTTTTGAGCACATAATACTTTGAGTACCTTTTTTTAAAAAAAATTTTTTTGATTGATTGTAAATTTACTATTAATTCTTTTTAAAAATAACGTATCCATTAATTTATAGACTCTAAATAAATGCCTACATTTTAATTTTTATTTAAAATTTTCCATTCGTTTGTTGCCATATTTTCAATTTTAAATTAATATATTTGACGCCATTAATTCTGTGCTTTTGCGTTTTTTCATTGTTTTTAAAGATGAAGCATTATAGCCAAGGTGGTAGTAAGAAACAGCTGATTACTTTTTAATCCAATTTGTCTATGCTTGTTGTTGTATAGGTTGTAATACTTAGGCGACCACGTGTTTATTTCCGCCATCATGTTTTTCATTATTGAAAAACAGTGCTACCGCTGTGATTATTGAAAAACAGTGCTACCGTTGTGGTACTAAAGTATCAATTTTGGTTTTTTGTTTAATTGTTTATTTGTTTATTTATTTCCGCCATCATGTTTTTCATTATTGAAAAACAGTGTTACCGCTGTGATTATTGAAAAACAGTGCTACCGTTGTGGTACTAAGGTATCAATTTTGGTTTCTTGTTTAATTGTTTATTTGTTTATTTGCTTATTTGTTTATTTGTTTATTTGTTTATTTGCTTATTTGTTTATTTGTTTAATTGTTTATTTGTTTATTTGTTTGTTTGCTTGATTGTTTCATTCAGTTAAGAAAATCTTATAGCAAGATAAAAAAGTGCTTTTGTGAAGTTTTGTAATTATTTTTTAATTGTTCACATACCCCTGAAGATGGTTAGCGACGCTAACCGAAATATTGGGAATTAAAAATAAAAATATAAAAACAAAAATCACGAGTTTTTAATTTTTATTTGTTTACTTAGACCTGCAGCCAAACAAAAACAACTAATAATTAATCTATTTCTTTGTTTTTAATAAATTTGTTTGTTTGTCATACATTTGTTTGTTTGCCATACATTTTATCACCCAAGGGCGGATCCTGGGCAGCTATGGGACTTTTCTGCAACATTTTTCTAGTCTGTTTGGAAATTTTGTATGGTAGCCCCCTTAAGGAATGGAGATAGCGGGTAGATATCTTAGAAAGATATTGTGGGGATAAAAAATAAAGGAGCATCCTACGCACTGCAGGGGCCAACTTTAAGAATTTCACTAAACCGCCATATTTGTATGGGAGCCTCCCTAAGGGGTTGAGATAAGGTGCAAGTATATTTAAAGAAAATTGTAATGTGTTATGTGTGATTTGTGATTTGAAAAAAAAACGATTTTTTTCCCAAAAAAAAAATAAACCTTTTGCTCCGCGATGGATGTTGGCACGCTGTTGTTTACGGCTGTAGCTCGCCGGGAATGGGTGGTTCGATTCCATCTAGGTTATCACAATTACAAACTTTATCCGTGCCAAAATGTAAACGATGTTAAAAACAAAGAAGCAATTAAAATGAGCAACAGTGTAAAAAAAAAACCTTACGAAAGGGTAAAGACCTATGATAAACGGACAGACATTTCGATGACAAAAACTTCACAACGTTTGCTTGGCAGGACTCGAATCCTCGGGACAAGGTATAGTGGTCCCGGCCAGGCTGCCCACCCCATATGACAACGAATTGTCATCCATGGCACTACTCATTGCCTGTAAATATGTTTGGAGTAATGCCCCAAATGTTACTTACCACTTCGCCATACGCGTGTTACACTTCAACCATTTTCGTTACTAATTAAGGCATTATTAATCTTTTCATTCAATTCTAAATATAATTCAAGGTTTATTTACAAAATTTTTATACTATACAGGTTTATCAATAAGTACAGGATATGTGTAAAAAAAAATAAAAAAAAAAGTTAAACAAAATTATTTCTAATAATGATTGTTATCTACTTAAATACGGTTTATATACTTGAATTTAGATTTTAGAAAAAAATAGGAATGTAACGAGGAATTTTGAAATCTTATCATTTAAGTAAGTTGCCATATAAAAAGGATATTGGACAATAAATTGTAAATTTATTACCATTCAGTTTAATGGTATTTCCTTTCTTTTTCTAAATCTAAATTGTTTGTTGGGTTCATCTAATTTCTATTTTTTTTCTAAATTGTTTGTTAGGTTTATTTAATTTTCATTTTTTTT
The DNA here is from genome assembly GCA_963931875.1 of Pollenia griseotomentosa. Taxonomy (NCBI): domain Eukaryota; kingdom Metazoa; phylum Arthropoda; class Insecta; order Diptera; family Polleniidae; genus Pollenia; species Pollenia griseotomentosa. Next base: position 1,445,572 of record OZ007565.1, on the reverse strand, counting down.
CTTTTAAATCCAAATTGTTTGTTGGGTTTATTTAATTTACATTCATTTTATTTTTACTCTAACTTGTTTGTTGGGTTCAATTAATTTATTTATTTTATTTTTAATCTTTTTTTTTTCTTAATCAAAATTGTTTATTGGGTTTATTTCCCTTCTACCCCCAAATTGTTCGTTGGGTATATTTTTGTTTGGTTTATTTTCGTTTGTCAAATTTTATTTTTTTTTTTTTTTTATCATTATTAATGTTTACTTTTTCCTAAACCTCTAAAAAATCTAATTAGTATTATTTCGTAAATTAAATTTCTCTTAAACGCGATTAAAAAAAAATGAGTACACGGTATTGACAAAAATATTTTCAAAAAAAGAATATTTATTATGATTTAGAATGAGTTTTCAAGTTTTCAATTTATCTTAAATCTCAAATTTATGTTCATGTATTTCATTTCAGTTTATTTGGTTACTTTTAGTTTAATTATCTAGATTTATTTTTTTAATCTGCATTTTGAATTTCCAAACTTGAATTTTGTTTAAATCAGATTAATAGACCAAATTTTGTTTTTCACTATTTAAATTATGTTTTATGGCTTAAATTTTAAATTTAACTACACCTAGTTTAACTTAGTTCAACTATGTAAATTTGGTTTTTAAAAAACTTTTAACTTTACTTGATATCATAAAATTTAATTTTGTTTTTTTTTTTTTTGTTTTGTTTACGTATTTAAATTTAGTTATACTATTTTCTAAACATTTAAACTTAAATACTGTGTTTAAATATTTAAACCAAAATTTTCACGTATTCTAATTTGAATTAAGCTTAAATAGTTGAAATCAATTTTAACCGGCCGAATGAGTTTGTTTAAACAAAAAAAATTTAAATTGTATTTCACCTATTAGGACTACGTTCTAAACAATTGAATTGTATATTTCTACTTTTGAGTTCAGGTTAGTTAGTTAAGTTTATTTAAATTCTATTTCTACGTTTACAAACTAGAACTAAGTGTGGTTAGTTAAATCTAGTTCAACTATTCTACATGGGTGTAAATCATTAAATGTTTAAGTGTACGTGTTCGAACTTAAATTTAACTTACGTAGTTAAATCAAGTTTTAAAGTTTAAAATTTGTTTAAAATATTATTGAAGCCTAGTTTTAACTATTTGGATTTACATATCTCGTTTTGACCTTTTTTTTTTTTTTTTCTAGACCACGTAGTTAAATTTAGTTTTACTTATTCGTATTTCGGTTTTTTTTTTATTCAAGCGTATTTCAAGTTTTTTTTTTTTTTTTAGAATCTACAGATTTAGATTGAACTTAGTTAACCAAGTTTAGCTCAGTCATTTAAATTAGTATTAAATATTTAATCTGCATTTTCAAATTTGGGTTCAGTTTAGGGGATAAGAGTTTATTTAAATATTCAAATTGTTAAATGTTTAAGGGGTATTTAACGTTTTCAAATTCGAATTGGGCTTATGTAGCCGGATTAAGCTTAGATCTGAGTACAAATAATACAAAAGTTTTTTTTCTTTCATCCAGTTTTTTTTTTTTTCTACAATCATTTGAATCAGTATTCCAATTTGTTTCAAGACTTTACTTTTTCCTTTTTTTTTTTTTCTTTTTAGTTTATTTAGTTAAATTTGAATCTGGTTCTGTTAGTTGACCCTAGTTTGAATATTTAAACTGTTTTTTTTCTTATTTTAATCTGTAAAAATTAGTTTTGGCAAAAAAAAATTTTTTTTTTTTTGTTGAGCTTAACTCGTTAAAATTTAGCTTAAAAATTTCAATGATTCTTAAATATTTAAGTTGCCTTTTTTCTTTTTTAAATTTAGTTTAGTTGAAATTTTTTTCAGTCTAAATATTCAAACTTGGTTTTTTTTTCAATATTCAAAAAAAAGGTATTTTTACGTTTTTAGGTTTTAATTTGGTTAACATAGTTAAAGTTGGTTTAACTATCTAAATTTGTTGGACATGTTTAAATTGTATTTGACGTTGAAATCAGTTTGAATATATAAATTTTGTTCCGTTCCCTGTTTTTTTTTTTTCTTCAAACTGTATATTTTTTTTTATTTTACTGGTTTTTTTTTTATTTACGTTTTTACATTTAGGTTTTTGATGAGTCAATTGCCCTTAGTTAAGAAATTTAAAATTTATTTCTTTTTTTTTCTTTAATTTTTTTTTTCGTCGAATAGCCAAAAGGTTGTTTCTGTTTTTTTCTTTCTATTTCCACCGTTTAAGGGCGTATTTTAAATTCAAAATAAAAGAAATCGAGTATTTAAATGCTTTACTTTTGCCCCCCAAGAATGAATCTGATCCGAATAAAAAGGATTTACCTGTGATCTGCTGAGGCTATTTATAGTGGCCAGGGTTGTTGTTGTAGTGGTAGAGGCGTCGAGTGCAGGGTGTTAAAAAATGTGTTTTGACGTAAAGTCGTAAGGCCTAGAAAAACGTGGTTTTGTTGGCTTTTTTGTTAGGCATTAACTATGGTTTTGGCAGATGAAGATGGGCAGGAGGCCATAGACGAAAGGATTGCTCTTGTACCAAAAAGGTGACTGCGGTGATGATGAGGTACCATATTCTAAATTGTAGGAGGCGCCGTTATTACTTGAGGCATGTGATTTAAAACTGCCATCGCTGTTACTATGTTGACTGCTGGTACTGTTACTGCTGCGGCTTTTATAGAAACCCGTAATGAAACGGCCTAAAACATCCGTTATAAATATGATTAACGTATTTGTTGAGAATAGAGTCAATTTTAATTCCAGTTGAGGTTAAATAACCTTCGCTGATTCCAAATTGTTGTATAATTTGCAAAAAAAAAAAAATAAATTTATGAAAACTAAATGAAAAATTTTTTTTTTTTTTGTTAATCTCATCGCAAGGCGTGACCACGTTGCTAAATTGCACTTAAAGTCACCAGATTTAAACACGAAATAAAAATTTTAACTTTATGAATCTGTAGACACTTACACGTTTTCCTGGGGCTTGTCCAACTATTTACTGCATTTTCCGATTAATTGGGTTATAATTTTTAACACCATTATTAACTTTTCTCCAGTTACTTTTGTCCGCAAAATGATGAAGGAAACCAACCACCGCACAATGATTTTTCTTTTTTATTAAAATTGTGTATCCACACGCCAAGTCCACCGACTTCGTTCTTGCAGTCAATTCGCCTTGACAGAGTGGTATTTTTTTGTATATTGCAGGGCTGTATTTCTTTAACATTAAATAGTGCTGACACTCAGAGATGGGTATATTTAAGTGATTTTGAAAAAGAAAAAAGAAAAAAAAAACGCCAAAATCAAAGTGTTTGTCACAAAGCCAGCTCTTTTCTCCTAGCCTGTGAGGTGAAAAGAGTTGGGAAATCACTGGATCTGGCAACTCCCTTTAAAATTTCAATTCACTACGACAAATATTACCCTTCGAATCCTAAGTATTCTATTGTTTCAAGTGCTGCGCGTGTACTACCCCGATCAGCTGTCCCTTAAGATTCTCAACCTCATATTGGCTGTTTCCTACCGCCTTTCTAATCCTGCACCTTAGCCAAGGTCTGCAAAGTTTTGCGTTGATTCCCTTTGAAAATTTGCTTTGTATAAAATTTTTTCTGTAGACCTCTTGCCCGGGCATATATTTCACAATCCTGCTTTTAAGGTTATATGATTTAACATTTCGCGCATACGCGTCATGTAACTTTTCGCTAACTTTTTGGTGTATCAGTTGCATTTGTGCTGCTTTCGGCAGAATTAACATTTCGCCTTCTTCGGCTGATTTTAGTTTTCGTAAGATTTCATACGCATCTGCGTGGGTAATCATATTGTAACCAGTTAGGGAAAAATATGGGCTAACACCAGTTGAAGAATGAACCGTAGACCTAAGAGAGCATTCTATTTTAGACAAATTTTCATCCCATTTCGATTGGTCAGTATCCAGAAAACTTCTGATGGAACTGAGTATGGTCTGATTGACCCTTTCGCTCGCGTTAGACTGCGGTGAATATATAGGGGTACGAATATGTTTGACGCCAAATATTTCTAAAAAATCCTTAAATGCTTCGGAGGTAAACTGTTTGCCATTATCAGAATGTAGCAATTCCGGCACTCCGAATTTATAAAATACCTCATCTCTCAAAAATTTAATAACAGCTTTGGTGGTAGCTTTCGACAACGCTTTCAGTAAGACAAATTTGGTTTTGTGGTCTAGTACTATAAAAATAAAAGTATTACCGGATTTAGTTCTAGTGTAGGGTCCTAAAAAGTCGATATAAATCTTTTGAAAAGGTCTTTGAGTTACTACTTCTTTTCCCATCGGTGGACGCAGTATTTTCCTTGGGTGTTTTATTTCCTTACATGTTTCACACTCGCTTACGAAGTTTCGGATCTGCTTCACCATTGAAGGCCAGTAAAAATACTCCCTTATATTGAACAGGGTTTTCGCTATCCCTCCGTGTAATGTGTTGTCAATATGCGATTTACTTATTATGCCATCTGTTAGGCGGGATGGTACCCATATTCGCCAGCAATCATCTTCATTTTCTAAGCCATTCCGATTAAATTTCACCCTTTTGTAAAGAATACCTTCTTCTACTTTCAAATCTGGAAGTCTATTCACGTTTTGTTCCACAGTGTCTATGAGCGTTAAATATTCCTTACTCTTGAATTCTTCGGAATTGAAATCTAATACAGTGCTACTAGGATCGGCTACTACCTCCTCCATATCCTGACGCGATAGCATATCGGGGACTACATTCTTACTACCCTTCCTATGCTCGATATTAAATTTGAAACCTTGGAGCTTTAAACTCCATCGAGCAAGCCTACCGTTTAGGTCATTCTGCCGCATGAGCCACTTTAAACTGGAATGGTCTGTTATCACCGTGAAATCCATCAGCTCTATGTATTGCCTAAACCTTTCAATCGCAAGTACAACCGCGAGACACTCTTTCTCCGTTGTAGAATAGTTTTTCTGGGCATTATTTAATTTCCGGGAAAAATACTCAATCGGATGCTCTTCACCTTCATCATCCTTTTGAAACAAGACTGCGCCCAAACCAACGTTTGAGGCGTCACATTGAACAAAGAACGGCTTTTCAAAATCAGGGCTAGACAATATCGGACTGGTAACTAAACGATGTTTCAACTCTTCAAAAGATTTCAAAGCTTCCGCAGTAAAGTTAAATTTAGGGGCTTTCTTTAGGGTATCAGTCAGGGGTGCAGTAAGTGTGGAAAAGTCATGGATAAACCGACGGTACCACCCTACGGTGCCTAGGAATCTCCTAACATCTTTCTGATTTTTCGGCGGTTTGATCTCCAATATTGCCTTCACCTTCTCATCATCGGGCCTAAGTTTGCCCCCACCTACAACGTAACCTAAATACTTCAATTCCCTATAGCAGAATTTGGATTTTGACATATTAATGGTCAGACCGGCAGCTGTTAATTTCTGACCTACGATTCGAAGCATTTCCATGTGTTCATCAAAATTCGGGGATACTACCAACAGGTCGTCAAGGTACACGAACACCCTATCTTTCAGCTCAGACGGCACCACTTTATCCATCAATCGACATAATCTCTGCGCAGCATTACACAGTCCGAAAGGCATAACCTTAAATTGGTATTGAGGCCTACCTGGAACTGTGAATGCTGTTTTCGGCCTACTATCCTCATCCAGAGGGATTTGCCAGAACGCATCCTTTAAGTCGATTGCTGAAATAAAGTGTGTGTCGCCGAGCCTAGCTAATAAGCCATCGATGTTAGGGAGAGGATAAGCGTCCTTTTTAGTGACTTTATTCAATTCCCTAGCATCGAGACATAGCCTATTTTTACCGGGTTTCATGACTAACGTTGTCCGATTGTTCCATTCGGCTCCTGTAGTAACTTCTATAACTTCCAAATCCAACATTCGGTCCAATTCTGCGAAAATTAATTTCTGTACGGCCGGACTAACAGGATAATACCTCATTTTTTTAGCGGGTGCATCACCAGTATCAATTTTGTGCGTTTCCAAATCAGTTTTACCTAGACCATATTGAGTATGACATTTGAACGAAAGTTTGACTTTTTCGAGAACTCTACGTTGGTGACTAGTCAAGTCGTGAATTTTTGAGTTTTCTGAACCTTCCTCGGCAAGGGCGTTTATTGTTTCGTTCTCGAAACTTATTTTTAATCCGATTTGCCTCCAAAAGTCATATCCGAGTATTAATTCCTGACTCAAATTAGGTACTAAGTATAAAACTGATTCAACTGACTGGTTTCCCGATTTAATAATTGCCTGTATTTTTCCCACTATCATATGTTGTTTACCGTCCGCCGTTCTTACTGAAGATTTGTAATCAAGTACTTTCGCATCCATTTTCCGAACGTTTTCTAAACAATTTTTGCCGAGACAACTTACTGACGCGCCACTGTCGAGAAGACCGTGATAATTCAACCCATTTATATTCACCGACATGTAAGGTCTTATGTCATCTTCACTGCATATTATGGTGGACACGATTTTTTTTCTTTCTGCTTTCCTTGCAGCATATCTTTTTCTAGTGTTAATTATCTTTTGGCTCACCTTGGGTTCGTAATTCGCAAAAATTTCCGCCCTTTTTTGTTGATATATTTCTAGGCGTTGTTCGTACGAAAGATGGGGATTAATAGTTGCTGTAGAATCGAGTTTCTGGCATACGTCAGGGTTTTGGTTTATTTGTGGGCTATTCTTTTCATACATTTGGCTGTTTTCCGACTTAATTATCTCAGTGGTTTGGTCTAAAATCTGGTTTTCGGTTGGTTTTTCGCTAGCTAGTATAAACTTTAAAAAATTGTCATTTACTGGGTTGGGTTTTGGAATGAACACGCCGGCCCAGTCCTTTGCGTGTTCAGCTTTTGGTTTCCCATACATTTAGGACAAGTCGGGCTAGTTACGTCCTCGAACCCACATTTGTAGCAAAAGATTCTTCTTTGGGTTACGGGACATTCAATAAATGAGTGGCCAGGAGTCTTGCAGTTCCAGCAGATAAGTTGCTTTGCTGCGAGGTTAACCTTTTGTAACTCCTCCACTAGCCGCGCTTGATCATCGTTTTGCTCACCATCAAAAACATCAACTTCATATACCCTACGCGTGTTCCCTAGAGGCGTACGTTGTGAAAAGCGTTTGGCAATGTTTCTTTCTGCCCTTTTGCATTCTTCAAGAAGTTGGTCTAAATTATCAATCTTAATGGGAAAAACTAGCTGTGCCAAACCATCCTTTAAATTATCTTTCACTATCTTAACGAGCTCGGATTCTAAAACGTGTATTCTCATTTGGTTTTTGAGTTTTATGATTTCCGTAATGAAGGCATCAGCGGTTTCATTCGGAGCTTGTCTACGTTCCATTATTTTTCGCTGTATTTCGAAATCGCTTTCGAAGTTACGGAATTTTCTAATCAGGTGGTGTTTAAACGTAGTCCAATCACATATGGGATGCTTCATCCGAAAGGCCCAAAACCAGGTACTAGCAGCTCCAGTAACTAAATGGTGAAATCCCTTCATTACCGTGTCCCATGAGCAATTATAGTCATGTCGTAGAATCTCCACCCGAAAAACGAAATCTTCAACAGTCAAAGATTTATTAGTACCGTCATACTTAATACCCCACTTTTCTAACTGGTTAGGTGATATGGGATTATAACCATGGTTCTGTGGTGAATTATCAAAACTAGCGGGTTCAAAATAATTTTGTGGACTATTTCCAAATACTTGTTGTGGTACATGTGGCTGAGGTAATCGACGTTGAAAAGGCATTTGAGGATTGTTTGGTGGACGAAATGGTGGTTGGTGTCTATCATTATTATTAAAGGGTGTGCGAAAATCTTGATTTGGGTTGAACTGTCTGGTATTCGGTTGGTTTGCTTGGTCTATAGAATGGCTGCGCTCTGAACGTAAAGATTCTCGGATTAGTTGCGGTAACATCAACTGCATATTCTGTACTTCCCTCATTATTGAAGCTTGTACAGCGCCAACAGATGCAGCGACGTATTCCCTAATCGTCACTCCCTCCTCATCTACGCCTAAGCCTGGGTAAGCTTCTTCTCTAATTGGTGGTAAATCTCGATCCTGTTGATCCATGTTGTCAATATCGGGCCTTGCTGGTCTACTTCCTTGTCCGCTAATTTCCCTCGCTGTTATACTGCTATACGTTGGTGTACGGATAGTGATTTCGCTTTCGGGCGAAGAATGTGTTTGCGGTCCAAAACCTGGAGGAAATCTGATCGACATTAACGGTGTAACCACGTTTGTCGAAATAACCGGGGCAATGTTTTGCGAGGCTGACGTTGTGGCCGAATCACGAGGTTGATTATCTTCGCTGGTAACGGGGTTTCGACTAGAGGACCTGAGATTCCTGGTATTCATCATAAACCACCGTCCAAAACAACTATAATCCCTCAACTAATTCAACAGACAATCGAAAAACGTTCTAAAATCAATCAGATCAACTAACTCCCGATAAGAGAATACCCTCTATATAAATCAATAAAGCGAATCCGAAAAGTTCAAGAAAAACAACAATCGTATAAACTAGATAACTATTCGAGCCGTAAAAACAAGAATCACCAAAAATACCAGATACCAAATCACCGGTACAAATACCGAAAGTAAAAATGACAAGCGTATAGACAAAATTTACAAAAAAAGAATTTACCAAAAAAATCCCAAAACAGTGGTTAAATGGGTATCCCCAATCCACCGATAATTGACGCAATATTTAAAAATTCAATAAAAAATGTAATAGAATGTAAAAATGTGTTCGCAAAAAAAAATCCGTATTATTTACGATTATTTTTTTTTCAATTATTTAACGCCCGTATTCATAAGAATATTTTTAAATTTAACAAAAGACAAAAGAATTTTAGTATATGTAAAAAATTCCCTTAAACCAAATTCAAAAACCACCCATGAATATGAGGCTAAAGAATTTATAGTGGTTACGTAAAATCCACCAAATAATGTGTATGTATATAAATTCAAGAAAAAATGTAAAAAATGTGTTTAAGAAATAAGAATAATCTGTATTATTTAAGATTATTTTTTTTTTTTTTGAATAATTTAACACCCGTATTCACAAGAATATTCTTGAACTTAACAAAAGTAAAGAAAATATTTTAGTATAAAAATTTTCCTTTAGTAAACGTCAGCCAAATTCAAGAACCTCTCACGAACACGTAGCTAAATATTTTATAATGGTTACGTATGATCCACTAAAAAATGTGTATTATCATAAATTTATAAAAAAAATGTAAAAATTGTTTGTGTGAAAAAAATCTATATTGTTTTAGATTATATGTATGATATGTAATAGTTTTAATAGTTTATAACTCTTACGGTTTAATACTACAAAAGTTTGATGCCAAATACATATATTTTATAATGTTAAACTACCAAAGATGTAATATTATAATTAATAGATACGTTTTGTTAAACTACAAAAGATTTAATAATGTGATTAGTAGATAAGCTTACGAATCTACAAAAAAAAATTTTTAGGTTATTGTTTGATGTGTAAATGTAATTAATAGCTTTAGGTTGAAATGTGTAGCATAAAGTGAAATAAAACTTGTGGTAAGAAAAAAAACTATCAAGTTCGAGTCAGCAATTCATCAATCTTCTCATCAGGAGATTGAGTACAATATTTTATGATAAAGAATAAAATTGTTTTTATGCATTGTTTTCAATACAAAAAAAAACGAATGAATCTAAATCTTGCCAAACAAAAAAAAATTTTTAACTGTGTGTGAAATGTTGGAGTTATTTAGTTTACTGTCATCGAAATGATTGCGGACAAAAAAACAATAAATGAAAATAACGTTAATTTGAGTCGCGGGATCCTTTTCTCCTCTTTTCAACTAACTGAACCTAATGAACGCTTAGCTATTTAGCCCCCGGATCATGATCAAGGTTAATGATAAGATTCGATTAAAACCCTTTGACTCCCCCAGTACTAAGTTCCCTTGTCCGACGCTGACGCAACTCAGGCGTGGCACCATTAACGTACCTTCCAGGACATACATTATCTTCCAAAGTTCCTAATACCGAGATCCCTAACAAGTTTCCCTATACGATGCCGACGCAATGCAGGCATGGTATCTAATTAATACCTTCCGCGACATAAGTCATTATATAAAAGAAAAAAGTACGAGATTGAACATTTTGAACAGAAATGTTCGAGAGTATGGAAGCCAGCAAAGATGAATTAAAACACCTTCAGGCTAAATTAATTTAACCAAAAGGGTTAAATCACTTTCGGGCCCCACGTTGGGCGCCATTTTGTAATGTGTAATGTGTGATTTGTGATTTGAAAAAAAAACGATTTTTTTCCCAAAAAAAAAATAAACCTTTTGCTCCGCGATGGATGTTGGCACGCTGTTGTTTACGGCTGTAGCTCGCCGGGAATGGGTGGTTCGATTCCATCTAGGTTATCACAATTACAAACTTTATCCGTGCCAAAATGTAAACGATGTTAAAAACAAAGAAGCAATTAAAATGAGCAACAGTGTAAAAAAAAAACCTTACGAAAGGGTAAAGACCTATGATAAACGGACAGACATTTCGATGACAAAAACTTCACAACGTTTGCTTGGCAGGACTCGAATCCTCGGGACAAGGTATAGTGGTCCCGGCCAGGCTGCCCACCCCATATGACAACGAATTGTCATCCATGGCACTACTCATTGCCTGTAAATATGTTTGGAGTAATGCCCCAAATGTTACTTACCACTTCGCCATACGCGTGTTACACTTCAACCATTTTCGTTACTAATTAAGGCATTATTAATCTTTTCATTCAATTCTAAATATAATTCAAGGTTTATTTACAAAATTTTTATACTATACAGGTTTATCAATAAGTACAGGATATGTGTAAAAAAAAATAAAAAAAAAAGTTAAACAAAATTATTTCTAATAATGATTGTTATCTACTTAAATACGGTTTATATACTTGAATTTAGATTTTAGAAAAAAATAGGAATGTAACGAGGAATTTTGAAATCTTATCATTTAAGTAAGTTGCCATATAAAAAGGATATTGGACAATAAATTGTAAATTTATTACCATTCAGTTTAATGGTATTTCCTTTCTTTTTCTAAATCTAAATTGTTTGTTGGGTTCATCTAATTTCTATTTTTTTTCTAAATTGTTTGTTAGGTTTATTTAATTTTCATTTTTTTTCTTTTAAATCCAAATTGTTTGTTGGGTTTATTTAATTTACATTCATTTTATTTTTACTCTAACTTGTTTGTTGGGTTCAATTAATTTATTTATTTTATTTTTAATCTTTTTTTTTTCTTAATCAAAATTGTTTATTGGGTTTATTTCCCTTCTACCCCCAAATTGTTCGTTGGGTATATTTTTGTTTGGTTTATTTTCGTTTGTCAAATTTTATTTTTTTTTTTTTTTTATCATTATTAATGTTTACTTTTTCCTAAACCTCTAAAAAATCTAATTAGTATTATTTCGTAAATTAAATTTCTCTTAAACGCGATTAAAAAAAAATGAGTACACGGTATTGACAAAAATATTTTCAAAAAAAGAATATTTATTATGATTTAGAATGAGTTTTCAAGTTTTCAATTTATCTTAAATCTCAAATTTATGTTCATGTATTTCATTTCAGTTTATTTGGTTACTTTTAGTTTAATTATCTAGATTTATTTTTTTAATCTGCATTTTGAATTTCCAAACTTGAATTTTGTTTAAATCAGATTAATAGACCAAATTTTGTTTTTCACTATTTAAATTATGTTTTATGGCTTAAATTTTAAATTTAACTACACCTAGTTTAACTTAGTTCAACTATGTAAATTTGGTTTTTAAAAAACTTTTAACTTTACTTGATATCATAAAATTTAATTTTGTTTTTTTTTTTTTTGTTTTGTTTACGTATTTAAATTTAGTTATACTATTTTCTAAACATTTAAACTTAAATACTGTGTTTAAATATTTAAACCAAAATTTTCACGTATTCTAATTTGAATTAAGCTTAAATAGTTGAAATCAATTTTAACCGGCCGAATGAGTTTGTTTAAACAAAAAAAATTTAAATTGTATTTCACCTATTAGGACTACGTTCTAAACAATTGAATTGTATATTTCTACTTTTGAGTTCAGGTTAGTTAGTTAAGTTTATTTAAATTCTATTTCTACGTTTACAAACTAGAACTAAGTGTGGTTAGTTAAATCTAGTTCAACTATTCTACATGGGTGTAAATCATTAAATGTTTAAGTGTACGTGTTCGAACTTAAATTTAACTTACGTAGTTAAATCAAGTTTTAAAGTTTAAAATTTGTTTAAAATATTATTGAAGCCTAGTTTTAACTATTTGGATTTACATATCTCGTTTTGACCTTTTTTTTTTTTTTTTCTAGACCACGTAGTTAAATTTAGTTTTACTTATTCGTATTTCGGTTTTTTTTTTATTCAAGCGTATTTCAAGTTTTTTTTTTTTTTTTAGAATCTACAGATTTAGATTGAACTTAGTTAACCAAGTTTAGCTCAGTCATTTAAATTAGTATTAAATATTTAATCTGCATTTTCAAATTTGGGTTCAGTTTAGGGGATAAGAGTTTATTTAAATATTCAAATTGTTAAATGTTTAAGGGGTATTTAACGTTTTCAAATTCGAATTGGGCTTATGTAGCCGGATTAAGCTTAGATCTGAGTACAAATAATACAAAAGTTTTTTTTCTTTCATCCAGTTTTTTTTTTTTCTACAATCATTTGAATCAGTATTCCAATTTGTTTCAAGACTTTACTTTTTCCTTTTTTTTTTTTTCTTTTTAGTTTATTTAGTTAAATTTGAATCTGGTTCTGTTAGTTGACCCTAGTTTGAATATTTAAACTGTTTTTTTTCTTATTTTAATCTGTAAAAATTAGTTTTGGCAAAAAAAAATTTTTTTTTTTTTGTTGAGCTTAACTCGTTAAAATTTAGCTTAAAAATTTCAATGATTCTTAAATATTTAAGTTGCCTTTTTTCTTTTTTAAATTTAGTTTAGTTGAAATTTTTTTCAGTCTAAATATTCAAACTTGGTTTTTTTTTCAATATTCAAAAAAAAGGTATTTTTACGTTTTTAGGTTTTAATTTGGTTAACATAGTTAAAGTTGGTTTAACTATCTAAATTTGTTGGACATGTTTAAATTGTATTTGACGTTGAAATCAGTTTGAATATATAAATTTTGTTCCGTTCCCTGTTTTTTTTTTTTCTTCAAACTGTATATTTTTTTTTATTTTACTGGTTTTTTTTTTATTTACGTTTTTACATTTAGGTTTTTGATGAGTCAATTGCCCTTAGTTAAGAAATTTAAAATTTATTTCTTTTTTTTTCTTTAATTTTTTTTTTCGTCGAATAGCCAAAAGGTTGTTTCTGTTTTTTTCTTTCTATTTCCACCGTTTAAGGGCGTATTTTAAATTCAAAATAAAAGAAATCGAGTATTTAAATGCTTTACTTTTGCCCCCCAAGAATGAATCTGATCCGAATAAAAAGGATTTACCTGTGATCTGCTGAGGCTATTTATAGTGGCCAGGGTTGTTGTTGTAGTGGTAGAGGCGTCGAGTGCAGGGTGTTAAAAAATGTGTTTTGACGTAAAGTCGTAAGGCCTAGAAAAACGTGGTTTTGTTGGCTTTTTTGTTAGGCATTAACTATGGTTTTGGCAGATGAAGATGGGCAGGAGGCCATAGACGAAAGGATTGCTCTTGTACCAAAAAGGTGACTGCGGTGATGATGAGGTACCATATTCTAAATTGTAGGAGGCGCCGTTATTACTTGAGGCATGTGATTTAAAACTGCCATCGCTGTTACTATGTTGACTGCTGGTACTGTTACTGCTGCGGCTTTTATAGAAACCCGTAATGAAACGGCCTAAAACATCCGTTATAAATATGATTAACGTATTTGTTGAGAATAGAGTCAATTTTAATTCCAGTTGAGGTTAAATAACCTTCGCTGATTCCAAATTGTTGTATAATTTGCAAAAAAAAAAAAATAAATTTATGAAAACTAAATGAAAAATTTTTTTTTTTTTTGTTAATCTCATCGCAAGGCGTGACCACGTTGCTAAATTGCACTTAAAGTCACCAGATTTAAACACGAAATAAAAATTTTAACTTTATGAATCTGTAGACACTTACACGTTTTCCTGGGGCTTGTCCAACTATTTACTGCATTTTCCGATTAATTGGGTTATAATTTTTAACACCATTATTAACTTTTCTCCAGTTACTTTTGTCCGCAAAATGATGAAGGAAACCAACCACCGCACAATGATTTTTCTTTTTTATTAAAATTGTGTATCCACACGCCAAGTCCACCGACTTCGTTCTTGCAGTCAATTCGCCTTGACAGAGTGGTATTTTTTTGTATATTGCAGGGCTGTATTTCTTTAACATTAAATAGTGCTGACACTCAGAGATGGGTATATTTAAGTGATTTTGAAAAAGAAAAAAGAAAAAAAAAACGCCAAAATCAAAGTGTTTGTCACAAAATGTTGGAGCCGAAAAACTAATAGAGGTCAGTCGTATATTTTATCCCCCTAGGGGCGGTTCTTGGGCGGTTATGGATATATTTTTCTTCAATATATTTCTAGACTGTATTGAAAATTTTATATGGGAGCTCCCTTAAGGAATGGAGATAGCGGTTTGGTATGTTAGAAATAAATGATGGAGATAAAAAATAAAAAGAGGTTGGTAATAAATTTTACCCGTCTAGGAGCACCCTACGCTCTGCAGGGTCCACTTTAAGAATTTCACTAAACCACCATATTTGTATGGGGCCTTCCTACGGGATGCAGATAAGGTGCAAGTATATTTATAGAGAATATTGGGTCAAAAAACTAATAGAGGTCGCTCATACATTTTAACCCTTTTGGGATAATGGCATCGTCAGTGATGACATTAGGATACGAAAGATACATTTTTCGTATCTTTTGATGACTTCAGGTACCATGTATAATCCCAAATTTTTTTTTTTTATAATCTGTACGCAAAATGTACAGAAATAAAAAATTTTACTTTCTGTCTCTGACAAAGTTTTTCAAAGTTATTTCGTTATGAATACTAAAAAAACAGTGACTACTAAATTGTTATATTTTGCTGTTAAGCGTACTAAGTTCTTCTGTCGTCTGCTTCTTCTTGTGTATATGTTAAATTTTATAAAAATGAATTTGTTTTAATAACATCCAAAGATTGTTACATTTAAATATTTTTAATGTTTGCCCACTGTATTTCTAAAAATTACATAGGTACCTTATATTTATGACTTAAATATATATAAAAATGAATTTTTATGATAGCATTATCTTAACAATAGTCATTAAATATAAAATAAAAATGTTATATTAATAAAAGTTAAACGTTAAAAATGGATTTTCAAATTTTTTTCAAAATGTATCTATTTGGGAAAAAGGGTATCATTTTGGAAACTAAAATGTATCACTGGTAACACTGTAATATATAAGTATTAATGTATGAATGTGTTAGTGTACAAAATTGCACACAGAGTTGCATTTCATCAGCGTTGCCATTGTTAAAAATTGTCCCTTTTTTGGCAGGTTTATT
This sequence comes from Pollenia griseotomentosa, assembly GCA_963931875.1. Taxonomy (NCBI): domain Eukaryota; kingdom Metazoa; phylum Arthropoda; class Insecta; order Diptera; family Polleniidae; genus Pollenia; species Pollenia griseotomentosa. The sequence continues at coordinate 1,430,009 of OZ007565.1, read as the reverse complement.
TACGAAGTTTTAAAGTTAAAGAAGGTTTTTTAAAATATTCTGCCGTATTCATAAAAAATTACTGTGAATTACAGTGCATGAGCATTCTACCTTAAAACACATCTTAAACTAATTAATTTTTTTTTTTAAACGGCTGATATAATTTAATTTGCTGTATATTGGATGAAAATATTAAATGATGATTTTTTGCTATTGACCGGTCTTATATTTTATCTGTCCTTTATTATTGCAACGTTTTTGACCGAATTTGATTATAAAATTCTCTCTTGAGTGGATTGACCTACTACGCTTAAACTTTTAGGAACATAATTAATGGAAAGAGCAAAATATTAGAAACTTTTGCGTTTTCAAAGTAAGATATTGCGATGAGTCTGAAGTTTGTCGTTACCAAATATAAATTTAAACTGAAATTTTGGATAATACACTATTGTTGAACAAAAGCGATATGTGTCATTTTAAAGATCTGCTTATATGAATTTTATTTCAATGTTTTTATTTTTGAAATAAAAAGTTTCTTGTTATCTATTTTTTTAAAAGAAAAGTATATTTTTTTTATTTAATTTTCTTATATCTTTTAATGTGGTTTGTTTGACTGCTTTTAACTGAAAAACGGCTAGGCTAAATTGGATACTTCGCTCTGTGTGTTTATTTGTAATTGCTACGCAAAGGTTTAGAAAAAAGAAAAGAAGATAAAACAGGTGTAAAAATTCCTACTTTTGGGTACTTTTTGTAAACACTTGTTTTTTTAACAATTTTGCTTAAAATGTTCTTTACGATAAAGGCAACAAAAACAAATAAGAACGTTGTAAAGCGGCCCATACACTTGCAATATTATTGTATATGATATTCGCCATATTATTTCCATTTTGTCGTATATTATGCAATAAGTCGCACATTGGTTTTTATTTTGCTCAACTTTTATTCAAAAAAAAGGTGTACATAACCTATATGAATAACATCAACAGCATTGTACAATGTTGGCAACAAATTTCACTTTCTTTTCGTTGTGCAATACAAATCAAATGTCTTTTGATTGTTGCCAATATAATGTGTTACCTTCGAATATCACATACAGATTGGCGATATAATTGTACAATACTTAATATTTAACAATTTTATTGCAAGTGTATGAGCCACTTAAGAACGTAGGCTTAATGGCCGTACATTTTTTAAAACACGATCTATTTACTTACAATTTGGTCGTACACAAATCGAGTTTTTTTTTGAAAATAATCTTAAAAAATCTAAATTTGTTAAAATTTTTGCTAATTTTTTCCTTCGTTTATGTTGTTTTATAAATATTCAATTTGAGAACACAAAAAAAAATTAAAATTAAATTTAAATTTTCAATTTTTATTTCCCTTTTGCAGCAACTTCCAAAAATCCTTTGTGTTTATACGATGATTTTAAGTTACGTCTTTTTTAATTGCAGAAGCGCCTCGATTATCTGTCTTTCGATTAACCGGCAGATGCAACAATATTCGTTTATAACTTAATTAGAAACACACAAAAAACTACTCAAAATTGTTGCTATCGATGATCGAGGACTTACTGTATTTTCAATTTATAAAACGTAACGATAAGAAAATAAATAAGTTGAAAGAGAAACCAAGTCGTTTTGTTTATCCCTCTTTCTTCTCTGAATTTGCTGTAAGGCGACGTACGACGTAGATATGCTTTTAGATTTGCGCCCGCTATTGTGTGCCTTTGTATACAATAGTATACGTTTTAATATGACATCGTATCTACGTCGTACACTACCACGTTCATACGGTGCAATTGTGTTCCTTATCATAGAGACAGCAAACAAATATAGTACATTTGAAGAGAAAGCTGTTACAAATTTGTACTTTTTGAAAATTTTGGCTAAAACTTGATTTTTTTTTTTAATATGCATATTTTTCAGAAACCAATTACGATTTTGTTTTAATAATTGCAGCTTTAGACTAGGAGACAAAAATTGTGTAACTAACTAACGCAAAAAAACTGCAGCTAGTGCCATAGAATTGCTAAAATGTCGAAAAATTTTCATATATTTTAATTTATTTTTTCAACATTTATGGCCCGCCGCATATAATTCAAAATTCTTTAGAACATCATAATTCTTTTTGTACCTTTTTCAGCTGTATTTACATCGAAAATTCAAAATACATATGTGTAAAAAATTAAAATTGAATAATTTATGTTTTTACCTTTTGCAATGTATTTCATAAATTTCACGAATTTCCGATAAAAAAATACAACTGAAAAATGTGAAAAAATGCATTTTTCAGTAATTATATATGAGGAATTATGAATTAGAGTAAAAGGAATATCTTTTCTGAAGATTACCGTTTGGCAGCTACGGGCCAAATATGTTTTTGAGGCTTTAGATGAATTTTTTCGGATTATTTTGTTCTACTTATTTTCGAAGAGTCTATAGCTACAATTGTGGCGAAAATAACTGCTTTCCGAAATTTAGACATGAGAAAAATAACATAAAAACTAGCAAAACGCAAAAGTTTCGTTGGCTACGATAAGTACTTCGAGAAATTTCACACGAGAAAGAGTTTGAAGAATTGGGCTATGGGCCAAAAATAGTGAAAAATTTATAAAAATTTAATATTTTAGCAATTTTAATTCACTAAATACTGTTTTTATGCTTATTTTGTTTTAAGCTTTCCTTCTCCCAGTTTATAGCTAAGATTATGGCGAAGACAAGAAAACAAAATGCTAAATGGTTTCCGAGATAAAGGGCATGTAACAGGTGCATAAAAAAGCCCTTGGTACATTTTTATTAATAATAAAATACAATAAAAATTTTTTAGAGCCAATTCATTATAGAATAAAAAGTGCTTAAAGTAATAAAAAGCAAAACTACAACTTGTTTCAGACGGTCGCTATTAAAATTGAACTTTTGAACAGAACAGTGCATAATTCAATAAAAGACTTTGAACAGTGAACTCTTAAGTCGATTTCATCATCTTTAGATACTTCAGCAACTAAAAGAATACATTTGTGATCGTTAAGGTATGAAGTATTGAAGGAGTAAACAAAATTAAGCAACGTTACAGTAATAAAGCAGATAGAATCTAAGATTGCTATGTTGCACTTAACTTCACTTAGCGTTTTCATCTAATATACTGCAAATATTAGATTATATATTTATAAAAATCTTTACACAAATTTTAAACTTGTGTACGTCTAAAAATACTTAAAAACAGGGAAAACACGACAAATGGCAACGCTGGTCAAGTGCAACTCTGTGTGTTTATTTCTACACTGCTGCTAATGTAGCCATTTTCTTGTCAAAACCAGCGATTTTTAATAAAATTAATAAGAAAAACTTTTTGGCGTTTTATCGCTACATTATATAAAATTTCAATAATTTTATTTCAAAAAGGGTGGTTTTTATCGATTTTTAGTTAAATTTACTTATTATTTAAAAAATTGAGCAATTTTTTATAGTGTTTGTTTTATAATATTTTAATAATTTCTTTTCAAAAATATAAAATAGCTCAATATTTTAAAAAGAAAGTATATTTAGTCATAAATCATAAAATTATTGAAATATTATTAAACAAACACTATAAAAAATAGCTCAATATTTTAAATAGAAAGTATATTTAGTCATAAATCGCTAAAAATCAACCTTTTTGCAAAAAATTATTGTAAAATTATAAAACAAACACAATATAAAATAGCTCAATATTTTATATAGAAAGTATATTTGGTTATAAATCGCTAAAAACCACCCTTTTGAAATAAAATTATTGAAATATTATTAAACAAACACTATAAAAAATAGCTCAATATTTTAAATAGAAAGTATATTTAGTCATAAATCGCTAAAAATCAACCTTTTTGCAAAAAATTATTGTAAAATTATAAAACAAACACAATATAAAATAGCTCAATATTTTATATAGAAAGTATATTTGGTTATAAATCGCTAAAAACCACCCTTTTGAAATAAAATTATTGAAATATTATTAAACAAACACTATAAAAAATAGCTCAATATTTTAAATAGAAAGTATATTTAGTCATAAATCGCTAAAAATCAACCTTTTTGCAAAAAATTATTGTAAAATTATAAAACAAACACAATATAAAATAGCTCAATATTTTATATAGAAAGTATATTTGGTTATAAATCGCTAAAAACCACCCTTTTGAAATAAAATTATTGAAATATTATTAAACAAACACTATAAAAAATAGCTCAATATTTTAAATAGAAAGTATATTTAGTCATAAATCGCTAAAAATCAACCTTTTTGCAAAAAATTATTGTAAAATTATGAAACAAACACAATATAAAATAGCTCAATATTTTATATAGAAAGTATATTTGGTTATAAATCGCTAAAAACCACCCTTTTGAAATAAAATTATTGAAATATTATTAAACAAACACTATAAAAAATAGCTCAATATTTTAAATAGAAAGTATATTTAGTCATAAATCGCTATAAACCACCCTTTTTGAAATAAAATTATTGAAATATTATTAAACAAACACTATAAAAAATAGCTCAATATTTTAAATAGAAGGTATATTTATTCACAAATCGCTAAAAACCACCCTTTTTGCAAAAAATTATTGTAAAATTATAAAACAAACACAATATAAAATAGCTCAATATTTTATATAGAAAGTATATTTGGTTTTAAATCCCTAAAAACCACCCTTTTGAAATAAAATTATTGAAATATTATTAAACAAACACTATAAAAAATAGCTCAATATTTTAAATAGAAAGTATATTTAGTCATAAATCGCTAAAAATCAACCTTTTTGCAAAAAATTATTGTAAAATTATAAAACAAACACAATATAAAATAGCTCAATATTTTATATAGAAAGTATATTTGGTTATAAATCGCTAAAAACCACCCTTTTGAAATAAAATTATTGAAATATTATTAAACAAACACTATAAAAAATAGCTCAATATTTTAAATAGAAAGTATATTTAGTCATAAATCGCTAAAAATCAACCTTTTTGCAAAAAATTATTGTAAAATTATAAAACAAACACAATATAAAATGGCTCAATATTTTATATAGAAAGTATATTTGGTTATAAATCGCTTAAAACCACCCTTTTGAAATAAAATTATTGAAATATTATTAAACAAACACTATAAAAAATAGCTCAATATTTTAAATAGAAAGTATATTTAGTCATAAATCGCTAAAAATCAACCTTTTTGCAAAAAATTATTGTAAAATTATAAAACAAACACAATATAAAATAGCTCAATATTTTATATAGAAAGTATATTTGGTTATAAATCGCTAAAAACCACCCTTTTCAAATAAAATTATTGAAATATTATTAAACAAACACTATAAAAAATAGCTCAATATTTTAAATAGAAAGTATATTAAGTCATAAATCGCTAAAAATCAACCTTTTTGCAAAAAATTATTGTAAAATTATAAAACAAACACAATATAAAATAGCTCAATATTTTATATAGAAAGTATATTTGGTTATAAATCGCTAAAAACCACCCTTTTGAAATAAAATTATTGAAATATTATTAAACAAACACTATAAAAAATAGCTCAATATTTTAAATAGAAAGTATATTTAGTCATAAATTGCTAAAAATCAATCTTTTTGCAAAAAATTATTGTAAAATTATAAAACAAACACAATATAAAATAGCTCAATATTTTATATAGAAAGTATATTTGGTTATAAATCGCTAAAAACCACCCTTTTGAAATAAAATTATTGAAATATTATTAAACAAACACTATAAAAAATAGCTCAATATTTTAAATAGAAAGTATATTTAGTCATAAATCGCTAAAAATCAACCTTTTTGCAAAAAATTATTGTAAAATTATAAAACAAACACAATATAAAATAGCTCAATATTTTATATAGAAAGTATATTTGGTTATAAATCGCTAAAAACCACCCTTTTGAAATAAAATTATTGAAATATTATTAAACAAACACTATAAAAAATAGCTCAATATTTTAAATAGAAAGTATATTTAGTCATAAATCGCTAAAAATCAACCTTTTTGCAAAAAATTATTGTAAAATTATAAAACAAACACAATATAAAATAGCTCAATATTTTATATAGAAAGTATATTTGGTTATAAATCGCTAAAAACCACCCTTATGAAATAAAATTATTGTAATATTATTAAACAAACACTATAAAAAATAGCTCAATATTTTAAATAGAAAGTATATTTAGTTATAAGCCAATAAAAAACACACTTTTTGAAATAAAATTATTGAAATATTAGTAAACAAATACAATAAAAAATAGCTCAATATTTTAAATAGAAAGTATATTTAGTCATAAATCGCTAAAAACCACCCTTATGAAATAAAATTATTGTAATATTATTAAACAAACACTATGAAAAATAGCTCAATATTTTAAATAGAAAGTATATTTAGTTATAAACCAATAAAAAACACACTTTTTGAAATAAAATTATTGAAATATTAGTAAACAAATACAATAAAAAATAGCTCAATATTTTAAATAGAAAGTATATTTAGTCATAAATCGCTATAAACCACCCTTTTTGAAATAAAATTATTGAAATATTATTAAACAAACACAATTATTGAAATATTATTAAACAAACACTATAAAAAATAGCTCAATATTTTAAATAGAAGGTATATTTATTCACAAATCGCTAAAAACCACCCTTTTTGCAAAAAATTATTGTAAAATTATAAAACAAACACAATATAAAATAGCTCAATATTTTATATAGAAAGTATATTTGGTTATAAATCGCTAAAAACCACCCTTTTGAAATAAAATTATTGAAATATTATTAAACAAACACTATAAAAAATAGCTCAATATTTTAAATAGAAAGTATATTTAGTCATAAATCGCTAAAAATCAACCTTTTTGCAAAAAATTATTGTAAAATTATAAAACAAACACAATATAAAATAGCTCAATATTTTATATAGAAAGTATATTTGGTTATAAATCGCTAAAAACCACCCTTTTGAAATAAAATTATTGAAATATTATTAAACAAACACTATAAAAAATAGCTCAATATTTTAAATAGAAAGTATATTTAGTCATAAATCGCTAAAAATCAACCTTTTTGCAAAAAATTATTGTAAAATTATAAAACAAACACAATATAAAATAGCTCAATATTTTATATAGAAAGTATATTTGGTTATAAATCGCTAAAAACCACCCTTTTGAAATAAAATTATTGAAATATTATTAAACAAACACTATAAAAAATAGCTCAATATTTTAAATAGAAAGTATATTTAGTCATAAATCGCTAAAAATCAACCTTTTTGCAAAAAATTATTGTAAAATTATAAAACAAACACAATATAAAATAGCTCAATATTTTATATAGAAAGTATATTTGGTTATAAATCGCTAAAAACCAACCTTATGAAATAAAATTATTGTAATATTATTAAACAAACACTATAAAAAATAGCTCAATATTTTAAATAGAAAGTATATTTAGTTATAAACCAATAAAAAACACACTTTTTGAAATAAAATTATTGAAATATTAGTAAACAAATACAATAAAAAATAGCTCAATATTTTAAATAGAAAGTATATTTAGTCATAAATCGCTATAAACCACCCTTTTTGAAATAAAATTATTGAAATATTATTAAACAAACACTATAAAAAATAGCTCAATATTTTAAATAGAAGGTATATTTATTCACAAATCGCTAAAAACCACCCTTTTTGCAAAAAATTATTGTAAAATTATAAAACAAACACAATATAAAATAGCTCAATATTTTATATAGAAAGTATATTTGGTTATAAATCGCTAAAAACCACCCTTTTGAAATAAAATTATTGAAATATTATTAAACAAACACTATAAAAAATAGCTCAATATTTTAAATAGAAAGTATATTTAGTCATAAATCGCTATAAACCACCCTTTTTGAAATAAAATTATTGAAATATTATTAAACAAACACTATAAAAAATAGCTCAATATTTTAAATAGAAGGTATATTTATTCACAAATCGCTAAAAACCACCCTTTTTGCAAAAAATTATTGTAAAATTATAAAACAAACACAATATAAAATAGCTCAATATTTTATATAGAAAGTATATTTGGTTATAATTCGCTAAAAACCACCCTTTTGAAATAAAATTATTGAAATATTATTAAACAAACACTATAAAAAATAGCTCAATATTTTAAATAGAAAGTATATTTAGTCATAAATCGCTAAAAATCAACCTTTTTGCAAAAAATTATTGTAAAATTATAAAACAAACACAATATAAAATAGCTCAATATTTTATATAGAAAGTATATTTGGTTATAAATCGCTAAAAACCAACCTTATGAAATAAAATTATTGTAATATTATTAAACAAACACTATAAAAAATAGCTCAATATTTTAAATAGAAAGTATATTTAGTTATAAACCAATAAAAAACACACTTTTTGAAATAAAATTATTGAAATATTAGTAAACAAATACAATAAAAAATAGCTCAATATTTTAAATAGAAAGTATATTTAGTCATAAATCGCTATAAACCACCCTTTTTGAAATAAAATTATTGAAATATTATTAAACAAACACTATAAAAAATAGCTCAATATTTTAAATAGAAGGTATATTTATTCACAAATCGCTAAAAACCACCCTTTTTGCAAAAAATTATTGTAAAATTATAAAACAAACACAATATAAAATAGCTCAATATTTTATATAGAAAGTATATTTGGTTATAAATCGCTAAAAACCACCCTTTTGAAATAAAATTATTGAAATATTATTAAACAAACACTATAAAAAATAGCTCAATATTTTAAATAGAAAGTATATTTAGTCATAAATCGCTAAAAATCAACCTTTTTGCAAAAAATTATTGTAAAATTATAAAACAAACACAATATAAAATAGCTCAATATTTTATATAGAAAGTATATTTGGTTATAAATCGCTAAAAACCACCCTTATGAAATAAAATTATTGTAATATTATTAAACAAACACTATAAAAAATAGCTCAATATTTTAAATAGAAAGTATATTTAGTTATAAACCAATAAAAAACACACTTTTTGAAATAAAATTATTGAAATATTAGTAAACAAATACAATAAAAAATAGCTCAATATTTTAAATAGAAAGTATATTTAGTCATAAATCGCTATAAACCACCCTTTTTGAAATAAAATTATTGAAATATTATTAAACAAACACTATAAAAAATAGCTCAATATTTTAAATAGAAGGTATATTTATTCACAAATCGCTAAAAACCACCCTTTTTGCAAAAAATTATTGTAATATTATAAAAAAAACACAATAAAAAATAGCTCAATGTTTTAAACAGAAGGTATATTTAGTCATAAATTGCTAAAAACCACCCTTTTTGCAAAAAATTATTGTAAAATTATAAAACAAATACAAAATAAGGGAAAACATGACAAATGGCAGCGCTGGTCAAGTGCAACTCTGTGTGTTTCTTTCTACACTGCTGCTAATGTAGCTATTTTCTTGTCAAAACCAGCGATTTTAAATAAAATGTATTAGAAAACCTTTTAGCGTTTAATCGCTAAATTATAGAAAATTTATTTCAAAAAGGGTGGTTTTTAACGATTCTTATGGCGATTTCTTTTCTGAGAAAAATGTTGCATTAATGTTACATGTTCTACATTTTGTGTTCGTTTGTACAAAAAATACAACTGTGGGAAAAATTTTCAAGTTCTTTTGTGAAAATGTTGATGAAAAACATGCAAAACATGTTACAACATAATTTACCCTTACTTTTACTTAAGGGTTCATACTGCCCTGTTTTACAACTTCGGTACTTACTACTTTGTTTGTACAACCAATATTTTATTTTGTTTGTCATAATATTTTAAAAGTTTTGTCAAAAGAATTCTACATCTAAATATTCTTCGACGGCATACTCCATTTTGAATTAAATCGTTTTTTTATTTTGGTGGAAAATTCTATGTATTTATTATCGTTTTAAATTTGTTCAAGTGATGTCAATATCTGTTTCCAAACCGTAAAGTAAGTGTGCAGCAAATAGTCGAATAGTTTTAAAAATCGCTAATGAACTACATTAATAATAAAAGTGTAATAGTTGTAAATAAAGGCAGCTAATTCTGTTCGATTGAAGTTGTACAACATGTAACACTTCGAGTGATTATAGGTAACATGAAAAAGTGTTACATGCATATACTGTAGCATTTTTTTCTCAGAATAGAAATTGCCATTAGTTATATTAACTTATTATTTAAAAATAGTGCTATTTTTCTTATAATATTTCAATAACTTTTTGCAAAAAGGGTGGTTTTTAGCGATTTATGACTAAATATACTTTCTATTTAAAACATTGAGCTATTTTATATTGTGTTTGTTTAATAATATTTCAATAATTTTATTTCAAAAAGTGTGGTTTTTATTAGTTTATAACTAAATATACTTTCTATTTAAACTATTGAGCTATTTTATATTGAGTTTGTTTTATAATATTTCAATAATTTTTTGCAAAAAGGTTGATTTTTAGCGATTTATGACTAAATATACTTTCTATTTAAAATATTGAGCTATTTAATATTGTGTTTTTTTAATAATATTTCAATAATTTTATTTCAAAAGGGTGGTTTTTAGCGATTTATAACCAAATATACTTTTTATATAAAATATTGAGCTATTTTATATTGTGTTTGTTTTATAATTTTACAATAATTTTTTGCAAAAACGTTGATTTTTAACGATTTATGACTAAATATACTTTCTATTTAAAATATTGAGCTGTTTTATATTGTGTTTGTTTAATAATACTTTAATAATTTTATTTCAAAAAGTGTGGTTTTTATTAGTTTATAACTAAATATACTTTCTATTTAAACTATTGAGCTATTTTATATTGAGTTTGTTTTATAATATTACCATAATTTTTTGCAAAAAGGGTGATTTTTAGCAATTTATGACTAAATATACTTTCTATTTAAAATATTGAGCTATTTTTTATAGTGTTTGTTTTATAATATTTCAATAATTTCTTTTCAAAAAGGGTGGTTTTTATTGGTTTATAACTAAATATACTTTCTATTTAAAATATCGAGCTATTTTTTACGCAATGACTATAGTCATACATCGCTAAAAGCCACCCTTTTTGAAATAAAATTATTGAAATATCAAAAAGTAATTTCAATTTCTGGGAATACAAAATGTAAGATGAAATAAACCCACTGTTTATTGTTGATGTGTTTTGTTTAAGCTTTGATATTATTACAAGTAGAACTGTTGCTATAAGTCTTATACGCTTAACAGTTTTATTTGGTTTAATATCTTTAGTTTTTCTAAAACGTTATGGATGAAGTTTCCTGATGATCTGGCCTAAGCAACCAGTGAAATGCGCATAGGAATAGCTTATCCCATCAAGTGTTTTTATCAGTAATAAAAACTGGGAATTAAGCACGAATAACAAAATCTTTTGAAATTAATTATTGAAATATTAATAAACAAACACAATATAAAATAGCTCAATATTTTAAATTGAAAGTATATTTAGTTATAAACAAATAAAAACCACCCTTTTTCAAAAAATTATTCAAATATTTTTAAACAAACACTATAAAAAATAGCTCAATATTTTGAATAGAAAGTACATTAAGTCATAAATCACTAAAAACCACCCTTTTTGCAAAAAATTATTGTAAAATTATAAAACAAACACAATATAAAATAGCTAAATATTTTATTTAGAAAGAATATTTAGATATAAATCGCCAAAAACACCCTTCTTGAAAGAAAATTATTGAAATATTCAATAGTAAACAAACACAATAAAAAATAGCTCAATATTTCAAATAGAAACTATATTTAGTCATAAATCGCTAAAAACCACCCTTTTTGCAAAAAATTATTGTAAAATTATAAAACAAACACAATATAAAGTAGCTCAATATTTTATTTAGAATGTATATTTAGTTATAAACCTATAAAAACCACACTTTTTGAAATAAAATTATTGAAATATTATTAAACAAACACAATATAAAATGGCTCAATATTTTAAATAGAAAGTATTGTGGCAGCAATGCTGCACGAGGTCAATCCTGCATTACACATAAAATATTTTAATCTGGTAACCCTTAGAATTCAGCTAAAAAAGGCTGCAACAAAAAGTGGCACCACTAACATTGTTATTTTAGTTTTAGTCTAGATTATTCTTTCATATAGCAACAGACGCTGAAGTCTTACTTTTGTTAAAATAAAAAGTCATTAAAAATACAGAAATCTACGTTTCATTATTTATCGGTTACACTGAAAAAACAGTAAACCACATTGGTGACCCCGAGTGTTATGGAAAAAAAAGAAAAATCTGACGAAGATTTTCATGATTCTCTGGACAACATGAGCGAGACAAAAGAAAATGCAGCATCGAGTGCAAATGGTGTTCGTGAAGTTTTTAGGGTGGGCGTCAAGCCACCGACATTTTGTAAAGAGCAACCGGACATTTATTTCATACAAATGGAATCACAGTTTGCCGTTGCCGGAATCAAAGTCGATGAAACAATGTACCACCATGTTATTTCATCATTGGAACCACAATATTTAATTCAAGTTGCAGACATTATACGCAACCCACCACCCGGTGAAAAATATGATGCCATAAAGAAATCTTTGATTGCTGAATATACTGATTCAGACCATCGTAAATTAAGAAAATTAATTAAGGAAATTGAACTTGGTGATCTTAAGCCTTCTCAGCTTTTGAAAAGAATGAAGGACTTAGCTGGCGACAAAATATCTGACGACGCATTAAAATCATTGTGGATGGAACGGTTGCCAGAGACGGTTCGCTCTGTTGTGACCATTGTTGATGGTAATTCTTCACAAATGGCTCTACAAGCCGATAAGTTAATGGAGGTGCAAAACTACCCTAGTATATCAACTGTTCAACATGATTCAACTTTAAGAGCAGAAATAGAGGAACTTCGTAATCAAATTAAAGACATGCGTGCCAGTCAAAATGACAGAGGCCGTTCAAATGACCGAAGTTATCAGCATAACCGCGGTAATTCAAGAACAAAGGTACGCTTTCCTTTTTGCAGATTTCATTACAGGTTTGGCGACAAGGCTCGTAGATGTGAGGAACCTTGCCAATTTAAAAATCGCAAGCCGGAAAACTAACTCCTGCTCTGTCATCGGCGGCAAACAGAGTGGAAACTGCAGAAAGCCGTCGCTTATTCGTAACGGACCAAAAAACCAAACTGCGATACTTAATCGACACCGGCGCAGATTTCTCGGTTTTGCCACCTACAAATCGTGACGTACCACATTCATACAATTTATACGCAGCAAATGGTACGCCAATAAAAACATATGGTACGAAAATCATTTCAGTCGACTTTGGCCTACGAAGAAAAATGGACTGGGAATTTCTCATTGCCGACGTTACCAAACCCATTATAGGCGTTGATTTTTTACATGAATTTGATCTTTTAGTGGACGTTCGTAAGAAGAAGTTAATTGACAACAAGACAAAGCTCATGGTAAATATAATTTTTGACAAAAGCTGCCATGAACAGATTCACACAATTTCGCCAGCTGAAAATGGCTGGGTGAAACAACTATTAGATGAATACCAGGATTTAACACAACCATTTAAGTACACAGCAAATTCTGAAAATTCTAAAGTTAACCACCATATCGTAACTGAGGGACCGCCAATATTTTCAAAGCCTAGGCGACTCAATCCCGAGAAACTGGCCCTCGCAAAGAGGGAATTTGAATATATGCTAAAGCAAGGCATTTGCAGTCCGAGCAGCAGCCAGTGGTCAAGTCCACTACACATGGCACCGAAGAAAACGCCAGGTGAGTGGCGACCATGCGGCGACTACAGGCGATTGAATACGGTGACCAAACCAGACAGGTACCCCATCCCTCATGTCCATGACATTTCACAAATGTTGCACAACAAGTCCATATTTACAACCCTCGACTTGGAGCGGGCTTATCATCAGGTACCCATTGCACCAGAAGATCGTGAAAAGACAGCCATAGTTACACCGTTTGGTTTATACCAATTTAACGTTATGACATTTGGTCTCCGGAATGCCAGCCAAACTTTTCAACGATATATGGATCAAATTTTTCGTGATTTGGATTTCGTGATCGTATACATTGACGACATATGCGTAGCATCATCGGGTGAAGAAGAACATGTCCAACATTTGAATATCGTTTTTGATCGTCTTCGGCAGCAAGGCCTAAAAATAAAAGTTTCAAAATGTGTCTTCGGGCAAAATGAAATAAATTTTTTGGGCCACCATATAACAAAAGATGGCGTATCACCTACGAGAGAAAAAGTTGAAGCAATTTTAAATTTTAATAAACCAACACTCACATGTGATTTAAGACGATTTATAGCACTGTTGAATTTTTACAGACGTTTTCTTCCAAATGCAGCATATAAACAAGGTAAGCTACAAAAACTTATAAAAACCAACAAGAAAAATGATAGAACACCAATTAAGTGGGATGATGATGCAACAAAAGCGTTTGAAGAATGTAGAAACAGCCTCGCTGAAGCAGCTCTATTAGTTCATCCCTCCTTAAATGCAAAATTGGTTCTCCACGTTGATGCCAGCAACTTCTGTGTTGGTGCAGCAAGTCATGAGGTAGTAGGTCGAACTCTTCGACCCCTTGGTTTTTTCTCGAAGAGGATGTCTGATACTCAAAAAAGGTACAGCACGTTTGATAGAGAGCTACTGGCAGTCTACCAAGCAGTAAAATATTTTAAACACATGATTGATGGTCGTGATTGTACAATTTTAACGGACCACAAACCACTTACGTTCGCTTTTCAACAAAATCCGGAAAAGGCTACCCCTAACCAAATACGCCAACTTAGCTTCATTAGTGAATATACAACCAACATTCAACACATTTCTGGCAGAGACAACGTCGTTGCCGACACATTGTCGCGGATCGAGGCCATGTTTAACGCCGACCAGGTAAATTTTGAGGAGCTTGCATTAAGCCAACAAAATGATGATGAATTAAGAGATGCCGAACAAAATTCGTCACTACAGTTAAAACAAATACAGCTACCAAATTCCCAAGTGTCGTTATGGTGCGATGTTTCAACAGCAAAAGTCCGTCCTTATATTACTCCATCATTCAGAAGACAAATATTTAATTCAATCCACAGTATATCACATTCTGGAAAACGTTCAACAGTAAAGCTGATCACCGAACGGTTCGTCTGGAAAAATATGAAAAATGACATCACCAAAATGGTTAATTCCTGCCTTGAATGCCAAAAAACTAAGATAAATAAACATAATCGAAGCGCTTTACAACAATTTAATGTCCCAGATCAACGGTTTCGACATGTAAATATTGACTTAGTGGGACCGTTGCCGATATCGGATGACTTCAGATACGCTTTGACCTGTATAGACCGATTTAGTCGTTGGCCAGTCGCTATCCCTATTAAGGACATAACAGCAGAAACTGTAGCACGAGCATTTTTAAGCGGATGGATATCGCAATATGGTATGCCAAGCGCCATAACGACAGACCAGGGTAGACAATTCGAGTCGAAATTATTCAAGGAGCTAACTCACCTGACTGGTTCAAAACATCTTCGTACAACCGCTTACCACCCACAGGCAAATGGCCTGGTGGAGCGCATGCACCGTACTCTTAAATCTGCTATTAAGTGCCATACATCTACAAATTGGACTGATAGTTTGCCAATAGTATTGTTGGGACTGAGAACAACTTTCAAACCAGATTTAAATGCATCAGCAGCTGAAATGATATACGGATCCACAATCAGATTACCGGGTGAATTTTTTGAAAAACCAACAGAAGAATATGTTGAAAGTGATTTTGTAAAAAATCTTCGTAACGTTATTGGCAATCTAAAACCAGTTCCAACGTCAAACCACTCATCGCAAAATGTTTTTATACAAAAGGAACTTGCAACCTGCACTCATGTTTTCCTACGGGACGATACAGTTCGCGCACCATTGAAAGCACCCTACGACGGTCCTTATGAAGTCATAAATCGAAATGATAAAAATTTTGACATCAGAATAGGTGCTAAAATCGTAAAAGTAAACATAGACAGAGTCAAGGCGGCATTTATACTCAACGAAAACCGGCAAAATCTTTCAGAAAACATTCCAGTTCAACATCAATCATCATCTGATACTGATGTTCAAATTGTTCCGGTAAATCAAACACAAATCGAAACACCAGTACAGCAGCAACCTGCGGGGAGTGTATATGTACCTCCGGAAACATCACGTTCAGGTAGAACAATTAACATACCGAAAAGATTCGTACAATTTGTTGCATAGCAACCATATTGAAAGGGGAGTGATGTGGCAGCAATGCTGCACGAGGTCAATCCTGCATTACACATAAAATATTTTAATCTGGTAACCCTTAGAATTCAGCTAAAAAAGGCTGCAACAAAAAGTGGCACCACTAACATTGTTATTTTAGTTTTAGTCTAGATTATTCTTTCATATAGCAACAGACGCTGAAATCTTACTTTTGTTAAAATAAAAAGTCATTAAAAATACAGAAATCTACGTTTCATTATTTATCGGTTACACTGAAAAAACAGTAAACCACAGTATATTTAGACATAAATGGCTAAAAAACACCCTTTTTGCAAAATATTATTGTAATATTATTAAACAAACACAATATAAAATAGCTCAATATTTTAAATAGAAAGTATATTTAGTTATAAACCAATAAAAACAACCCTTTTTGAAAAGAAATTATTGAAATATTATTAAACAAACACAATATAAAATAGCTCAATATTTTAAATAGAAAGTATATTTAGTTATAAACCAATAAAAACAACCCTTTTTGAAAAGAAATTATTGAAATATTATTAAACAAACACAATATAAAGTAGCTCAATATTTTATTTAGAATGTATATTTAGTTATAAACCTATAAAAACCACACTTTTTGAAATAAAATTATTAAAATATTATTAAACAAACACAATATAAAATGGCTCAATATTTTAAATAGAAAGTATATTTAGTCATAAATGGCTAAAAAACACCCTTTTTGCAAAATATTATTGTAATATTATTAAACAAACATAATAAAAAATAGCTCAATATTTTAAATAGAAAGTATATTTAGGTTTAAACCAATAAAAACAACCCTTTTTGAAAAGAAATTATTGAAATATTATTAAACAAACACAATATAAAATAGCTCAATATTTTAAATAGAAAGTATATTTAGTCATAAATCGCTAAAAATCAACCTTTTTGCAAAAAATTATTGTAATATTATAAAACAAACACAATAAAAAATAGCACAATATTTTAAATAGAAAGAATATTTAGTCGTAAATCACTAAAAACCACCCTTTTTGCAAAAAATTATTGTAATATTATAGAACAAACACAATATAAAATAGCTTAATATTTTATATAGATAGTATATTTAGTCATAAATCGCTAAAAACCACCCTTTTGAAATAAAATTATTGAAATATTATTAAACAAACACAGCATAAAATAGCTCAATATTTTAAATAGAAAGTAAATTTAGTTATTAATCGCTAAAAAGTACCCTTTTTGAAAGGAAATTATAGAAATATTATAAAACAAACATATTAAAAAATAGCTCAATATTTTAAATAGAAAGTATATTTAGTTATAAACCAATAAAAACCACCCCTCTTGAAATAAAATTATTGAAATATTAGTAAACAAACACAATAAAAAATAGCTCAATATATTAAATAGAAATTATCTGACTGTTTTTAGAAAACGTAAACAAGTGATTGAGTGAGAAATTATATTGAAAACAACAATAAAAAACGAAAATTTGTTTTTGTTTTCAATATAATTTCTCACTCACTCACTTGTTTACGTTTTCTAAAAACAAGCAGTATATTTAGTTATAAACCAATAAAACCCACCCTTTTTGAAATAAAATTATTGAAATATTATTAAACAAACACAATATAAAATAGCTCAATGTTTTAAATAGAAAGTATATTTAGTCATAAATCGCTAAAAACCACCCTTTTTGCAAAAAGTTATTGAAATATTAAAAGAAAAATAGCACTATTTTTTAAATAATAAGTTAATATAACTAATAATCGTTAAAAACAACCCTTTTTGAAATAAATTTTATATCATTTGGCGATAAAACGCTAAAAGGTATTCTAATACATTTTATTTAAAATCGCTGGTTTTGACAAGAAAATAGCTACACTAGCAGCAGTGTAGAAAGAAACACACAGAGTTGCACTTGACCAGCGTTACCATTTGTCATGTTTTTCCTTATTTTGTATATGTTTTATAATTTTACAATAATTTTTTGCAAAAAGGGTGGTTTTTAGCGATTTATGACTAAATATACTTTCTATTTAAAATATTGAGCTATTTTATATTGTGTTTGTTTTATAATTTTACAATAATTTTTTGCAAAAAGGGTGGTTTTTAGCGATTTATGACTAAATATACTTTCTATTTAAAATATTGAGCTATTTTATATTGTGTTTGTTTTATAATTTTACAATAATTTTTTGCAAAAAGGGTGGTTTTTAGCGATTTATGACTAAATATACTTTCTATTTAAAATATTGAGCTATTTTTTATTGTGTTTGTTTTATAATATTACAATAATTTTTTGCAAAAAGGATGGCTTTTAGCGATTTATGACTAAATATATTTTCTATTTAAAATATTGAGATATTTTGTATTGTGTGTGTTTTATAATATTACATTAATTTTTTGCAAAAAGGGTGGTTTTTAGCGATTTATGACTAAATATTCTTTCTATTTAAAATATTGTGCTATTTTTTATTGTATTTTTTTTATAATATTACAATAATTTTTTGCAAAAAGGGTGGTTTTTAGCCATTTATGACTAAATATACTTTCTATTTAAAAATATTGAGCCATTTTATATTGTGTTTGTTTAATAATATTTCAATAATTTTATTTCAAAAGGGTGGTTTTTAGCGATTTATGACTAAATATACTTTCTATTTAAAATATTGAGCTATTTTTTATTGTGTGTGTTTTATAATATTACATTAATTTTTTGCAAAAAGGGTGGTTTTTAGCGATTTATGACTAAATATTCTTTCTATTTAAAATATTGTGCTATTTTTTATTGTGTTTGTTTTATAATATTACAATAATTTTTTTGCAAAAAGGGTGGTTTTAGCGATTTATGACTAAATATACTTTCTATTTAAAATATTGAGCTATTTTTTATTGTGTGTGTTTTATAATATTACATAAATTTTTTCCAAAAAGGGTGGTTTTTAGCGATTTATGACTAAATATTCTTTCTATTTAAAATATTGTGCTATTTTTTATTGTGTTTGTTTTATAATATTACAATAATTTTTTTGCAAAAAGGGTGGTTTTTAGCGATTTATGACTAAATATACTTTCTATTTAAATATTGAGCTATTTTTTATTGTGTGTGTTTTATAATATTACATTAATTTTTTGCAAAAAGGGTGGTTTTTAGCGATTTATGACTAAATATTCTTTCTATTTAAAATATTGTGCTATTTTTTATTGTGTTTGTTTTATAATATTACAATAATTTTTTTGCAAAAAGGATGGTTTTTAGCGATTTATGACTAAATATACTTTCTATTTAAAATATTGAGCTATTTTTTATTGTGTTTGTTTTATAATATTATAATAATTTTTTTGCAAAAAGGGTGGTTTTTAGCGATTTATGACTAAATATACTTTCTATTTAAAATATTGAGCTATTTTTTATTGTGTGTGTTTTATAATATTACATTAATTTTTTGCAAAAAGGGTGGTTTTTAGCGATTTATGACTAAATATTCTTTCTATTTAAAATATTGTGCTATTTTTTATTGTGTTTGTTTTATAATATTACAATAATTTTTTTGCAAAAAGGATGGTTTTTAGCGATTTATGACTAAATATTCTTTCTATTTAAAATATTGTGCTATTTTTTATTGTGTTTGTTTTATAATATTATAATATTTTTTTTGCAAAAAGGGTGGTTTTTAGCGATTTATGACTAAATATACTTTCTATTTAAAATATTGAGCTATTTTTTATTGTGTTTGTTTTATAATATTACAATAATTTTTTGCAAAATGGTGGCTTTTAGCGATTTATGACTAAATATATTTTCTATTTAAAATATTGAGCTATTTTGTATTGTATTTGTTTTATAATTTTACAATAATTTTTTGCAAAAAGTGTGGTTTTTAGCGATTTATGACTAAATATACTTTCTATTTAAAATATTGAGCTAATTTTTATTGTATTTTTTTTATAATATTACAATAATTTTTTGCAAAAAGGGTGGTTTTTAGCCATTTATGACTAAATATTCTTTCTATTTAAAATATTGTGCTATTTTTTATTGTGTTTGTTTTATAATATTACAATAATTTTTTTGCAAAAAGGATGGGTTTTAGCGATTTATGACTAAATATACTTTCTATTTAAAATATTGAGCTATTTTTTATTGTGTGTGTTTTATAATATTACATTAATTTTTTGCAAAAAGGGTGGTTTTTAGCGATTTATGACTAAATATTCTTTCTATTTAAAATATTGTGCTATTTTTTATTGTGTTTGTTTTATAATATTACAATAATTTTTTTGCAAAAAGGGTATTTTTTAGCGATTTATGACTAAATATACTTTCTATTTAAAATATTGAGCTATTTTTTATTGTGTGTGTTTCATAATATTACATTAATTTTTTGCAAAAAGGGTGGTTTTTAGCGATTTTTGACTAAATATTCTTTCTATTTAAAATATTGTGCTATTTTTTATTGTGTTTGTTTTATAATATTACAATAATTTTTTTGCAAAAAGGGTGGTTTTTAGCGATTTATGACTAAATATACTTTCTATTTAATATATTGAGCTATTTTTTATTGTGTTTGTTTTATAATATTACATTAATTTTTTGCAAAAAGGGTGGTTTTTAGCGATTTATGACTAAATATTCTTTCTATTTAAAATATTGTGCTATTTTTTATTGTGTTTGTTTTATAATATTACAATAATTTTTTGCAAAAAGGGTGGTTTTTAGCGATTTATGACTATATATACCTTCTATTTAAAATATTGAGCTATTTTATATTGTGTTTGTTTTATAATATTTCTATAAGTTCTTCTCAAAAAGGGTACTTTTTAGCGATTAATAACTAATTATACTTTCTATTTAAAATATTGAGCTATTTTTTATTGTGTTTGTTTAATAATATTACAATAATTTTTTGCAAAAAGGGTGGTTTTTAGCGATTTATGACTAAATATAGTTTCTATTTAAAATATTATGCTATTTTTTATTGTGTTTGTTTTATAATATTACAATAATTTTTTCAAAAAGGGTGGTTTTTAGTTATTTATAACTAAATATACTCTGTAATAATAAACAAATTAACAAATAAACAATTACACCAATAAACAAATAAACCAATAAACAAATAAACAAATAAACCAATAAACAAATAAACCAATAAACAAATTAACAAATGAACAAATAAACAAATTAACAAATGAACCAATAAACAAATAAACAAATAAGCCAATAAACAAATCAACAAATAAACAAATGAACAAATTAACAAATAAACCAATAAACAAATAAACAAATAAATAAATAAACAAATAAACAAATAAATAAGTAAACAAATAAACCAATAAACAAATAAACCAATAAGCAAATCAACAAATAAACCAATAAACAATTAAACAAATAAACCAATAAGCAATTAAACAAATGAACAAATAAACAAATTAACAAATTAACCAATGAACAAATAAACAAATAAACCAATAAACAAATAAACCAATAAACAAATAAACAAATTAACAAATAAACAAAATAACATATAAACAAATTAACAAATAAACAGATAAACAAATTAAAAATAAACATGTAAACAAATCAGCAAATAAACAAATAAACATATAAACAAATCAACATATAAACAAATTAAAAATAAACATATAAAGAAATAAACTAATAAACAAACAACAAATTAACATATTTACAAATTAACAAATTAAAAAACTAACAAATTAACAAATAAACAAATCAACATATTAACAAATTAACAAAAAACAAAATTAATACTTTAGTATTACAACGGTAACACTGTTTTCTAATAATCACAGGGGTAACACTGTTTTTCAACAAGTTAGAGTGCTATATTCGGCTGTGCCGAATCTTTGATACCCTCCACCGACAGTTCGAATGTTTAAGGAGTAATATCTGTATGATGTCTTTTTATTATTATTATCTTAAACTGTGACGATTTGTTATTAATTATGGTTTTAGGAGACTAAACTGTTTTCCGGGAGTAGGGCATATATGGGGCCTAGGGTAAATTATGTACCGATCTTCACGAAATTTCACGGTATCATTTATAGTCCTATAAAATTGTGACGAGCCAAAATTTGTTATGATTGCATTATTTTTTACGGTTTTAGGCGTACTAAACTGTTTTCCGGGAGTAGTGTTTATATGGGGCTTAGGGTAAATTATGGACCGAACTTCGCGAAATTTTACAGTGTCATTTCTAGTCGAATAAAACGGACTTGTGCAAAATCTTATGTCATTCCGTGCATTTTTGCATCATTTATGTTAGTTTTTGTAACAAAATTATCAAGTTTTTGAAGGTGGTGGTTCCACATTTTGATTCATAGCTCTGGTCCTACTGAACCGATTTTGCTGAAATTCAATCCCAAACTGCTTAGGATAACTACAAGCAATTTGACACCTAGTTTGTTTATTTCTTTTGAGTTTTTCGAAAGTGAGCGTGTTTTCAACAGACGGACAGACGGACAGACGGACAGACGGACAGAAGGACAGACGGACAGACGGACAGACGGACAGACAGACGGACATGGCTAAATCGACTTAGAATTTCTCAAGCAGCCAGAATATATATACTTTATGGGGTCTGAGATGAATAATAAAAAAGTTTCACACGGAATGACAAACTTAGTATACCCTCTTCACAACTAATTGTGGTGGAGGGTATAATAATGAAAAACATCATGGCGGAATTAAAAACGCAGCTTTTTATGAAATATGTGGCAACAAAAATTTTCATATGCATAGTGTACAAATTCGGCACACGTCCTTTAAAAGTGCACAAGGTAGAGCAATGTACTCAAAAAATACGCTTTAAGCTAAAAACGAATTTCCTCCGATTTTTCTAAGAATAAGAACAATATATTTCAATCTATATCACCGATTTTAAAAATTTTTGTAGATTCCGTTAAAAAAAGTGAAAAAAAATCATGTACTCGAAATATGCTCTGTGCATATATATATATATATATATATATATATATATATATATATATGTCATGGCGATGTGTTGGGGTCTGTTTTTCGATACACGGCTTTTTTTAGGGTCATTTGTATTCTTTGGGCACCGGTCCCAAATAAATCATAGGTCTAACGCTTGCTTTGGGGGCCGACCTAATTTCAGGAGATTTTTTCCAAAAAAAAAAAATTTTATAAATTTTTATTGATTATGAATTGACTATTGCTTATTTACTACCATTACATATCCTTTTATTAATAGACACTCAATAAATGTATAATTTTCACATTTTTAGTTAAAATATTAAAGTATGATATTGCCACATTTTCGACAAAAATTTTATATTTTAAGGTCCAACACTGTATTACCATAACCACTGTATTACCAAAACGTCATAATTTTGTATTACTTTAGGGTAGTTGAGCTGTCAAACTTGTATTATAAATTGACATAACAAAAGTACTCAAAGTTTTTATACTTTAATTGGGGGAAAAATAGTACCAAAAAGGGGAAATACGGGAAATTTGATATTTTACTTAAGCTTTTTGGTTCTACAGCTGGAATTTTTTAATTATCGTTAATGTTGGACCTTAAAACATAAGATTTAACATGCAATATCCTGAGTCGATAAGAATCTATGATGGAACTTTTTGGTACTTTTTTGTTCTTTAGCTGGTACTTTTTGAATTTCCATTAGTATTGGACCTAGAAACATAAAATTCAAGATGCAATGTCCTAGGTGGATGAGAGTCTATAAGAGGAAACTTTTTGGTAATTTTTTATTCTTCGACTGGTACTTTTAGAATTGCCGTTGGTATTGGACCTAGCAATATAAAATAAAACATGCAAGGTCTCTAGTGAATGAGGATCTGTAAGAGGGCTTTTTGGTACTTTTTTGTTTATTAACTGGTTCTTTTTGAATTTCCGGTAGTTTTGAACCTAGAAACATAAAATGCAGCATGCAATGTCCTGAGTGGATGAGAACCTATTAGAGGGAACTTTTTGGTACTTTTTGAATTTCTGTTGGTATTGAACCTAGAAAGATTAAATTTAACATGCAAGGGCCTGAGTGAGAATCTGTAAGAGGGCTTTTAGGTACTTTTTGTTCATTGTATGTTACTTTTTGAATTTCCGTCAGTATTGGACCTAGAAACATAAAATTAAACATGCAAGATCCTGTGTAAATGAGAATCTGTTAGAGGGATCTTATTAGTACTTCTTTGTTCGTTAACTGCTACTTTTTAAATTTTCGTTAGTATTAGACCTTGAAACATAAAATTAAACATGCAAGGTACTGAGTGAATGGGAATCTGTAAGAGAGCTTTTTGGTACTTTTTTTTTAACTGGTACTTTGTGAATTTTCATTAATATTGAACCTAGAATCATAAAATTCAACATGCAAGATCTTGAGTGAATAACAATCTGTTAGAGGGATATTTTTGGTACATTTTCGTTTTTTGACTTGTACTTTTTTAAATAGTCGCTAAGATTGATCTTATGAACATAAAATTAAACCTTCAAGGTCCTGAGTGAATGAGAATCTCTAAAAGCGCTTATTGGTACTTTTTAGTTCTTAAACTGGTACTTTTTAAATATCCGTTATTATTGGACTAAAAAACATAAAATTCAAGATGCAGAGCCCTGAGTGGATAAGAATCTATAAGAGGGAAGTTTTTGGTAATTTTTTGTTCTTTAGCTGGTACTTTTTGAATTTCCGTTGGTATTTGACCTAGAAACATAAAATAAAACATGCAAGGTCCTGAGTGAATGAGAATCTGTAAGAGCGCTTTTTGGTACTTTTTTTGTTCTTCAACTGGTACTTTTTGAATTTCCATTAATATTGAATTTAGAATCCTAAAATTCAACATGCAATGTCCTGAGTAAATGAGAGTCTATGAGAGGGAACTTTTTGGTACTTTTTAATTCATTAACTGCTACTTTTTGAATTTCCGTTAGTATTGGACATAGAAAGAAAAAATTAAACATGCAAGGTCCTGAGTGAATGAGAATCTGTAAGAGGGCTTTTTGGTACTTTTTTTTCTTTAACTGGTACTTTTTGAGTTTCCATTAATATTGAACCTAGAATCATAAAATTCAACATGCAAGGTCTTGAGTGAATAACAATCTGTTAGATCGATCTTTTTGATACTTTTTCGTTTTTTAACTGGTACTTTTTTAAATTTTCGCTAAGATTGGTTTTATGAACATAAAATTTAACCTTCAAGGTCCTGAGTGAATGAGAATCTCTAAAAGTGCTTATTGGTACTTTTTAGTTCTTAAACTGGTACTTTTTGAAAATCCGTTATTATTGGACTAAGAAACATAAAATTCAAGATGCAATGCCTTGAGTGGATAAGAATCTATAAGAGCGAAGTTTTTTGTACTTTTTTATTCTTTAGCTGGTACTTGTTGAATTTCCGTTGGTATTTGACCTAGGAACATAAAATTAAACATGCAAGGTCCTGAGTAAATGAGAATCTATAAGAGGGCTTTTTGGTACTTTTTTTGTACTTTAACTGGTACTTTTTGAATTTCCATTAATATTGAACCTAGAATCCTAATATTCAACATGTAATGTCCTGAGTGGATGAGACTCTAAAAGAGGGAACATTTTGGTACTTTTTGAATTTCCGTTAGTTTTGGACCTAGAAAGATAAAATTAAACATGCAATGTTCTCAGTGAATGAGAATCTATAAGAGGTAACTTTTTGGTACTTTTTAATTCATTAAATGGTACTTTTTGAATTTCCGTTAGTATTGGACCTAGAAAGATAAAATTAAACATGCAAGGTCCTTAGTGAATGAGTACTATTTTGAATTTGGTACTATTTTGTTCCTTAACTGGTATCTTTTCAATTTCCGTATTGTTTGCGAATCATTTATGAGCTTTACTAGCCTATGACAATAACACATATTCCTGCCAAGTTTCATAGATCTAGGGGCACTCAATAACTTTTATGAAGCAATATAAACAAAAAAAACCGGAATAAATTTCCGGCCAGATTGGCAAAATACCCCTCTGTGTGGCGTTGAGTTGGATTGACTCTTTTTTGTCAACAGAAAGTATTGCGACAACTCAAATGAAAGTTTATTATATGAAAAATAAATATGTATGTATATAAATAATTGACTTAAAAACAGACCGCGGCAAAACAACTGCCAGCGTTACCGTTGTGATACTTAAGTATCAATTTGATCCTTTTTTGACGGTCCCTTTTGTATCATATTCATTTTCAACTATTTTATTATCAAAGTTATTTTTGGGAATACAAAATTTAGGGTTAAAAATAGCTCAATATTTTAAATAGAAAGAATATTTAGTCATAAATCGCTAAAAACCACCCTTTTTGCAAAAAATTAGTGTAATATTATAAAACAAACACAATATAAAATAGCCCAATATTTTATATAGAAAGTATTGTTGGTTATAAATCGCTAAAAACCACCCTTTTGAAATAATATTATTGAAATATTATTAAACAAACACAATATAAAATAGCTCAATATTTTAAATAGAATATCGCTAAAAACCACTTTTTTGAAAAAATTTTTGTAATATTATAAAACAAACACAATAAAAAATAGCTCAATATTTTAAATAGAAAGTATATTTAGTCATAAATCGCTACAAACCACCCTTTTTGCAAAAAATTATTGTAATATTATAAAACAAACACAATATAAAATAGCCCAATATTTTATATAGAAAGTATTGTTGGTTATAAATCGCTAAAAACTACCCTTTTGAAATAAAATTATTGAAATATTATTAAACAAACACTATAAAAATAGCTCAATATATAAAATAGAAATTATATATAGTCATAAATCGCTAAAAACCACCCTTTTTGCAAAAAATTATTGTAATATTATAAAACAAACACAATAAAAAATAGCTCAATATTTTAAATAGAAAGTATATAATAAGTCATAAATCGCTAAAAACCACCCTTTTTGCAAAAAATTATTGTAATATTATAAAACAAACACAATAAAAAATAGCTCAATATTTTATATAGAAAGTATATAGTCATAAATCGCTAAAAACCACCCTTTTTGCAAAAAATTATTGTAATATTATAAAACAAACACAATATAAAATAGCCCAATATTTTATATAGAAAGTATTGTTGGTTATAAATCGCTAAAAACCACCCTTTTGAAATAAAAATATTGAAATATTATTAAACAAACACAATATAAAATAGCTCAATATTTTAAATAGAAAGTATATTTAGTCATAAATCGCTAAAAATCAATCTTTTTGGAAAAAATTATTGTAAAATTATAAAACAAACACAATACAAAATAGCTCAATATTTTAAATAGAAAGTACATTAAGTCATAAATCGCTAAAAACCACCCTTTTTGAAATACAATTATTGAAATATTATTAAACAAACACAATATAAAATAGCTCAATATTTTAAATAGAATATTTAGTCATAAATCGCTAAAAACCACCTTTTTTGCAAAAAATTATTGTAATATTATAAAAAAAACACAATAAAAAATAGCTCAATATTTTCAATAGAAAGTATATTTAGTTATTAATCGCCTAAAAAGTACCCTTTTTGAAAAGAAATTATAGGAATATTATCAAACAAACATAATAAAAAATAGCTCAATATTTTAAATAGAAAGTATATTTAGTGATAAACCAATAAAAACCACACTTTTTGAAATAAAATTATTGAAATACTATTAAACAAACACAATATAAAATAGCTCAATATTTTTAATAGAAAGTATATTTAGTCATAAATCGCTAAAAACCACCCTTTTTGCAAAAAATTCTTGTAAAATTATAAAACATATACAAAATAAGGGAAAACATGACAAATGGCAACGCTGGTCAAGTGCAACTCTGTGTGTTTCTTTCTACACTGCTGCTAATGTAGCAATTTTCTTGTCAAAACCAGCGATTTTAAATAAAATGTATTAGATAACCTTTTAGCGTTTTATCGCTAAATTATATGAAATTTATTTCAAAAAGGGTGGTTTTTAACGATTCAAAGTTATATTAACTTATTATTTAAAAAATAGTGCTATTTTTCTTATAATATTTCAATAACTTTTTGCAAAAAGGGTGGTTTTAGCGATTTATGACCAAATATACTTTCTATTTAAAATATTGAGCTACTTTGTATTGTGTTTGTTTTATAATATTACAACAGTTTTTTGCAAAAAGGGTGGTTTTTAGCGATTTATGACTTATTATATACTTTCTATTTAAAATATTGAGCTATTTTTTATTGTGTTTGTTTAATAATATTTCAATAATTTTATTTCAAAAAGGGTTGTTTTTAGCGATTTATAACTAAATATACTTTCAATTTAAAATATTGAGCTATTTTTTATTGTGTTTGTTTTAAATTATTTCAATAATTTTATTTCAAAAAGGGTGGTTTTTAGCGATTTATAACTAAATATACTTTCAATTTAAAATATTGAGCTATTTTTAATTGTGTTTGTTTGCAATATTTCAATAATTTTATTTCAAAAGGGTGTTTTTTAGCGATTTATAACAAAATTTACTTATTATGTAAAAAATTGAGCTATTTTTTATTGTGTTTGTTTTATAATATTTCAATAATTTTATTTCAAAAGGGTGGTTTTTAGCGATTTATAACTAAATTTACTTATTATTCAAAAAATTGAGCTATTTTTAATTGTGTTTGTTTGCAATATTTCAATAATTTTATTTCAAAAAGGTGGTTTTTTAGCGATTTATAACTAAATTTACTTATTATTTAAAAAATTTAGCTATTTTTTATTGTGTTTGTTTGCAATATTTCAATAATTTTATTTCAAAAGTGTGGTTTTTAGCGGTTTTTAACTGAATATACTTTTTATTTAAAAATATTGAGCTATTTTTTATTGTGTTTGTTTTCAATATTTCAATAGGGTGGTTTTAAGCGATTTATAACTAAATTTACTTATTATTTTTAATTGTGTTTGTTTGCAATATTTCAATAATTTTATTTCAATAGGGTGCTTTTTGGCGACTTATAACTAAATTTACTTATTATTCAAAAAATTGAGCTATTTTTTATTGTGTTTGTTTGCAATATTTCAATAATTTTATTTCAAAAGTGTGGTTTTTAGCGGTTTTTAACTGAATATACTTTTTATTTAAAAATATTGAGCTATTTTTTATTGTGTTTGTTTTCAATATTTCAATAGGGTGGTTTTAAGCGATTTATAACTAAATTTACTTATTATTTTTAATTGTGTTTGTTTGCAATATTTCAATAATTTTATTTCAATAGGGTGCTTTTTGGCGACTTATAACTAAATTTACTTATTATTCAAAAAATTGAGCTATTTTTTATTGTGTTTGTTTGCAATATTTCAATAATTTTATTTCAAAAGTGTGGTTTTTAGCGATTTTTAACTGAATATACTTTTTATTTAAAAATATTGAGCTATTTTTTATTGTGTTTGTTTTCAATATTTCAATAGGGTGGTTTTTAGCGATTTATAACTAAATTTACTTATTATTTTTAATTGTGTTTGTTTGCAATATTTCAATTATTTTATTTCAATAGGGTGCTTTTGGCGATTTATAACTAAATTTACTTATTATTCAAAAAATTGAGCTATTTTTTATTGTGTTTGTTTGCAATATTTCAATAATTTTATTTCAAAAGTGTGGTTTTTAGCGGTTTTTAACTGAATATACTTTTTATTTAAAAATATTGAGCTATTTTTTATTGTGTTTGTTTTCAATATTTCAATAGGGTGGTTTTTAGCGATTTATAACTAAATTTACTTATTATTTTTAATTGTGTTTGTTTGCAATATTTCAATAATTTTATTTCAATAGGGTGCTTTTTGGCGACTTATAACTAAATTTACTTATTATTCAAAAAATTGAGCTATTTTTTATTGTGTTTGTTTGCAATATTTCAATAATTTTATTTCAAAAGTGTGGTTTTTAGCGGTTTTTAACTGAATATACTTTTTATTTAAAAATATTGAGCTATTTTTTATTGTGTTTGTTTTCAATATTTCAATAGGGTGGTTTTTAGCGATTTATAACTAAATTTACTTATTATTTTTAATTGTGTTTGTTTGCAATATTTCAATAATTTTATTTCAATAGGGTGCTTTTTGGCGATTTATAACTAAATTTAATTATTATTCAAAAAATTTAGCTATTTTTTATTGTGTTTGTTTGCAATATTTCAATAATTTTATTTCAAAAGTGTGGTTTTTAGCGATTTTTAACTGAATATACTTTTTATTTAAAAATATTGAGCTATTTTTTATTGTGTTTGTTTTCAATATTTCAATAGAGTGGTTTTTAGCGATTTATAACTAAATTTACTTATTATTTTTAATTGTGTTTGTTTGCAATATTTCAATCATTTTATTTCAATAGGGTGCTTTTTGGCGATTTATAACTAAATTTAATTATTATTCAAAAAATTGAGCTATTTTTTATTGTGTTTGTTTGCAATATTTCAATAATTTTATTTCAAAAGTGTGGTTTTTAGCGATTTTTAACTGAATATAATTTTTATTTAAAAATATTGAGCTATTTTTTATTGTGTTTGTTTTCAATATTTCAATAGGGTGGTTTTTAGCGATTTATAACTAAATTTACTTATTATTTTTAATTGTGTTTGTTTGCAATATTTCAATAATTTTATTTCAATAGGGTGCTTTTTGGCGATTTATAACTAAATTTACTTATTATTCAAAAAATTTAGCTATTTTTTATTGTGTTTGTTTGCAATATTTCAATAATTTTATTTCAAAAGTGTGGTTTTTAGCGATTTTTAACTGAATATACTTTTTATTTAAAAATATTGAGCTATTTTTTATTGTGTTTGTTTTCAATATTTCAATAGGGTGGTTTTTAGCGATTTATAACTAAATTTACTTATTATTTTTAATTGTGTTTGTTTGCAATATTTCAATAATTTTATTTCAATAGGGTGCTTTTTGGCGATTTATAACTAAATTTACTTATTATTCAAAAAATTGAACTATTTTTTATTGTGTTTGTTTGCAATATTTCAATAATTTTATTTCAAAAATGTGGTTTTTTAGTTATTTATAACTAAATTTAATTATTATTTAAAAATTGAGCTATTTTTTAATGTGTTTGTTTGCAATATTTCAATAATTTTATTTCAATAGGGTGGTTTTTGGCGATTTATTACTAAATTTACTTATAATTAAAAAAATTGAGCTATTTTTAATTGTGTTTGTTTGCAATATTTCAAAAATGTTATTTCAAAAATGTGGTTTTTTTTAGCGATTTATAACTAAATTTAATTATTATTTAAAAATTGAGCTATTTTTTAAAGTGTTTGTTTGCAATATTTCAATAGTTTTATTTCAATAGGGTGGTTTTTGGCGATTTATAACTAAATTTACTTATTATTCAAAAAATTGAGCTATTTTTTATTATGTTTGTTTGCAATATTTCAATAATTTTATTTCAAAATTGAGCTATTTTTTATTGTGTTTGTTTTCAATATTTCAATAGGGTGGTTTTTAGCGATTTATAACTAAATTTACTTATTATTCAAAAAATTGAGCTATTTTTTATTGTGTTTGTTTGCAATATTTCAATAGTTTTATTTCAATAGGGTGGTTTTTGGCGATTTATAACTAAATTTACTTATTATTCAAAAAATTGAACTATTTTTTATTGTGTTTGTTTGCAATATTTCAATAATTTTATTTCAAAAATGTGGTTTTTTAGTTATTTATAACTAAATTTAATTATTATTTAAAAATTGAGCTATTTTTTAATGTGTTTGTTTGCAATATTTCAATAATTTTATTTCAATAGGGTGGTTTTTGGCGATTTATAACTAAATTTACTTATAATTAAAAAAATTGAGCTATTTTTAATTGTGTTTGTTCGCAATATTTCAATAATTTTATTTCAAAAATGTGGTTTTTTTAGCGATTTATAACTAAATTTAATTATTAATTAAAAATTGAGCCATTTTTTAATGTGTTTGTTTGCAATATTTCAATAATTTTATTTCAATAGGGTGGTTTTTGGCGATTTATAACTAAATTTACTTATAATTAAAAAAATTGAGCTATTTTTAATTGTGTTTGTTTGCAATATTTCAAAAATTTTATTTCAAAAATGTGGTTTTTTTTAGCGATTTATAACTAAATTTAATTATTATTTAAAAATTGAGCTATTTTTTAAAGTGTTTGTTTGCAATATTTCAATAATTTTATTTCAATAGGGTGGTTTTTGGCGATTTATAACTAAATTTACTTATAATTAAAAAAATTGAGCTATTTTTAATAGTGTTTGTTTGCAATATTTCAATAATTTTATTTCAAAAATGTGTTTTTTTTTAGCGATTTATAACTAAATTTAATTATTATTTAAAAATTGAGCTATTTTTTAATGTGTTTATTTGCAATATTTCAATAATTTTATTTCAATAGGGTGGTTTTTGGCGATTTATTTACTTATAATTAAAAAAATTGAGCTATTTTTAATTGTGTTTGTTTGCAATATTTCAATAGTTTTATTTCAATAGGGTGGTTTTTGGCGATTTATAACTAAATTTACTTATTATTCAAAAAATTGAGCTATTTTTTATTGTGTTTGTTTGCAATATTTCAATAATTTTATTTCAAAAATGTGGTTTTTTTTAGCGATTTATAACTAAATTTAATTATTATTTAAAAATTGAGCTATTTTTTAATGTGTTTGTTTGCAATATTTCAATAATTTTATTTCAATAGGGTGGTTTTTGGCGATTTATAACTAAATTTACTTATAATTAAAAAAATTGAGCTATTTTTAATTGTGTTTGTTTGCAATATTTCAATAATTTTATTTCAAAAATGTGGTTTTTTAGCGATTTATAACTAAATTTAATTATTATTTAAAAATTGAGCTATTTTTTAATGTGTTTGTTTGCAATATTTCAATAATTTTATTTCAATAGGGTGGTTTTTGGCGATTTATAACTAAATTTACTTATAATTAAAAAAATTGAGCTATTTTTAATTGTGTTTGTTTGCAATATTTCAATAGTTTTATTTCAATAGGGTGATTTTTGGCGATTTATAACTAAATTTACTTATTATTCAAAACATTGAGCTATTTGTAATTGTGTTTGTTTGCAATATTTCAATAATTTTATTTCAAAAAGGTGGTTTTTTAGCGATTTATAACTAAATTTACTTATTATTTAAAAAATTTAGCTATTTTTTATTGTGTTTGTTTGCAATATTTCAATAATTTTATTTCAAAAGCGTGGTTTTTAGCGGTTTTTAACTGAATATACTTTTTATTTAAAAATATTGAGCTATTTTTTATTGTGTTTGTTTTCAATATTTCAATAGGGTGGTTTTTAGCGATTTATAACTAAATTTACTTATAATTTAAAAAATTGAGCTATTTTTAACTGTGTTTGTTTGCAATATTTCAATATTTTATATAAAAAGTATATTTAGTTATAAATCGCTAAAAAACACCCTGTGAAATTAAATTATTGA
Source organism: Pollenia griseotomentosa (assembly GCA_963931875.1). NCBI lineage: Eukaryota > Metazoa > Arthropoda > Insecta > Diptera > Polleniidae > Pollenia > Pollenia griseotomentosa. The sequence goes on along the minus strand of OZ007565.1, from coordinate 1,396,162 downwards.
AATATTGCAAACAAACACAATTAAAAATAGCTCAATTTTTTAAATAATAAGTATATTTAGTAATAAATCGCTAAAAACCACCCTTTTAAAATAAAATTATTGATATATTGCAAACAAACACGATTAAAAATAGCTAAATTTTTTAAATAATAAGTAAATTTAGTTATAAATCGCTTTACACTACCCTATTGAAATATTAAAAAAAAAACACAATAAAAAATAGCTCATTTTTTTAAAAAATAAGTATATTTAGTAATAAATCGCTAAAAACAACCCTATTGAAATAAAATTATTGAAATATTGCAAACAAATACAATAAAAAAATAGCTAAATTTTTTTAATAATAAGTAAATTTAGTTATAAATCGCTAAAAACCACCTTATTGAAATATTGAAAACAAACACAATAAAAATTATTTTATTTTAAATTAAATTAAAAGTATATTCAGTTAAAAATCGCTAAAAACCACACTTTTGAAATAAAATTATTGAAATATTGCAAACAAACACAATTAAAAATAGCTCAATTTTTTTAATTATAAGTAAATTTAGTTATAAATCGCTAAAAACCACCCTTTTGAAATAAAATTATTGAAATATTATAAAATAAACACAGTAAAAAATAGCTCAATTTTTTTAATTATAAGTAAATTTAGTTATAAATCGCTAAAAAAAACACATTTTTGAAATAAAATTATTGAAATATTGCAAACAAACACAATAAAAAATAGCTCAATGTTTTGAATAATAAGTAAATTTAGTTATAAATCGCCAAAAATCACCCTATTGAAATAAAACTATTGAAATATTGCAAACAAACACAATTAAAAATAGCTCAATTTTTTTAATTATAAGTAAATTTAGTTATAAATCGCCAAAAACCACCCTATTGAAATAAAATTATTGAAATATTGCAAACAAACACATTAAAAAATAGCTCAATTTTTAAATAATAATTAAATTTAGTTATAAATAACTAAAAAACCACATTTTTGAAATAAAATTATTGAAATATTGCAAACAAACACAATAAAAAATAGTTCAATTTTTTGAATAATAAGTAAATTTAGTTATAAATCGCCAAAAACCACCCTATTGAAATAAAACTATTGAAATATTGCAAACAAACACAATAAAAAATAGCTAAATTTTTTGAATAATAAGTAAATTTAGTTATAAATCGCTAAAAACCACCCTATTGAAATATTGAAAACAAACACAATAAAAAATAGCTCAATTTTGAAATAAAATTATTGAAATATTGCAAACAAACATAATAAAAAATAGCTCAATTTTTTGAATAATAAGTAAATTTAGTTATAAATCGCCAAAAACCACCATATTGAAATAAAACTATTGAAATATTGCAAACAAACACAATTAAAAATAGCTCAATTTTTTGAATAATAAGTAAATTTAGTTATAAATCGCCAAAAACCACCCTATTGAAATAAAACTATTGAAATATTGCAAGCAAACACAATTAAAAATAGCTCAATTTTTTGAATAATAAGTAAATTTAGTTATAAATCGCTAAAAGCCACCCTATTTCAATGAAATAAAATTATTGAAATATTGCAAACAAACACAATAAAAAATAGCTCAATTTTTTGAATAATAAGTAAATTTAGTTATAAATCGCCAAAAACCACCCTATTGAAATAAAACTATTGAAATATTGCAAACAAACACAATTAAAAATAGCTCAATTTTTTGAATAATAAGTAAATTTAGTTATAAATCGCCAAAAACCCCCCTATTGAAATATTGAAAACAAACAGAATAAAAAATATCTCAATTTTTTAAATAAAAGGTAAATTTAGTTATAAATCGCTAAAAGCCACCCTATTTCAATGAAATAAAATTATTGAAATATTGCAAACAAACACAATAAAAAATAGCTCAATTTTTTGAATAATAAGTAAATTTAGTTATAAATCGCCAAAAACCATCCTATTGAAAGAAAACTATTGAAATATTGCAAGCAAACACAATTAAAAATAGCTCAATTTTTTGAATAATAAGTAAATTTAGTTATAAATCGCCAAAAAACCACCCTATTGAAATATTGCAGACGAACACAATTAAAAATAGCTCAATTTTTTAAATAAAAGGTAAATTTAGTTATAAATCGCTAAAAGCCACCCTATTTCAATGAAATAAAATTATTGAAATATTGCAAACAAACACAATAAAAAATAGCTCAATTTTTTGAATAATAAGTAAATTTAGTTATAAATCGCCAAAAACCATCCTATTGAAAGAAAACTATTGAAATATTGCAAGCAAACACAATTAAAAATAGCTCAATTTTTTGAATAATAAGTAAATTTAGTTATAAATCGCCAAAAACCACCCTATTGAAATATTGCAGACGAACACAATTAAAAATAGCTCAATTTTTTAAATAAAAGGTAAATTTAGTTATAAATCGCTAAAAGCCACCCTATTTCAATGAAATAAAATTATTGAAATATTGCAAACAAACACAATAAAAAATAGCTCAATTTTTTGAATAATAAGTAAATTTAGTTATAAATCGCCAAAAACCATCCTATTGAAAGAAAACTATTGAAATATTGCAAGCAAACACAATTAAAAATAGCTCAATTTTTTGAATAATAAGTAAATTTAGTTATAAATCGCCAAAAACCACCCTATTGAAATATTGCAGACGAACACAATTAAAAATAGCTCAATTTTTTAAATAAAAGGTAAATTTAGTTATAAATCGCTAAAAGCCACCCTATTTCAATGAAATAAAATTATTGAAATATTGCAAACAAACACAATAAAAAATAGCTCAATTTTTTGAATAATAAGTAAATTTAGTTATAAATCGCCAAAAACCACCCTATTGAAATAAAACTATTGAAATATTGCAAACAAACACAATTAAAAATAGCTCAATTTTTTGAATAATAAGTAAATTTAGTTATAAATCGCTAAAAACCACCCTATTGAAATATTGAAAACAAACACAATAAAAAATAGCTCAATTTTGAAATAAAATTATTGAAATATTGCAAACAAACATAATAAAAAATAGCTCAATTTTTTAAATAAAAAGTATATTTAGTTATAAATCGCTAAAAACCACCCTTTTGAAATAAAATTATTGAAATATTGCAAACAAACACAATTAAAAATAGCTCAATTTTTTTAATTATAAGTAAATTTAGTTATAAATCGCTAAAAAACCACCTTTTTGAAATAAAATTATTGAAATATTGCAAACAAACACAATTAAAAATACCTCAATTTTTTTTAATTATAAGTAAATTTAGTTATAAAACGCTATTGAAATAAAATTTGTGAAATATTGCAAACAAACACAATTAAAAATAGCTCAATTTTGTGAATAATAAGTAAAATTAGTAATAAATCGCTAAAAACCACCCTATTGAAATATTGAAAACAAACACAATAAAAACTAGCTCAATATTTTAATAAAAAGTATATTTAGTTATAAATCGCTAAAAACCACCCTTTTGAAATAAAATTATTGAAATATTGCAAACAAACACAATAAAAAATAGCTAAATTTTTTGAATAAAGCGGCCCATACACTTGCAATATTATTGTATATGATATTCGCCATATTATTTTTATTTTGTCCTATATTATGCAATAAGTCGCACAATATTTTCATTAATTCAATAAAAAGGTCAACATAACCTATAGGAATAACATAAACAGCATTGTACAATGCTGCCAACACATTTCACTTTTTTTTCGTTGTGCAATAAAAATCAAAAAAAGTATATTTAGTTATAAATCGCTAAAAATCACTATTTTTGAAATAAAATTATTAAAATATTATAAGAAAAATAGCTCAACTTTTTAAATAATAAGTGAATTTAGCTATAAATCGCTAAAAACCACTCTTTTTGAAATTAAATTATTGAAATATTATATTAACAATATAATTGTAAATAATTCTTGTAAGTGTTTTATTGATTGCAGAAAATCGTCATAACATTATTATTTTTTGTAAAATAATCGCCAATCGTCATTTTACTGTATTTACTCAAAAAAATCGTTAAAATGACGAAAAGTCGTCACATCTAACAGGCCTGATAGCCCTGCACATTTAATTTCAATGTATGACCTGTGCTATCGACATTATGTAGGTGTCGGTAAGAGTGTAATTAAATTACACTTGGATACGATATACAGGTTGTCCCTTTTTTGTATGTAGTTTATACATACTTTGACATATAAAACTACATTCACAAAAAGGGACAGCCAGTAGAGGCTTCCCAAGTGAATATCAGTGGTGAGTGTTGCCAGAACTTTTAGATGTAAAATCTGCAAAAAACATATTTTTTATCAAAATATCTGCGCTTAGATTTTAAAATATTAACAACGCATTTATAACATTTTATGTAGTTTATTATAAAATATGTATAACTAATTATTTCGAGCCATAACAATACGATGTAATATTTTTTTTTTATTTGAGCAGAACGAAAAGAAAAACATACATATATTTATTTTAATACTAATTAGTTTCTGGATAGTTTTAGAATAAGATTAACTACCTGTTATTTTACATGTAAGTTGAGCGAATGAAGTCTTCATTCGAAATCGATCAACAGGCCATAAGAAATATATGCGTACGTATATATTAACATGTACTAGTACCATTTTTTGGATAGACGCCTTTATTACAATCAAATTTATTTTGTTATTTGTCACCAAGCAATTAGAATTATTCACGATCCAAAATCGGGACTGTAATAAATATAACTTTTTTTATAAAAGTCTGATGATAACAGTTATTTTGTGATTTATATTTTTTCGAGCAAAAATAAAAGTTATTTTCTAAAGAAATGTAGTGTTAAAATAATTTTGTTGACTTTTAATATTTATATTTCATGTGTTAAAATAAAAAAACAAAAGTTCGTATATAACAATTAAAAAGTAATTTTTATGATATTGCTGATATTCTTTCCGGTCCATTAAAAATAAAAAAGAAAAAAAAACCAAATTTAAAAAACACATTACTTAAATGAATTTTTATAAATAAACACTGTCTGTCATATTCATTTACCTAATTAAAGGGCATATTTTACCAGGAGCAAGAGTTGTTATTCTCATACATGGGCGTACTGCAGTATATTTATACTGCACTATATGTAGCAACCAGTAAAATTTTACTGCTTACTGAAAAAATGTGTTTCTTACATTATTTTTGTTTAAATTAGTGTTTGTAAAAATCCGCTTAACATATGCTGTAGATTAGGTAACGACAAAATTGAATAAACTTGAAGAACACGAGCGCCTACTCACTCGTTTAACTTTTATTTAAAACAAAAACAAGCGGGCGTGTTCTAGAATCCCAATCCACATGTGTTTATTCGTTTTCAATTAGAGTAGTAAGGGGTTAGTGAAAGTAAAACGAATAGACTTTTATTCTAATATGTGATAACATTGTAAACAAAAAAAATTTGTTTTTAGTTTTTAGATACCAGATACATATATAAAAACGTTGTTGAACAATTTTAATAAATAATTATTAAATTTTTTCGGTTTCTTTACAGCTTTAACGATTTTGAATCATTTTTAAACTTTGCTATCATGCCGCTATTAGAAAATATTCGCGAATATCCGCTAATTTAGCAATTTTTACCGAATTTTTGCCATCCCTTATAGTTTTAGGGACTTTTAATCACTTTTATGGCTTGTTTGAAATATAAAAATTTTTTGCTATGTTTGCAAATTTTATTTAGCGATTTCCAAAAAATTTTAGAGTTTGTATTCCAGTTTGCAATTTTTGGCGAATTTTAGCCAAGTTTGCTATAGAAGCGGTTTTTTTCCTATGATTCTTTACAGATTTAACAATTTTAAATAATTAATAGACTTTGCTATTATGCCGCTTTTAGCAAATTTTCGCGAATTTCCGCTAATTTAGCAATTTTTATCGCATTTTTGGCATTCCCTATAGTTTTCGGTACTTTTAATCAATTTTATGGCTTGTTTGAATAATAAAAAATTTTCTAAAATTTTCGCTATATTTGCAAATTTTCCGATTTTTTGGAATTTTTACGTGCCTGTGTTCCTCTTTTCGGCATTCGTCGCCTTAAATATTTCTTAAACGATAATTGTTACGACCTATGTAACTATTTCAGTAAGTAATACACAATGAAGAACAAAATAGTTATTGAAATATAATATTAAATAAAATATTACATCGAATCAAATACTTATGGCTAAGTAAAAATAAAGTTATGGCAACGCTGGTGTAGGAGCAGAATATGATTGTTTACATCAAGGTCTATCCAAAGGTAAGAAGTTCTAATAAAATGGGCAAATAATTAACACTTTCGAAAATTTTTAGTATTGGACAGATGATTTAGACTTCGATGGCAATGTAGATCGTGTTCATTTTGTGCAACACATGGAAACTTTAGAGCAGCAACTCATAGCTTTTGATGTGGCCTTATTTTTTGACGCCACTTTAAAGGTTTGGAAACCTTTTGTTTTTAAAATAAAAGTTCATTCCACTTTATATTCTTATTTTTCAGCACAAGTGCAACTTGTCACCACCTGCCTTGCTATTACAACACACAGACTTACCCTTAACTTCCCAAATACAAAGCGGTATCATCATACTACGTGCTGAACTTATACTCAAACAATATGTGGAATTCACTTGCCCTTTTCCGGGACGCAATACTAAAACAGCATTTCGTAATACAATATTGCATAGGAATACTACAAATATGCAACAATTCCAAATAGAATCTATGTGGGATCAAGTCAAATCGAATCCCGCCTACTTTCAGCTAGATGTACAAGAAGTTTATATTCGCAAATTACCACACGATCAGGGGCTTACCTTTCAACTGGATTTAGACATTTTACAAATAGGGGCACGTTATCATTTAAGCATTTGGGAGAGATTGGGTCAATTTTGGTTGTATTTTGCCTCCTTTTTTGGGATTTTGTTTTATATAATGAATAAATTGAAGGATTTTTTGTTTGGGAATCATATAGTTCGCTCATGGGAAATAATTCCATGGAAGAAATTATACTGACATAAAAATGGTGTAAGGCTTTATTTGGACGATTATTCGGAAACGAGTATGTTTTGATTTGTTCAGGAGAGTTTAGTTTTTTTACGCTCATGTACACAAATAGCATAAAAATGTTCAAATTAAAAAGAATTAAACATTTTCGAATATTTTTTTCATTAATTTAAAGAATTAAATGTATTCAAAACTGTAAAATACTAAAACTCCTACACACGTGTGATTTTGTGCTGTTCTGAAAATCATACCGTTTTTTTATTTCTCCGTGTTTTTCGCACCGAAAAACAAAAACGATAAACCACGATATTATACGTGTGATTTTAAAAGGCACATGTGATTTGAATTAATGTGATTTTTAGAACGAAATCCCAAAAAAGGATAAATTAATAAAAATTAAGTTTTGTAGAAAGTATAGATCAAAGTACAAGTATAGACAAAATTACACAGTGCAACACGAAAAAAATAACCATATACATACGGACAATAAATAACCATAAAGGACCAAAAAAAAAAAAAGACCCATGTCTCCCAGTTTTGCCCAAAGTCAGGCACTTTTTTTATGGACCCTTAAAGATTTGGGGCCTCGGTGTCATTTTTGCAAAAAAGTGATCATTTCCTCAGGCTCATATCTTGCAAACCGTTCGGAATTTTGATTAACCCTCTGAGACAAAATTGTAGCTCTTGCCATAGAGAACTAAAATTGTGAACATATAAAATCAAAAGAACTTCATCTTCAAGATCAAAATCGCAAAAAAACTTAAAAAAATTAGATTTTTTTTACCTTTTTCCGCTGTTCAGGTCCATAGGTAGCAAACCGTTCAAAATTCAAGGAAAATTCAAAATTCCGAACGGTTTGCAAGATATGAGCCTGAGAAAATGATCACTTTTTTGCAAAAATGACACCGAGGCCCCAAATCTTTAAGGGCCCATATAAAAAAGTGCATGACTTTGGGCACAACTGGAAGACACGGGTCTTTTTTTTTGGTCCTTTATGGTTTTTTATTGTTCGTATATGGTTATTTTTGCATGACTTAAAAAATTACACACAGTGTAACACTGCTCGAAATTGACACTTTTTTTTAGACAAGCTGGGCAAATGGCGTTTTAGCATAATTCGGGTACGCTGAACCAATGGTGCCCACCGTTTGTTAGGTTAGCTCTTGTTTTCGAGATATACCGTTATTTCGAAAATGGAGGAGGTTATTCAACATATATTCGCGTAACTCAAAAAGGGTTTAGTTTATTGAAATCACTAAAAAAACCGAAATTCCGCTAAACTAAATGGATCAAATGTATGACCAACCCCACTTTATTTTTCATCTCAATCATTTATTTCTAACATACCTACACGCTAGCTCCAATCCCTAAGGGGGCTCCCATACAAAGTGTTCAATGCAGACTAGAGATATATTGAAGAAAAAGTCCCATAAATGCCCAGGAGTTGCCCCTAGTGGGATAAAATGTATGACCGACCTTATTTAGTTTTTTGTCTTTAACATTTTCTCGAGACATACTTTCCCCTTATCCCCACTTCTAAGGGGGGCTCCCATACAAATATTGCGTTTTATGAAATTCTTAAATTAATTAAAATTTGTCGGCTTTTGTGAATAAAATCAAAAGTTGGTAACAGATTTTAATCATTTATAGCTTGTTTTGTTTGCACCTTCGTTTTTTATATGTCTGCAGAAGCCTAGGTGCATTTTTATGAATTTTTAAAAAACAAAAATTTCGAAATATTGATTAAAAAAAAAATTATGTTTCTAAAACGACTGCTAATATAAAAAAAAAAAAATTTCTTTTTTAAAAGGAAATTTTATTGCGGAATTTCGGTCTTTTTAGTAATTTCAATAAACTAAACCGTTTTTGAGTTAAGCGAATATATGTTGTGGAACCTCCTCCATTTTCGAAATATTGGTATATCTCGAAAACGAGAGCTAATCTAAAAAAACGGTGGGCACCATTGGATTCAGCGTGCCCGAATTATGCTAAAACGCCATGTGCCCGGCTTGTCTAATTTTGCAACAAGCACAGTGTAATTGGAAAATGCAGCTAGGCTTCTAATTTTTCCAGACATATAAAAAACAAAGTTGTTTTCAACTTTAGATTTAATTCACAAAACAAAAAAATTTTTATTAAATTTAAGAATTTCATAAATCGCCATATTTGTATGGGAGCACCTCTAAAAGGTGGAGATAAAGGGAAAGTATGTTTTGAGAAAATGTTAAGAACAAAAAACTAATGGAGGTCGGTTATACTTTTTATCCTCCTGGGGGTGACTCCCAGACAGTTATGGGAATTTTTCTTCAATATATTTCTAGCCTACATTGAAAATGTTGTATGAGAGCCCCCTTAAGGAATGGTGATAGCGGGTAGGTATGTTAAAAACAGGGCTGTGGAGTCGTCAAGAAAAAGTTGTAACTCCGACTTTATCCGCTGAAATTTTTTAAGTACGACTCCAACTCCTACTGTATCCTTGATGCTAACTGCTAGGCCCACAATATCTACAAGAACATTTCTTTCGCATATTTATATTAAAAATAATAATAAAAAACTAAAATTTGTTTTTGTTTTCTGTATAAATATACGAAAGAAATTTTCATATCGACATCGTGGGCCAGGCAGTAAATGTATCTGAGACTGGTCCTTATTTGACTTTTAACTTTTTTTAATGCAATACCTTTTAAATGGTTAAATATAGTAGAAAGAAAATTAAATTTTAAATCGTGCCGCATTGAGCTTTAACATAGTTATTTACATATGAGTAGGTGAGATGCAAAATACCTATCAAGCCTTTGCTGCAATAGAGTCATAACTCAAATTTGAATTTTCTAGTATCTTAAAATTCAATTCTTCTCTTTAAAGTTGAGTATATAAGATATTATATACGCGATATAGTCTCCATGGACACTGTGACACTTTTGAAAATGGCATAATGCCCGTGGGCATTAAGACACTTTGCAAATGGACATAATGTTATTTTTAAACATGTCATAAGGTCCATAATTACTAAAGAAGTTATATACAAAAAAAAAAAGATCTACATACATACACGCAGAGAAAAAACATGTTTTATTATGGTTACAACCAACAAAACTGTTTTTAAAGAAACTAATTTAACCATAATATGGTTTTCGGTGACAATAATTTGGTTAAATTAAACATAATATGCTTAAAATTTTTTTAAAATGGTTTTTTTTCTGGGTGTATATATTAAATACATGTATAACGAAAACACATTTGGGCGCAAGGATTTTCTCCTCTATGGTATAACAAATACCGGCTGCGCTTACTAAAGCGTCTCGGTATAGAAGGCCTTCGGCCGGGCGCAAGGATTTTCTCCTCTATGATGAAACATGTATCGGCTTCGCTAACCAAACACAGCCGGCCTTCGGCCGTCCGCAAGGATTTTCTCTTCTATGGTTTAACAAGTACCTGCTTCGCTAAGTAAAGCTTCTATAATCTGTCTTGTTTCCGAAAGAAGGCCTACTACGCAGAGACGCTTTAGTTAGCGAAGGCGGTATTTGTTATAACAAAGAGAAGAAAATCCTTGCTCCGGGCCGAAGGTCTGCTGTGAAGAGAAGCTTTAGTTAGCGAAGCCGGTACTTGTTTTATCATAGAAATGAAAATCCTTGCGCCCGGCCGATGGCCGGCTGTGAAGAGAAGTTTTAGTTAGCGAAGCTGGTAAAGGCCGGCTATGCTTTCGAGTTTGTAAACATGTTGTGGATATTATGACACTCTACGGAAAAATAAAAACTAGAAATGTTTTGAAGAAAAAGTCCCATAACTGCCAAAGAGTCGGTCAAAGCGGGATAAAATGTATGGCAGACCTCCATTAGTTTTTTGTTGTTAACATTTTCCCAAAGCATATGTACTTGCACTTTATCACAACTTGTTAGGGGCGCTCCTATACTAATATTGTGTTTAACACAATTCTTAAATTTATTTAAAAAAACACAATACTAATTATAAATAAATTTAATCAAAATAAAATGAATAAAATCAACTTGTAAACAGACTTTAATCATTAGCCCCAGTATTCACAAACAATTTTTAAATTAAACAAAGGTAAAATTTGTTTTGTAAACCTATTTTAAATTTAAAAATTGTTTATGAATTTTATTTTACCAAAATAAATAAAAAACTAAGTAAATAAAAAATAAGTGTTGTTATATTTCATATTAAGTAAACCTTTTTGCGGTTTTTATATAAAAAATCGCTGCATTTCTGGAAGTTAGCGAGTAAATAAATGCTTAATGGTGTTGATAACACTTAATAAATTGAAAGAAACCTGCATTACCGGTACCAAAATATTGTGAAAGTATGGCAACATGAATTTTCATATACACAGAGTTTTTTATGAAGACCGGTTCCCAGTGAAAACGTAACGTAATTACTGGACCCCTATGAAGGCGGTGCATACTAAAAACTGTTTTTCTAAGACTTGTAGGAAGTTTTGGAGAAAAATATTGTATTTGGGTTTCCAAATTGTCGAAATGCACAGAATTCGATAAAAAAAAGTTAATAATTTTGCGGTCCCCAACACATCGCCATGACATATATATATATATATATATATATATATATATATATATATATATATATGTCATGGCGATGTGTTGGGGTCTGTTTTTCGATACACGGCTTTTTTTAGGGTCATTTGTATTCTTTGGGCACCGGTCCCAAATAAATCATAGGTCTAACGCTTTCTTTGGGGGCCGACCTAATTTCAGGAGATTTTTCCAAAAAAAAAAAATTTTATAAATTTTTATTGATTATGAATTGACTATTGCTTATTTACTACCATTACATATCCTTTAATTAATAGACACTCAATAAATGTATAATTTTCACATTTTTAGTTAAAATATTTAAGTATGATATTGCCACATTTTCGACAAAAATTTTATATTTTAAGGTCCGACACTGTATTACCATAACCACTGTATTACCAAAACGACATAATTTTGTATTACTTTAGGGTAGTTGAGCTGTCAAACTTTTATTATAAATTGACACAACAAAAGTACTCAAATTTTGTATACTTTAATTGGGGGAAAAATAGTACCAAAAAGGGGATATTTTACTTAAGCTTTTTGGTTCTACAGCTGGAATTTTTTAATTATCGTTAATGTTGGACCTTAAAACATAAGATTTAGGTTAGGTTAGGTTAGGTTAAGAAGGGTTATGTGCCCAAGGGCACACTTCCACCCGGAGACCGGTACGGTCCATTGTGAATCCCTTCGATAAAGAGAAAGAATGTAGAAAAGAGAGAAGTAAAGAAAAGAAGTATAGGATGATAGAAAACTAGAAAGTTAGAAAATTAGTAGGTGCTGTGCAAAAACAAATTCCCTCTCTACAGTCCCCTCAACAGAAACAACCGCACTATTTCCCTGACAAACCCTAGTAGATCAGCCGGATTACATCCAGCGATGCACCCCAGTTCGTCGTGAAACCTTTCTCCCAGCCACTTCTGTCTGAGACCCTGCATCCTAGGACAGTGGCATAGTACATGCTCGACTGTCTCCAGCTCCTCTGATTCATCGCATAATCTGCAGAAGTCCGGTATGGTGCTGTCCCATTTTCCCGTAAAGGCCCTAACAGGACAATGACCCGTCAAGAACCCTATAAGCGTTCTAAGACCACCCCTATCCAATCCCAGTAGAACCCTGGTTGCCCCCGCGTCCAATCTGGGCCATAGTGCCCTAGACACCCTGCAATCCACTCTGTCCCCCCAGGATCGGTTAACGTCATCACGGAACTTTTCCCTTATCACACCAAAGTAGTAACATAGGGGAGGCTTTACCCCCATGTCCCTTACCACTAAGTCCATATTCGAACCCGCCCTTGCCAGTTCGTCCGCCACCTCATTTCCATCAACCATGCAGTGTCCGGGTACCCAACACAGCCTTACATTGAATGCCTCCATGAGTTCCCTAAGAGCATTTCTACACCTAGCGACCAGGCGCGATCGCACCGTATAATTTGTCAATGCCCTAAGCGCAGCCTGACTATCGACGTAAATTGTCACCACAGATCCACCCACGATGTGTTCCAGTATCGCCTCCGTCGCCCTCCAGATCGCTAGGATCTCAGCCTGGAAGACACTGCACTCATCGGGGAGTCTGAAAGACCTTTTCACATCGGTGTCCGCAATATATACACCGGCACCAGTGCCGGTTTCCATCTTGGATCCATCCGTAAACACTGCCCACCCCTCAAACAGTCCGTTGGACCCACTCCAATTTTCCCTATCCGGGAAGTCTACCGGTGGTGTTGCACCAAAGTCCAGGGTCATAGTCCTATGATCCGAAATACCCCCAAGAGTATTACCCTGACCAAGCAGACCCATCTCGTACAAAATTCTCGTGTGATCATCCCGCCTAGGCCTAACTAAAGAAGACTCGTAAAGTCTAAGTAAGTTCCTAGCGGCCACACTCCTCACATAATGTTCAATAGGGGACAGATATAGTAGGATGTCCAGCGCTGCCTGCGGAGTACTTCTCCTAGCGCCTGTAATGCCAAGAGATGCACTCCTTTGAACCTTGCTGAGCATCTTCCTATAGCTATCCACTCCCAACGCACCCCACCAGACAGTGCATCCATAGGTAAGTATAGGCCTAACAACCGATGTGTAAATCCAGTTTACCATATCTGGCCTCAGACCCCAGGTCTTACCAATGGAGTTCCTGCATGTGTAGTATGCATTGAGTCCTCTTCTCATCCTCTCCTGAGTATTTCTCTTCCAAGACAGTTTGCAGTCCAGAAAGTTACCCAAATACTTTGCTCCGCCCGATAGCGGTAACTCGACGCCATCTAGCACTGGCCCCCTAAATCCCTCTATCCTATACCTTCTGGTAAATAACACCAGCTCAGTCTTCACAGGGTTAACACCCAGTCCCCTATCCTTTGCCCAAGCCGAGAGTTCGCCCAGCATCACCTGCATAATTTCCCCGATCGTGGACAGAAACTTTCCCCTGACCAGAAGAACTATGTCATCGGCATAGGCAACAATCTTCCTGCCCATGGAATCAAATGTTCTAAGAATCCCGTTGACCGCAAGCAACCACAGTAGGGGTGATAGAACCCCCCCTTGTGGTGTCCCCCTGGTAACCCTCCTCCTTATCACATGATCCCCCAGGCTCGAGTTTATAATCCTACTGCCAAGCATGCAGACTATCCACTCCACCAGAAAATCCTCAACTCCCAACTCCAACAACGAATCCCTAATCGCCTCAATCCTAATGTTATTAAAGGCTCCTTCTATATCCAGAAACGCGGCCAGAGTATATTCCCTATGCCCCAGACCGTGCTCAATATAGCCCACCACCTCATGTAACGCGCTCTCAACAGATTTACCCTTCAGGTAAGCATGTTGAGCGTTGCTTATAAGGCGTGTCTCAATATTACTCCTGAGATAGTAATCTATTAGCCTCTCAAGAGTCTTCAACAAGAAAGAAGACAAACTAATAGGTCTAAAATCCCCCGGTTTCGAGTGGCCTGCCTTTCCAGCCTTGGGTATAAAAATCACCCCAACCTCTCTCCACCCTCTAGGCAGATACCTCCTACTGAGGCACTTCTTGAATATATTCACCAGCAGAAATGATGCGTCGTCCGGAATGTTACAAAGCATGGCCGGAAAAATGCCATCCGGACCCGGTGATTTATATGGGTCGAAAGTATTTACCGCCCACACCAGCTTTTCCCTTGTGACCATTTCCTCGACGCAAGCGGAAGCATAATCCGATGTCATGGACATCACGTCCCATTGACCGTCGTCCATACTTCCGGTTTCCCTGCACCCGGGAAAGTGCGTCTCCATAAGTAAGGTTAGGGTCTCAGAGCCAGACTCAGTCCATGAGCCGTCATTCCTTTGGATATAACCAAGGGCCTTAGGGTCCTTGGATAAAATCCGTCGGAATCTTGACAACTCGTTGACATTATCGATGGATGCACAAAATTGCCTCCATGATAGTCGCTTTGCTCTTTTCAGATCCGCCTTATATCCATTGAACTGCACCCTATGATTGTTCCAATCCTCTGGTGCTCTGGTAAGCTTGGCCCTATTAAACAGTCTCCTAACCGTAGACCTTTGAACTTGGAGTTCCCTGGTCCACCATTTGGGCTGTTTACGCCTACCCGGAAATGTAACCGGGCAGGACTGCTCATAGCTTTCCCTTAGAAGATGAGTGAACTTGTTCACCACCCCCTCCAGATCAGTCGGCAGCAAGTCGCCCAAGGCCATTTGCGCCAACCCAATTTGGACTCTTTCCCTAAAGGAGTCCCATTTTGTTCCCCTCGGGTTCCTAAATGGAGCAGCCCCAGGTGGGTCAAAATTCAATGTGAAGGTAATACGACTATGGTCTGAAAATGTACAGTCCGTTGCCACCCTCCAATCAGCAACAAGTTGCTCGTCACGGTTCACTAATGTCAGATCTATCACTGCCTGCCTATCTTTATTTCTGAACGTCGGCGTGTTACCCATATTACAGATAATAAGATTGTTAGTAGTTATAAAATCAAACATTAACTCACCCCTTTTGTTTATATCTGCACTCCCCCATTGGCTATGATGAGCATTGGCATCGCAGCCCAATACAAGGATTGCACCCCTCCTCCTTGCATATGCCGTCAGTTCCCGCACCTCAGTACCAGGTGGGTCTATCGCCTCGTATGGCATATACACCGAAGCCAGTGTAAGAGTGCGCTTACCTTTGGCTTCTCCATTTACCACGGTTAAGTCACCGCACCTGAAAGAATGAGAGATGAGAAAATTCAATTCATTCCTTGCTAATATACACGTTCTTACCTTGTCCTCTGTGGACGGGACAAACAGAGTGTATCCCGCAACTCCTAAACCACAAACCTTATTTTTATTAATCCAAGGTTCTTGGATTAGGGCCACGTCCGTCCGGGTGCTAGTGAGGAAGGTTGCCAGTTCGGCTGAGGCTGCTTCACAATGGTGCAGGTTTATTTGCACCACTAACAGCCTCTTTGGTCCTGTCATGCTTCGGATACCGGAACCTGACGTTACCTAAACCAAACTTAACTACCCCCCCCACCTCCACCAAGAATTCCATGGACTTCCGATCCACTGCGAAGCGGAAGTCCCTGCCGGTATTCTCCTTACACACCAGTGAGGTCACCAGCCTCCATTGGTCGGTAAGAAGCCTATTGTTCTGATTGCCCAATACTGCCAGTATAGTTTCCACCGGGCGTACGGGTGGTGGAATCCATACTGTCACTATGGACCTAATTGGCAAATCGGAGGCTAGTATGACTTCAAACCTTGCCCCCGGGTTAATGTCGCTGCATTTGTCAATTGTAGTCCTTAAGAATTCCAAAGAATTCTTGTTACCACAATTGACAACCTTCACTCCCTTAACCCAGTCCGCACCATTGAAGGATACGTCCTCCTCTTTGCCCTTGAATGTTGCCAGCTCGTCGATAAGCCTAGCCTCCACTAACTGCCATAGCTCGGCACTGATCCTCCCATCCGGATCATTCCGATCAATGACAGCCACTTGCAGTTGACCTTCCAGGCTCGTCGACTTCTTCAGTCTTTTATTCGATGAAGAAGGCTGATCATCCCCAGATCTGATCCTCTTAATGGTCTCCTTATTAGAGCCATTAGGAGCTTCAGCCGGGGATGCACCAACCCTCTTCACTGAGCACGATGACTTAGGCACGATTAGTTTAGAAGGCTTGCTCCTGCCCGCACCTTTTCCCCTATTGGCCTCCTTACGAGAGCCACTAGTTGAATCGGACGGAGGATTGCCAGCCTTCTTCACTGTGTCCGCTGCCTTAGCCACTTTGCTTGCCTTCTTGGGTATCGCCCCCTTATCCTCCGCAGCTCGTTCCGAAGACATGAGCGCTTTGGTCATCGGGGCAACCCCACCTTCCTCCATCTCTCCACAGGTTGACGACGCCACCGGCCCTGTACTCTTTTGAGTAGTGACCGGGTCGGCGACCTCATCCACCTGCTTTCTCCAAGGATAGGGCCAACCCAGCACGGTACCGACAGGGCCGTAAATTCTTTCGAATTTGGCGACGCTTTGTCGGTGCCTTCTCAGAAGGTGCCTATCCCTCGCGGAGAACGTTGAAGGATCTCTCTTCGCCATCTTATCCAGATATGCCAGAGAGCTCCTTGTTCCGTTCTGCGCCTTCTCCTCCTTCGTTCGGCTGGAATTTTTAATGTCTCGTGGAGGGGCGCTTGGCCCAACCTCCACGGCGTCCTGCCGAACAAGTTGTGGACAATCTTCTCCCGAGTGTCCCCTCTGATGTCCCCTGGCCTCACAGATAAGAGTGGCAGGCTCTGCAGTCTGACTGTGAGCTGATATGACAATATCGAGCTCCGTGTCAGAGAGCAGAGTCAGCCCCTCTAACCCTTGAGTAGCCCCGGTTTCACCACAGGAGTCACTCGATAGTCCCAGAAGACTATCCACGTGAAGGTCGTTAAGTACCTGTCTCTCCTGTTCGATTATACTCTCATGAACAGTCGAGAGGGTATTCTCCACCTCACAGACCGTGACGTCCGACTGACCCTGGTCAATCCCTTCCGTCGTGTCCTTGTCGTTTGTTTTATTGTTGTTTTTTTTTGTTTTTAAAAAGGGTGAATTCATTTTGGTTCCCACGAGTTTGCTCGTAAAAAGACGGACCGAACCACGCAGTGACGGCGTGCGTGGACTAGGCAACTAACTTACAACAGCGCTTTGCCCTGACGCTGAGGGGAGCTGTTAACGACTAGTTTCTTTACGCACTAACTAGCCACCCAGGACCTCGGCACTGCTACCAACCACGTTGTCCTTAAAAGTGCATTTTTCGCGCCCCAGCCACTAGTAAAGCCCCCACCTTACAAGGGGCGAACCCGCGGGCTGACACGCCGTGATATATGTGCTGATAATAAGACATAAGATTTAACATGCAATATCCTGAGTCGATTAGAATATATGATGGATCTTTTTGGTACTTTTTTGTTCTTTAACTGGTACTTTTTGAATTTCCATTAGTATTGGACCTAGAAGCATAAAATTCAAGATGCAATGTCCTAGGTGGATGAGAGTCTATAAGAGGAAACTTTTTGGTAATTTTTTATTCTTCGACTGGTACTTTTAGAATTGCTGTTGGTATTGGACCTAGCAATATAAAATAAAACATGCAAGGTCTTTAGTGAATGAGGATCTGTAAGAGGGCTTTTTGGTACTTTTTTGTTTATTAACTGGTTCTTTTTCAATTTCCGGTAGTTTTGAACATAGAAACATAAAATGCAGCATGCAATGTCCTGAGTGGATGAGAATCTATTAGAGGGAACTTTTTGGTACTTTTTGAATTTCTGTTGGTATTGAACCTAGAAAGATTAAATTAAACATGCAAGGTCCTGAGTGAGAATCTGTAAGAGGGCTTTTAGGTACTTTTTGTTCATTAACTGTTACTTTTTGAATTTCCGTCAGTATTGGACCTAGAAACATAAAACTAAACATGCAAGGTACTGAGTGAATGGGAATCTGTAAGAGAGGGTTTTGGTACTTTTTTTTTTTAACTGGTACTTTGTGAATTTTCATTAATATTGAACCTAGAATCATAAAATTCAACATGCAAGATCTTGAGTGAATAACAATCTGTTAGAGGGATCTTTTTGGTACTTTTTCGTTTTTTGACTTGTACTTTTTTAAATATTCGCTAAGATTGATCTTATGAACATAAAATTTAACCTTCAAGGTCCTGAGTGAATGAGAATCTCTAAAAGCGCTTATTGGTACTTTTTAGTTCTTAAACTGGTACTTTTTAAATATCCGTTATTATTGGACTAAAAAACATAAAATTCAAGATGTACAGCCCCGAGTGGATAAGAATCTATAAGAGGGAACTTTTTGGTTCTTTTTGTTCTTAAGCTGGTACTTTTTGAATTTCCGTTGGTATTTGACCTAGAAACATAAAATAAAACATGCAAGGTCCTGAGTGAATGAGAATCTGTAAGAGCGCTTTTTGGTACTTTTTTTGTTCTTTAACTGGTACTTTTTGAATTTCCATTAATATTGAATCTAGAATTCTAAAATTCAACATGCAATGTCCTGAGTAAATGAGAATCTATAAGAGGGAACTTTTTGGTACTTTTTAATTCATTAACTGCTACTTTTTGAATTTCCGTTAGTATTGGACCTAGAAAGAAAAAATTAAACATGCAAGGTGCTGAGTGAATGAGAATCTGTAAGAGGGCTTTTTGGTACTTTTTTTTCTTTAACTGGTACTTTTTGAGTTTCCATTAATATTGAACCTAGAATCATAAAATTCAACATGCAAGGTCTTGAGTGAATAACAATCTGTTAGAGGGATCTTTTTGATACTTTTTCGTTTTTTAACTGGTACTTTTTTTAAAATTTCGCTAAGATTGGTTTTATGAACATAAAATTTAACCTTCAAGGTCCTAAGTGAATGAGAATCTCTAAAAGTGCTTATTGGTACTTTTTAGTTCTTAAACTGGTACTTTTTGAATATCCGTTATTATTGGACTAAGAAACATAAAATTCAAGATGCAATGCCCTGAGTGGATAAGAATCTATAAGAGGGAAGTTTTTTGTACTTTTTTGTTCTTTAGCTGGTACTTGTTGAATTTCCGTTGGTATTTGACCTAGGAACATAAAATTTAACATGCAAGGTCCTGAGTAAATGAGAATCTATAAGAGGGCTTTTTGGTACTTTTTTTGTTCTTTAACTGGTACTTTTTGAATTTCCATTAATATTGAACCTAGAATCCTAATATTCAACATGCAACGTCCTGAGTGGATGAGAATCTAAAAGAGGGAACTTTTTGGTACTTTTTGAATTTCCGTTAGTTTTGGACCTAGAAAGATAAAATTTAACATGCAATGTTCTCATTGAATGAGAATCTATAAGAGGTAACTCTTTGGTACTTTTTAGTTCATTAAATGGTACTTTTTGAATTTCCGTTAGTATTGGACCTAGAAAGATAAAATTAAACATGCAAGGTCCTGAGTGAATGAGTACTATTTTGAATTTGGTACTATTTTGTTCCTTAACTGGTATCTTTTCAATTTCCGTATTGTTTGCGAATCATTTATAAGCTTTACTAGCCTATGACCATAACACATATTCCTGCCAAGTTTCATAGATCTAGGGGCACTCAATAACTTTTAAGAAGCAATATAAACAAAAAAATCGGAATACATTTCCGGCCAGATTGGCAAAATACCCCTCTGTATGGCGTTGAGTTGGATTGACTCTGTTTTGTCAACAGAAAGTATTGCGACAACTCAAATGAAAGTTTATTATATGAAAAATAAATATGTATGTATATAAATAATTGACTTTAAAACAGACCGCGGCAAAACAACTGCCAGCGTTACCGCTGTGATACTTAAGTATCAATTTGATCCTTTTTTGACGGTCCCTTTTGTATCATTTTCATTTTCAACTATTTTATTATCAAAGTTATTTTTGGGAATACAAAATTTAGGGTTAAAAAATAGCTCAATATTTTAAATAGAAAGAATAGTTATAAATCGTTTAACACCACCTTTTTTAAAATAAAATTATTGAAATATTATAAAACAAACACAATAAAAAATAGCTCAATATTTTAAATAAAGAGTATATTTAGTAATAAATCGCTAAAAACCACCCTTTTTGAAATAAAATTATTGAAATATTATAAAAAAATAGCTACGTTTTTTAAATAATAAGTGAATTTAGCTATAAATCGCTTTACATCACCCTTTTGTGTTTGTTTTTTAATTGTGTTTGTTTGCAATATTTCAATAATTTTATTTCAAAAAGGTGGTTTTTTAGCGATTTATAACTAAATTTACTTATTATTCAAAAAATTGAGCTATTTTTAATTGTGTTTGTTTGCAATATTTCAATAATTTTATTTCAAAAGTGTGGTTTTTAGCGATTTTTAACTAAATTTACTTATTATTCAAAAAATTGAGCTATTTTTTTTTATTGTGTTTGTTTGCAATATTTCAATAATTTTATTTTAAAAGTGTGGTTTTTAGCGATTTTTAACTAAATTTACTTATTATTCAAAAAATTGAGCTATTTTTTATTGTGTTTGTTTGCAATATTTCAATAATTCTGTTTCAAAAGGGTGGTTTTTAGCGATTTATAAATAAATTTACTTATTATTCAAAAAATTGAGCTATTTTTAATTGTGTTTGTTTGCAATATTTCAATACTTTATTTCAAAAAGGTGGTTTTTTAGCGATTTATAACTAAATTTACTTATTATTCAAAAAATTGAGCTATTTTTAATTGTGTTTGTTTGCAATATTTCAATAATTTTATTTGAAAAGTGTGGTTTTTAGCGATTTTTAACTAAATTTACTTATTATTCAAAAAATTGAGCTATTCTTTTTTATTGTGTTTGTTTGCAATATTTCAATAATTTTATTTCAAAAGTGTGGTTTTTAGCGATTTTTAACTAAATTTACTTATTATTCAAAAAATTGAGCTATTTTTTATTGTGTTTGTTTGCAATATTTCAATAATTTTATTTCAATAGGGTGGTTTTTAGCGATTTATTACTAAATATACTTATTAATTTAAAAATGAGCAATTTTTTATTGTGTTTGTTTTCAATATTTCAATAATTTTATTTCACAAGGATGGTTTTTAGCGATTTATAACTAAATACACTTATTATTTAAAAAATTGAGCTATTTTTAATTGTGTTTGTTTGCAATATTTCAGTAATTTAATTTCAATAGGGTGTTTTTTAGCGATTTTTAACTAAATTTACTTATTATTCAAAAAATTGAGCTATTCTTTTTTATTGTGTTTGTTTGCAATATTTCAATAATTTTATTTCAAAAGTGTGGTTTTTAGCGATTTTTTTAACTAAATTTACTTATTATTCAAAAAATTTAGCTATTTTTTATTGTGTTTGTTTGCAATATTTCAATAATTTTATTTCAATAGGGTGGTTTTTAGCGATTTATTACTAAATATACTTATTAATTTAAAAATGAGCAATTTTTTATTGTGTTTGTTTTCAATATTTCAATAATTTTATTTCACAAGGATGGTTTTTAGCGATTTATAACTAAATATACTTATTATTCAAAAAATTGAGCTATTTTTTATTGTGTTTGTTTGCAATACATATTACAATAATTTAATTTCTAAGGGTGTTTTTTAGCGATTTATAACTAAATTTACTTATTATTTAAAAAATTGAGCTATTTTTAATTGTGTTTGTTTGCAATATTTCAATAATTTTATTTCAAAAGGGTGTTTTTTAGCGATTTAAAACAAAATTTACTTATTATTTAAAAAATTGAGCTATTTTTAATTGTGTTTGTTTGCAATATTTCAATAATTTTATTTCAAAAGGGTGGTTTTTAGCGATTTATAACTAAATATACATTTTATTTAAAAAATTGAGCTATTTTTAATTGTATTTGTTTGCAATATTTAAATAATTTAATTTCAAAAGGATGGTTTTTAGCGATTTATAACTAAATTTACTTATTATTCAAAAAATTGAGCTATTTTTTATTGTGTTTGTTTGCAATATTTCAATAATTTAATTTCAAAAGGGTGGTTTTTAGCGATTTATAACTAAATTTACTTATTATTCAAAAAATTGAGCTATTTTTTATTGTGTTTGTTTGCAATATTTCAATAATTTAATTTCAAAGGGTGTTTTTTTTAGCGATTTATAACTAAATTTACTTATTATTCAAAAAATTGAGCTATTTTTTATTGTGTTTGTTTGCTATATTTCAATAATTTAATTTCAAAAGGGTGGTTTTTAGCGATTTATAACTAAATTTACTTATTATTCAAAAAATTGAGCTATTTTTTATTGTGTTTGTTTGCAATATTTCAATAATTTAATTTCAAAGGGTGTTTTTTTAGCGATTTATAACTAAATTTACTTATTATTAAAAAAATTGAGCTATTTTTTATTGTGTTTGTTTGCAATATTTCAATAATTTAATTTCAAAAGGGTGGTTTTTAGCGATTTATAACTAAATTTACTTTTTATTAAAAAAATTGAGCTATTTTTTATTGTGTTTGTTTGCAATATTTTAATAAATTAATTTTAAAAAGGTGGTTTTTAGCGATTTATAACTAAATTTACTTATTATTGAAAACATTGAGCTATTTTTTATTGTGTTTGTTTGCAATATTTCAATAATTTAATTTCAAAAGGGTGGTTTTTAGCGACTTATAACTAAATTTACTTATTATTCAAAAAATTGAGCTATTTTTAATTGTGTTTGTTTGCAATATTTCAATAATTTTATTTCACAAGGATGGTTTTTAGCGATTTATAACTAAATACACTTATTATTTAAAAAATTGAGCTATTTTAAATTGTGTTTGTTTGCAATATTTCAATAATTTTATTTCACAAGGATGGTTTTTTAGCGATTTATAACTAAATATACTTATTATTCAAAAAATTGAGCTATGTTTTATTGTGTTTGTTTGCAATATTTCAATAATTTAATTTCAAAGGGTGTTTTTTAGCGATTTATAACTAAATTTACTTATTATTTAAAAAATTGAGTTATTTTTTATTGTGTTTGTTTGCAATATTTCAATAATTTAATTTCAAAGGGTGTTTTTTTTAGCGATTTATAACTAAATTTACTTATTATTAAAAAAATTGAGCTATTTTTTATTGTGTTTGTTTGCAATATTTCAATAATTTAATTTCAAAAGGGTGGTTTTTAGCGATTTATAACTAAATTTACTTATTATTCAAAAAATTGAGCTATTTTTTATTGTGTTTGTTTGCAATATTTCAATAATTTAATTTCAAAGGGTGTTTTTTTTAGCGATTTATAACTAAATTTACTTATTATTCAAAAAATTGAGCTATTTTTTATTGTGTTTGTTTGCAATATTTCAATAATTTAATTTCAAAGGGTGTTTTTTTAGCGATTTATAACTAAATTTACTTATTATTCAAAAAATTGAGCTATTTTTTATTGTGTTTGTTTGCAATATTTCAATAATTTAATTTCAAAGGGTGTTTTTTTTAGCGATTTATAACTAAATTTACTTATTATTCAAAAAATTGAGCTATTTTTTATTGTGTTTGTTTGCAATATTTCAATAATTTAATTTCAAAGGGTGTTTTTTTAGCGATTTATAACTAAATTTACTTATTATTCAAAAAATTGAGCTATTTTTTATTGTGTTTGTTTGCAATATTTCAATAATTTAATTTCAAAGGGTGTTTTTTTAGCGATTTATAACTAAATTTACTTATTATTCAAAAAATTGAGCTATTTTTTATTGTGTTTGTTTGCAATATTTCAATAATTTAATTTCAAAAGGGTGGTTTTTAGCGATTTATAACTAAATTTACTTATTATTCAAAAAATTGAGCTATTTTTTATTGTGTTTGTTTGCAATATTTCAATAATTTAATTTCAAAGGGTGTTTTTTTAGCGATTTATAACTAAATTTACTTATTATTAAAAAAATTGAGCTATTTTTTATTGTGTTTGTTTGCAATATTTCAATAATTTAATTTCAAAAGGGTGGTTTTTAGCGATTTATAACTAAATTTACTTTTTATTAAAAAAATTGAGCTATTTTTTATTGTGTTTGTTTGCAATATTTTAATAAATTAATTTTAAAAGGGTGGTTTTTAGCGATTTATAACTAAATTTACTTATTATTGAAAAAATTGAGCTATTTTTTATTGTGTTTGTTTGCAATATTTCAATAATTTAATTTCAAAAGGGTGGTTTTTAGCGACTTATAACTAAATTTACTTATTATTCAAAAAATTGAGCTATTTTTAATTGTGTTTGTTTGCAATATTTCAATAATTTTATTTCACAAGGATGGTTTTTAGCGATTTATAACTAAATACACTTATTATTTAAAAAATTGAGCTATTTTTAATTGTGTTTGTTTGCAATATTTCAATAATTTAATTTCAATAGGGTGTTTTTTAGCGATTTATAACTAAATATACTTATTATTCAAAAAATTGAGCTATGTTTTATTGTGTTTGTTTGCAATATTTCAATAATTTAATTTCAAAGGGTGTTTTTTAGCGATTTATAACTAAATTTACTTATTATTTAAAAAATTGAGTTATTTTTTATTGTGTTTGTTTGCAATATTTCAATAATTTAATTTCAAAAGGGTGGTTTTTAGCGGTTTATAACTAAATTTACTTATTATTCAAAAAATCGAGCTATTTTGTATTGTGTTTGTTTGCAATATTTCAATTATTTATAGCTTAATTTAATTATTATTTAAAAAATTTTGCTATTTTTTATTGTGTTTGTTTGCAATATTTCAATAATTTAATTTCAAAGGGTGTTTTTTAGCGATTTATAGCTAAATTTAATTATTATTTAAAAAATTGAGCTATTTTTAATTGTGTTTGTTTGCAACATTTCAATAATTTTATTTCACAAGGATGGTTTTTAGCGATTTATAACTAAATATACTTATTATTCAAAAAATCGAGCTATTTTGTATTGTGTTTGTTTGCAATATTTCAATTATTTATAGCTTAATTTAATTATTATATAAAAAATTTAGCTATTTTGTATTGTGTTTGTTTGCAATATTTCAATAATTTTATTTTAAAAGGGTGTTTTTTTAGCGATTTATAGCTAAATTTAATTATTATTTAAAAAATTGAGCTATTTTTAATTGTGTTTGTTTGCAACATTTCAATAATTTTATTTCACAAGGATGGTTTTTAGCGATTTATAACTAAATACACTTATTATTTAAAAAATTGAGCTATTTTTAATTGTGTTTGTTTGCAATATTTCAATAATTTAATTTCAATAGGGTGTTTTTTAGCGATTTATAACTAAATATACTTATTATTCAAAAAATTGAGCTATGTTTTATTGTGTTTGTTTGCAATATTTCAATAATTTAATTTCAAAGGGTGTTTTTTAGCGATTTATAACTAAATTTACTTATTATTTAAAAAATTGAGTTATTTTTTATTGTGTTTGTTTGCAATATTTCAATAATTTAATTTCAAAAGGGTGGTTTTTAGCGGTTTATAACTAAATTTACTTATTATTCAAAAAATCGAGCTATTTTGTATTGTGTTTGTTTGCAATATTTCAATTATTTATAGCTTAATTTAATTATTATATAAAAAATTTAGCTATTTTGTATTGTGTTTGTTTGCAATATTTCAATAATTTTATTTTAAAAGGGTGTTTTTTTAGCGATTTATAGCTAAATTTAATTATTATTTAAAAAATTGAGCTATTTTTAATTGTGTTTGTTTGCAACATTTCAATAATTTTATTTCACAAGGATGGTTTTTAGCGATTTATAACTAAATATACTTATTATGTAAAAAATTTAGCTATTTTTAATTGTGTTTGCTTGCAATATTTCAATAATTTTATTTCAAAAGGGTGGTTTTTAGCGATTTATAACTAAATATACTTATTATTTAAAAAATTGAGCTATTTTTAACTGTGTTTGTTTGCAATATTTCAATATTTTATATAAAAAGTATATTTAGTTATAAATCGCTAAAAATCACCCTTTTTGAAATAAAATTATTAAAATATTATAAGAAAAATAGCTCAACTTTTTAAATAATAAGTGAATTTAGCTATAAATCGCTAAAAACCACTCTTTTTGAAATTAAATTATTGAAATGTTGAAATATTATATTAACAATATAATTGTAAATAATTCTTGTAAGTGTTTTATAAGTAAATTTAGTTGTAAATCGCTTTACACCACCCTTTTTGAAATAAAATTATTGAAATTTTATAAAACAAACACAATAAAAAATAGCTCAATATTTTATATAAAAAGTATATTTAGTTATAAATCGCTAAAAAATCACCCTTTTTGAAATAAAATTATTAAAATATTATAGGATAAATAGCTCAACTTTTTAAATAATAAGTGAATTTAGCTATAAATAGCTAAAAACCACTCTTTTTGAAATTTAATTATTGTAATATTATATTAACAATATAATTGTAAATAATTCTTGTAACTGTTTTATTGATGGCAGAAAATCGTCATAACATTATTATTTTTAGTAAAATAATCGCCAATCGTCATTTTACTGTATTTACTCAAAAAAATCGTTAAAATGACGAAAAGTCGTCACATCTAACAGGCCTGATAGCCCTGCACATTTAATTTCAATGTATGACCTGTGCTATCGACATTATGAAGGTGTCGGTAAGAGTGTAATTAAAATTCACTTGGATACGATATACATGTTGTCCCTTTTTTGTATGTAGTTTATTCATACTTTGACATATAAAACTACATTCACAAAAAGGGACAGCCAGCAGAGGCTTCCCAAGTGAATATCAGTGGTGAGTGTTGCCAGAACTTTTAGATGTAAAATCTGCAAAAAACATATTTTTTATCAAAATATCTGCGCCTAGATTTTAAAATCATAACAACGCATTTATAACATTTTATGTAGTTTATTATAAAATATATATAACTATTCATTTCGAGCCATAATAATACGATGTAATATTTTTTTTTATTTAAGCACAACGAAAAGAAAAACATACATATATTTATTTTAATACTAATTAGTTTCTGGATAGTTTTAGAATAAGATTAACTACTTGTTATTTTACATGTAAGTTGAGCGAATGAAGTCTTCATTGAAATCGATCAACAGGCCATAAGAAATGTATGCGTACGTATATATTAACATGTACTAGTACCATTTTTTGGATAGACGCCTTTATTACAATTAAATTTATTTTGTTATTTGTCACCAAGCAATTAGAATTATTCACGATCCAAACTCGGGACTGTAATAATTATTACTTTTTTCATAAAAGTCTGATGATAACAGTTAACAGTTAAATCGCTAAAAAACACCCTTTGAAATTAAATTATTGAAATATTGCAAACAAACACAATTAAATAATAAGTATATTTAGTTAAAAATCGCTAAAAATCATACTTTTGAAATAAAATTATTGAAATATTGCAAACAAACACAATAAAAAATAGCTAAATTTTTTGAATAATAAATAAATTTAGTTATAAATCGCTAAAATCCATCCTATAGAAATATTCAAAACAAACACAATAAAAAATAGCTCATTTTTTAAATAATAAGTATATTTAGTAATAAATCGCTAAAAACCACCCTATTGAAATAAAATTATTGAAATATTACAGACAAACACAATAAAAAATAGCGCAATTTTTTGAGTAATAAGTAAATTTAGTTATAAATCGCTAAAAACCACCCTATTGAAATATTGAAAACAAACACAATAAAAAATAGCTCATTTTTTAAATAATAAGTATATTTAGTAATAAATCGCTAAAAACCACCCTATTAAAATAAAATTATTGAAATATTGCAAGCAAACACAATAAAATATAGCTCAATTTTTTGAATAATAGGTAAATCTAATTATAAGTCGCTTTACACCACCCTATTGAAATATTGAAAACAAACACAATAAAAAATAGCTCATTTTTTAAATAAAAAGTATATTTAGTTATAAATCGCTAAAAACCTCCCTTTTGAAATAAAATTATTGAAATATTGCAAACAAACACAATAAAATATAGCTCAATTTTTTGAATAAAGGGGCCCATACACTTGCAATATTATTGTATATGATATTCGCCATATTATTTTTATTTTGTCCTATATTATGCAATAAGTCGCACAATATTTTCATTAATTCAATAAAAAGGTCAACATAACCTATAGGAATAACATAAACAGCATTGTACAATGTTGCCAACACATTTCACTTTTTTTTCGTTGTGCAATAAAAATCAAAAGTCTTTTGATTGTTGCAAATATATTGTGTCACCTTCGAATATCACATACACATTGGGCATTTAATTGTACAATTCGTAAAATGTAACAATTTTATTGCAAGTGTATGAGCCGCTTAATAAGTATATTTAGTTATAAGTCGCTAAAAACCACCCTTTTTGAAATAAAATTATTAAAATATTATAAGAAAAATAGCTCAACTTTTTAAATAATAAGTGAATTTAGCTAAAAATCGCTAAAAACCACTCTTTTTGAAATTAAATTATTGAAATATTGAAATATTATATTAACAATATAATTGTAAATAATTCTTGTAAGTGTTTTATAAGTAAATTTAGTTAAAACCGCTAAAAAACACCCTTTGAAATTAAATTATTGAAATATTGCAAACAAGCACAATAAAAAATAGCTCATTTTTTAAATAATATGTAAGTATATTTAGTAATAAATCGCTAAAAACCACCCTATTGAAATAAAATTATTGAAATATTGCAATCAAACACAATGAAAATAGCTTATTTTTTAAATAATAAGTATATTTAGTAATAAATCGCTAAAAACCACCCTTTTGAAAAAAAATTATTGAAAAAATTGCAAACAAACACAATTAAAAATAGCTCAATTTGTTAAATAAAAGGTAAATTTAGTTAAAAATCGCTAAAAACCACACTTTTGAAATAAAATTATTGAAATATTGCAAACAAACACAATTAACAATAGCTCAATTTTTCAAATAATAAGTAAATTTTGTTATAAATCGCTAAAAACCATCCTTGTGAAATAAAATTATTGAAATATTACAAACAAACACAATTAAAAATAGCTCAATTTTTTAAATAATAAGTAAATTTAGTTTTAAATCGCTAAAAAACACCCTTTGAAATTAAATTATTCAAATATTGCAAACACAATAAAAAATAGCTCAATTTTTTTAATAATAAGTAAATTTAGTTATAAATCGGTAAAAACCACACTTTTGAAATTAAATTATTGAAATATTGCGAACAAACACAATTAAAATAAAAATAGCTCAATTTTTTTAATTATAAGTAAATTTAGTTATAAATCGCTAAAAACCACCCTTTTGAAATAAAATTAGTGAAATATTATAAAACAAACACAATAAAAAATAGCTCAATATTTTAAATAAAAAGTATATTAAGTTATAAATCGCTAAAAACCACCCTTTTGAAATAAAATTATTGAAATATTGCAAACAAACACAATTAAAAATAGCTCATTTTTTAAATAATAATTAAATTTAGCTATAAATCGCTAAAAAAAACACCCTTTTGAAATAAAATTATTGAAATATTGCAAACAAACACAATTAAAAATAGCTCATTTTTTAAATAATAATTAAATTTAGCTATAAATCGCTAAAAAAAACACCCTTTTGAAATAAAATTATTGAAATATTGTAAACAAACACAATAAAAAATAGCTCAATTTTTTGAATAATAAGTACACTTGCAATATTATTGTATATGATATTCGCCATATTGTTTTTATTTTGTCCTATATTAAGCAATAAGTCGCACAATATTTTCATTAATTCAATAAAAAGGTCAACATAACCTATAGGAATAACATAAACAGCATTGTACAATGCTGCCAACACATTTCACTTTTTTTTCGTTGTGCAATAAAAATCAAAAGTCTTTTGATTGTTGCAAATATATTGTGTCACCTTCGAATATCACATACACATTGGCATTTAATTGTACAATTCGTAAAATTGTACAATTTTATTGCAAGTGTATGAGCCGCTTAATAAGTATATTTAGTTATAAATTGCTAAACACCACCCTCTTTGAAATAAAATTATTGAAATTTTATAAAACAAACACAATAAAAAATAGCTCAATATTTTATATAAAAAGTATATTTAGTTATAAATCGCTAAAAAATCACCCTTTTTGAAATATAATTATTAAAATATTATAAAACAAACACAATAAAAAATAGCTCAATATTTTATATAAAAAGTATATTTAGTTATAAATCGCTAAAAAATCACCCTTTTTGAAATAAAATTATTGAAATTTTATAAAACAAACACAAAAAAAAATAGCTCA
Organism: Pollenia griseotomentosa; assembly: GCA_963931875.1. Taxonomy (NCBI): domain Eukaryota; kingdom Metazoa; phylum Arthropoda; class Insecta; order Diptera; family Polleniidae; genus Pollenia; species Pollenia griseotomentosa. The sequence goes on along the minus strand of OZ007565.1, from coordinate 1,365,282 downwards.
ATATTTTATATAAAAAGTATATTTAGTTATAAATCGCTAAAAATCACCCTTTTTGAAATAAAATTATTAAAATATTATAAGAAAAATAGCTCAACTTTTTAAATAATAAGTGAATTTAGCTATAAATCGCTAAAAACCACTCTTTTTGAAATTAAATTATTGAAATATTGATATATTATATTAACAATATAATTGTAAATAATTCTTGTAAGTGTTTTATAAGTAAATTTAATTATAAATCGCTAAAAAATGCCCTTTGAAATTAAATTATTGAAATAATGCAAACAAACACAATAAAAAATAGCTCATTTTTTAAATAATAATTAAATTTAGCTATAAATCGCTAAAAAAACACCCTTTTGAAATAAAATTATTGAAATTTTACAAACAAACACAATAAAAGATAGCTCAATTTTTTGAATAATAAGTAATAATAATAAGTTTTTAGTCAACCCAACAGGAGACAAACCATTATGCCCCAAAAACTGCTCCAGAAATGAAACTTTTTTATTTGTACGTCTTAGAATCAGTCATTGCAAATTTTCCCATCAACATATTTTCGAAAGAACTCAAGCTCCAGTATGTTCCACCTGTAACACACACCTCAACATAGCCCATATTCTTGACGAGTGCCCTACATACAATTCATCCAGAACCAGCATTTTTGGAACGAATACACCAACTGATCTCCTTAGACACACGTGTGACAAAAATATTAAATTAATCTACAAATTTGTAACAACAAATGGTTTACAAAACCTTATTTAAAATGTACATACATACCAACAGAGAGTCGAGAGCCTCAGTTGCTAGTACTCCTTATACTTTATTAATTATTATAATTTAATTATAATTATTAATTTTTCTAAATAAATAAATAAAATAAGTTTTTAGCGATTTATAGCTAAATTCGCTTATTATTTAAAAAAATTTAGCTATTATGTTTGTTTTATAATATTTCAATAATTAATAAGTTATATATTTTTCATAATAAACTACATTAAATGTTATAAATGCGTTGTTAAGATTTTAAAATCTAGACGCAGATATTTTGAAAAAAATACGTTTTTTGCTGATTTTACATCTAAAAGTTCTGGCAACACTGCACCACTGATATTCACTTGGGAAGCATATACTGGCTGTCCCTTTTTGTGAATGTAGTTTTATATGTCAAAGTATGTATAAACAACATACAAAAAAGGGACAACCAATATAAATTTTTTTCGTGTAATTCAATCACATTCTTACCGACACCTACATCATGTCGATAGCGCAGGTCATACATCATGTTTTGCTCACAGTCATAAATTTGACATAAATAATTTGTGGTTTTGCTACTTAATGGGATACATAAACATAAATTTCTTAATATGGAAGAATCAAAATATAGAAGTTGTAAAAAGAATGTTCAAAATCTTAAAGAACTTTTCCACTTACGGTGCCACCAAAGAAGAAGATAATTTTCAATTAATGAAATCAGATTTCAAAGCCATTGTGGGATTGCTGCGCAAATGTAAATAATACGATCTCACCGAAAATCAAATATGTACCTAGATGAATTGGTTTTGTACATAGAAAAAGATTTACACGAAGGCGAAAATCAGGCTGTGACTTTTAACTTACTTAAGGCAATTTTAAAGCGTAAAGTTGAATCGAAAGGCATTCATGATATAATGAAGAAAATAGGTGATATGTCCATAACTTCATATTCCGATTGTAAAAGAGATAAAGCTAGAAATTTACTCACAACATACTTATGATATGGAATATTTTTTTATTTTTTAATATCCCCTGAACAAACGGGTCGATCAAATAGTTAAATTATTTACAGTGCAATTGTGTTATTCTCTACCCACTGGACGGCTATCGGCCTAAGAATTTAATGTACTATTATTAAAAAGTTTCCCTTGTCTATTTTGTCCAAAAGATCAGAATTTTTGTATCTGTCTTTGGGTTCGCGATTGGTTAATGATGAGTAGGGATGAGATTTTCATGCACTTAAAAATCGAAAGTATGCAATAAAAACTCCAAAATATGCATTAAAAAAATAAAAAATTTTATTGTTTTTATTTTCTTGTTATTCAAAGGTATTATAATATTATTTAAAACTTTATTTTAATAACTACATGATTAAAAATTTTGTTTGCATAATCAAATAAATTCTTTTTTATATCATCAAAAGTAAACCTTTATCTGTTTAAAAGCTTTTGTACGTGGAAAATGATCTCTCAGCGTCAACCGAAGTTGAAGCATACTTGAAGGATGCCATTTCATTTGGAGAATATTAATTTGCTAATTCAGATCCCACATTGGATTCCAGATCAAAAATAGTTGAAATTTTTTTTATTTTTTGAAATCCTGTATTTTTTTACAACACGTTTGTCGGGCTATTTTTCCTTTCACATGTTAATTTTACTTTCTACCATATCAATAAATATGAGTTGACTATTAAGTGAACTTAATCCTTCCAATTTAGTTATTGTTTTACCAATATATCCGAAGTTAGAAAATACAAATGCTCATTGACTTTTTATGTTATTTAAATTTAATATTTCTTTTGCTTTTTTATTGCATAAGCATCGGTAGCAACAAGTTCTTCATTAACATTCTTAAACTGCTCAAAGTTTTTTGAATATAATTCTGAAGCATCTTTCCAGGTTCCCCTTCTGGTTAATATTGGCTGCGTGGTGACGGTACCAAGAGATAAATTTCATTAAAAATTGCAACTCGTGAAGGAGCCTTTAAAAATATTTTTTTCCGTATGAAATTAATAAATCAGTATTATCGAATTGGCTTCTAATTTCCTCTGCAACTCGATGTTACCCATGTGCCAAGCAAATACATGTAAAATTTTTGAATAAATTGTTTTAGGACAATTGGCAGCCTTTACCATGTAAGGTGCTGCATCGGTTAATTAAATAATTAATTAAAATGGGTAAAACTTGTAGTTAGTACATTTTTTTGTCGGTCCATCTATCTTTTAAAGCTATAAACTTAGAAATAAAGGTTAGATCACATTCGAAACCTATCTAAAAAATGCAAATACGAATTTGGTACTTTTTTAAATTCGAACGTTTAAGGGGTGAAAATCGTAACTTATGTTGGTACTTTTTTTTAGAAAACATTTTGCTCCATTCTTTGGCATATGAGCATTTCTATTTTGATGTGTCGTGATATTTGTACCACAAAATGTTAACGAATTAAATGATTCAAATGTGTAAAAATACAAAGTAATGAAGTAGAATTATATTCAGAAATAAAATTATAGCAACCGACGCTTAGGATTTGCAGATATAAACAAAAATATGCGCTGGCGTGACGTTAAAAAAACAGAAGTGTATTTTGACTTGCATTACAAAACTGAATAAGACTGCGAAGTGACGTTCTGTATAAAACCTTTTTTAGTAAACTTTGGACTTATATAGATTTATTTTTCAAGCTATCAAATTTAAAAATCTTTGCTCGTTTTAAGGTACATATGGGCATTTTTAGCGAAAAGTCTACTTTTTTTGAATGTAACGCCAGAATGAAAATAAGGTTGTATTTTAGGACCATGTTGTTCAACCGTTATCCCTTTTGTTACTTAATGTAGAGCTAGTTGCGCTTTACACCAAAATATAAAGAATGTGACTATACGTATAAAATTTGTTGATAAAAAATTTTAATTAATTCTGTTGTGACGTTACAAAAAGTAGACTGTTCGCTGAACCTGCCCATATACGTATTAAATTATGGGCTAGAAAAAAGTACAAAAAAGGGAAATATAGGAAGTTAGTTTCTTTCTTTATTAACTGGTACTTTTTGAATTTCCGTTAGTATTGGACCTAGAAACAAAATTAACATGCACTATCCTAAGTGAATGAGAATCTATAAGAGGGAACTTTTTATTTCTTTTTTGTTCTTTAACTGGTACTTTTTGAATTTTTGTTAATATTGGACCTAGAAGCATAAAACTAAAAAAGTGAGCGTGAACGCAACCGGTGAACTGATTTTTATGAAACTTTTACAGTATAGTACATATGGTCTTGGAGCTAATATAGGCTATATATTATTTTGAAGTTTTAAGTGGGCGGGGCACGTCACATTCAAAGACTATATAGAATTATATATATCTATACAACGGCAAGAGCTAAGGTTTCAAAATTGGGTACAAATATCTTGGTTATCAATACACAACATCTGACGGGATTGGAAAAGTGGTCGTGACACCTCCCATACATAGGTAACTTTTTCCGGGTACGTGTTACTTAAAGTCAAGAACTGCTGGACCAATTAACACCAAACTTCAAAAATAAATTAGTTTAGTCTGGAAGCTGGGTTCTCTAAAGTTTAATCCCGAAAGGTGGCGCTGTTGTCGTGATATTTACATTTTTTAATATATTCAATATATTTCTAGTCTGTATTGGAACATCCTTAAGGAATAGATATAGCGGGTAGGTTTGTTAGAAACAAATGATTGGGATAAAAAATAAAGTGGAGTTGGTCATATATTTGACCCATCTAGGGGCATTCTAAGCGCTGCACTACCCAAATTTAAGAATGGGAGCCCCTCTAAAGGGTGGAGATAAAGGGCAAGTATGTTTTGAGAAAATGCTTAGGACAGAAAACTAATGGCGGTCAGTCAGAGATTTAATCCCCCTTGGGGGCGACTTATTCGCAGTTATGGGATTTTTTCTTCAATATATTTCTAGTCAGTATTGAAAATGTTGTATTAGAGCCCCCTTAAGGAATGGAGATAGCGGGTAGGTATGTTAAAAATATATGATCGAGATGAAAAATAAAAACTAGAAATATATTGAAGAAAAAGTCCCATAAATGCCCAGGAGTTGCCCTAGTGGGATAAAATGTATGACCGACCTCATTTAGTTTTTTGTCTTTAACATTTTCTCGAGACATACTTTCCCCTTATCCCCACTTCTAAGGGGGGGCTCCCATACAAATGTTGCGTTTTATGAAATTCTTAAATTAATTAAAATTTGTCGGCTTTTGTGAATAAAATCAAAAGTTGGTAACAGATTTTAATCATTTATAGCTTGTTTTGTTTGCAGCTTCGTTTTTTATATGTCAGCAGAAACCTAGGTGCATTTTTATGAATTTTTAAAAAACAAAAATGTCGAAATATTGAGAAAAAAAAATTATGTTTCTAAAACGACTGCTAATATTAAAAAAAAAAAAAATTACTTTTTTAAGAGGAAATTTTATTGCGGAATTTCGGTCTTTTTAGTAATTTCAATAAACTAAACCGTTTTTGAGTTAAGCGAATATATGTTGTGGAACCTCCTCCATTTTCGAAATATTGGTTTATCTCGAAAACGAGAGCTAATCTAAAAAAACGGTGGGCACCATTGGATTCAGCGTGCCCGAATTATGCTAAAACGCCATGTGCCCGGCTTGTCTAATTTTGCAACAAGCACAGTGTAATTGGAAAATGCAGCTAGGCTTCTAATTTTTCCAGACATAAAAAAAACAAAGTTGTTTACAACTTTAGATTTAATACACAAAACACCAAAATTTTTATTAAATTTAAGAATATCATAAATCGCCATATTTGTATGGGAGCACCTCTAAAAGGTGGAGATAAAGGGCAAGTATGTTTTGAGAAAATGTTAAGAACAAAAAACTAATGGAGGTCGGTTATACTTTTTATCCTCCTGGGGGTGACTCCCAGACAGTTATGGGAATTTTTCTTCAATATATTTCTAGCCTACATTGAAAATGTTGTATGAGAGCCCCCTTAAGGAATGGTGATAGCGCGTAGGTATGTTAAAAACAGGGCTGTGGAGTCGTCAAGAAAAAGTTGTAACTCCGACTTTATCCGCTGAAATTTTTTAAGTACGACTCCAACTCCAACTGTAACCTTGATGCTAACTGCCAGGCCCACAATATCTACAAGAACATTTCTTTCGCATATTTATATTGAAAATAATAATAAAAAACTAAAATTTGTTTTTGTTTTCTGTATAAATATACGAAAGAAATTTTCATGTCGACATCGTAGGCCAGGCAGTAAACGTATCTGAGACTGGTCCTTATTTGACTTTTAACTATTTTTAATGCAATACCTTTTAAATGGTTAAATATAGTAGAAAGAAAATTATTCTGTAAATTTTAAATCGTGTCGCATTGAGCTTTAACATAGTTATTAACATATGAGTAGGTGAGATGCAAAATACCTATCAAGCCTTTGCTGCAATACAGTCATAACTCAAATTTCTAGTAAATTAAAATTCAATTCTTCTCTTTAACGTTGAGTATAAAAGATATTATATACGCGATATAGTGTCCATGGACACTGTGACACTTTTGAAAATGGCATAATGTCCGTGGGCATTAAGACACTTTGCAAATGGACATAATGTAATTTTTAAACATGTCATAAGGTCCATAATTACTAAAGAAGTTATATAAAAAAAAAAAGATCTACATACATACACGCAGAGAAAAAACATGTTTTATTATGGTCACAACCAACAAAACTATTTTTAAAGAAACCAATTTAACCATAATATGGTTTTCGGTGACAATAATTTAAACATAATATGGTTAAAATTTTTTTAAAATGGTTTTTTTTCTGGGTGTATATTAGACTGGCCATAGCGTTATATAGAAAAAATTAAAAATGTTAAATCCAAAAGTTTTCGCACTGAAAAATATGAGGTTGGAGATAACAATAATTATGCATATTTTTTTTTTTTTTTTTTTTAATTCCGAGTACCTCCGGGTTGAGCCCAAACTTTTATTACATTACCCATTTGTCACTATTTTTGTTCCTGTTTGTATTTAAATAACAAAAAAAATCTGACTTTATGTTCCCAACTGAATTTCTTCGATACCTTTAATTATTACCTTTCCAACGAGCCGCAATAGTCTGCTGATAAACTACAGATAATCTTGCCCGGAATACCCAAAAACCAAGGTCCAAAAAAAAAAAATTTATTTTTTAATTTTTTTTTTTTTATTTATTTTTTAATTTTTTTTTATTGCTGATAATATTATACTAATGAAGATTTATTGTGGGATGAAAAGTTTTTTCTGTAGTGCTCCACAACTTGAAGCAAATACTGCTTATCCTCTTCGTCGTATGTCAATGCCCGATTGAAATCTGTTATTAGTTTTATTGCTCTTTCTGCCGGGTCATTTACAACGGTTAAGTGTTGGCATATTCGTTTTGCGGTGCAGTATTCTTCTTGGTCCTTCCAAATCGATGGATCCAATTCAAAAAATGTCACATCGATTTCAGTATTCTTTCAGTAGCTTCGCTTTGCGTTCTTGTTTTCGTGACAGCTTCAAATCCTGGCCTGACATACAACCTGGCCGACCCTTTTCTCTTTGCAACAGAAGGAAATCTTTGTCCTCTTCAATAGTCATCGTTTCAAGTGCATCTGCAGCTGCGATATCAAATATATAATTTTCTATCTTTTCACAGAATTCGTTCTCATCGTTTCTATATTTTTCATATTTGCCAAATCTGTTCTTGGACAAATTTTTCCATTCGGCATAAAGTAATTTAAATTTTTTCATGCAGTTGATTTCGGTCATTGTGGGAATATTTGCTTTTTGCCAAAATTCAAGAGTTGAATGCATTGTATTTTTTATGCTTGCCTTCACAGGGAGTTTTTGCACTCGGGTTTTATAAAAAAATAATTGAAGAACTTGCTTCATATTAGGCAACTTTGCGCCTTTCAGTTCACTTTCGCATTTTCCCACCAAAAATATATCATTATCGGATCGTAGTTTCTTAGATGAGCTTGCCATTATAACTTTATATTGTTTTGTTTTAACTTATTATTCACTGCCCACTTGTTTCTCTTATCACTTTTACTTTAAAACTGCAAATTTTTCACATTTTTGTAGAAAAAAGACAAAATAGTCTACCTGTTTTGAATGTTCTAGTAAAAAGTCATAAAACCACAAAATTCCGTTACATTTTTAAACATTTATTGCATGTGTTTTTTTTTATCAGAATGGTTGGAAATTTCCATAACCCTTTGACAAATGCTTAGACGTAATCTGATGCAACAACAAAATTCTGTGGTTTTCACGAATAATCGCGTAAGTTATAAAACCAAACTTTTCAGGAGAGCAAAAACAATTATTTTTTTCAATTGCGGCTTCTGTAGATGCTTTTTTAAACTTTTTTCTTTACTATCCTCTTAACAGTGACTTTCTACGTATTATACATAGTTTTCATGAAAAAATCCTCACAGGATCACAATCTGTAAAAGGATTAAAAATGCATATGTTTGATTGACTCATTAAGTGTGTGCAATACAACATCATATCTCCACATAAGTTCTTTTTTGTGAAAATAAATGTTATCATTTTAATCACACATGACGACTTACGTTGTTATTTTTAGCACACAAGTTGGCGACATATTCAGAGTTTTTGATACTTATAGCACAACGTATGGACTTAAAATTACAAACAACCGCTCATCTGCTGTTGTTAAGTTGTTATTAATAGAAAAATTTTCAAAAAATACTTTCATATTTTTTGCACGAATAACAACATAACATCACATATGCTTTTTATTTGGAAACATATTCAGCAATTTTACAATTTTTGGCGATGTATGACGACATAAATCGTTATAATAGCAAAATATTTTATTAAACAGTTAACTTAAGTTGTTTTTAGCAGAAAAAAATTAATAATACTACATTATATTCTAAAAAGCTTAATACTTATAAAAATCGAATGCAAAATGTAGCACTTTGACATCATTATCTCAATTTCGGTAAAAATCGACTTACGCGATTATTCGTGAAAACCACAGAATTATGTATTCGAAATTTTTTACTGATCATAAAAAATTATTTGAAGGTTAAGTGTTTCTTAGCAATTTTCTTTAAATGAAGAATGGCAACAACAAAATGTATGTATATTTTTATGTTTGTAGAAAAAAGACAAAATAGTCTACCTGTTTTGAATGTTCTTGTAAAAAGTCATAAAACCACAAAATTCCGTTACATTTTTAAACAGTTATTGCATGTGTTTTTTTATCAGAATGGTTGGAAATTTCCATAACCCTTCGACCAATGCATTGACATAATCTGGTGCAACAACTGATCATAAAAAATTACTTCAAGGTTAAGCGTTTTTATTAATTTCCTTCAATGGTAACAACCAAACTTATTTTTTACATGTAAAAACTGGCAAGTATTTTTCGACATAAGACAAAATGGTCTACCTGCTTTGGATCTTTTAGTAAAATGTTTACAAAAACATAAAACCAAAAATTCCATTAGGTTTTTACTACCAATTCACGAAAACGATCTAGCACAAAATTTGCCTAAAAATTGGAGCTTGTGGTTTTTCATACCTTCTATTAAAAATATTTATGCGTATGAGCACAAATTATAGCGTATGAGCTGCAATTTGGAAGGACCAAGAAGAATACTGCACCGCAAAACGAATATGGCAACACTTAACCGTTGTAAATGATCCGGCAGAAAGAGCAATTACTAAAAACTAATTACAGATTTCGACGACGACGAAGAGGATAAGCCAACAAAAAGGCTTCATTAGTAAGTTATCAACAATAAAAAAAATTTTAAAAATTCACCTATTTTTTTGGACTTTGGTTTTTGGGTATTCCGGGCAAGATTATCCGTAGTTTATCAGCAGACTATTGCGGCTCGTTGGAAAGGTAATAATTAAAGGTATCGAAGAAATTCAGTTGGGAACATAAAGTCAGATTTTTTTTGTTATTTAAATACAAACAGGAACAAAAATAGTGACAAATGGGTAATGTAATAAAAGTTTGGGCTCAACCCGGAGGTACTCGGAATTAAAAAAAAAAAAAAATAAAATATACATAATTATTTTTATCCCCAACCTCATATTTTTCAGTGCGAAAAATTTAACTTTTCAAAAAAATTTCCACTATGGCCACTCTAGTGTATATATTAAATACATGTATAACGAAAACACTTTTTGGCGCAAGGATTTTCTCCTCTATGGTATAACAAATACCGGCTGCGCTAACTAAAGCGTCTCGGTATAGAAGGCCTTCGGCCGGGCGCAAGGATTTTCTCCTCTATGATGAAACATGTATCGGCTTCGCTAACCAAACACAGCCGGCCTTCGGCCGTCCGCAAGGATTTTCTCCTCTATGGTTTAACAAGTACCTGCTTCGCTAAGTAAAGCTTCTATAATCTGTTTTTTTTCCGAACAAAGGCCTACTACGCAGAGACGCTTTAGTTAGCGAAGGCGGTATTTGTTATAACAAAGAGAAGAAAATTCTCGCTCCGGGCCGAAGGCCTGCTGTGAAGAGAAGCTTTAGTTAGCGAAGCCGGTACTTGTTTTATCTTAGAAATTAAAATCCTTGCGCCCGGCCGATGGCCGGCTGTGAAGAGAAGCTTTAGTTAGCGAAGCTGGTAAAGGCCGGCTATGCTTTCGAGTTTGTAAACATGTTGTGGTTATTTGACACTCTACGGAAAAATAAAAACTAGAAATATTTTGAAGAAAAAGTCCCATAACTGCCAAAGAGTCGACCAAAGCGGGATAAAATGTATGGCAGACCTCCATTAGTTTTTTGTTGTTAACATTTTCCCAAAACATATGTACTTGCCATTTATCACAACTTGTTAGGGGCGCTCCCATACCAATATTGTGTTTAACAAAATTCTTAAATTTATTTAAAAAACCACAATACTAATTATAAATAAATTTAATCAAAAAATGAATAAAATCAACTTGTAAACAGACTTTAATCATTAGCCCCCGTATTCACAAACAATTTTTAAATTTAACAAAGGTAAAATTTCATAGAAAATTTGGTTTGTAAACCTTTTTTAAATTTAAAAATTGTTTATGAATTTTATTTTACCAAAATAAATAAAAAACTAAGTAAATAAAAAATAAGTGTTGTTATATTTCATATTAAGTAAACCTTTTTGCGGTTTTTATGTAAAAAGTCGCTGCATTTATGGAAGTTAGCGAGTAAATAAATGCTTAATGGTGTTGATAACACTTAATAAATTGAAAGAAACCTGCATTACCGGTACCAAAATATTGTGAAAGTATGGCAACATGAATTTTCATATACACAGAGTTTTTTATGAAGACCGGTTCCCAGTGAAAACGTAACGTAATTACTGGACCCCTATGAAGGCGGTGAATACTAAAAACTGTTTTTCTAAGACTTGTAGGAAGTTTTGGAGAAAAATATTGTATTTGGGTTTCCAAATTGTCGAAATGCACAGAATTCGATAAAAAAAAGTTAATAATTTTGCGGTCCCCAACACATCGCCATGACATATATATATATATATATATGTATATATATGTTAATTTGCATGTATATAATAAAAAACAACACATTAACAAATAAATATAACATTATATAAATTAAACTTTACATTAATAAAGTTTTTTAAAAAAATTAATTTTTTTATTGCCGGTTTAACCGCACAACTTCTTTATTATTTCAAAGTAAAAATACAATTGAATTTTATTTATTAAAACTAGCTTAAGCTACCCTAACTGAAATGCACAGGTTTTGCACACGTCACCTTAGTTGGCTCGCTCGTGTATTTTGTAGACGCTGTGTCAGCATGTGAACGTCAAAGAATGTGAATGTTGAAACCCCTGTATCAGCATGTGAACATTAAATGATGTGAGCAAAGCATAGTTGCAAGAAGGGTGTCGAATATCAGCACCTGCAACATAAGCTTTGTGAACCGTGTGAATGAATTTATTTTATTTTGGAGTTTTGAATGTAATTTGTGTTAACTCCTCCCTCCTCAAATGCAAGCGTCCCTGTTGCTAAAATGTCTGTAGATTATAAATACTTGGAGTCCTTCCTTCAGTTTTTTTCTCGCTTCCGGTACTTCTTCTGCATGTTCAAGAGAATTTACTCGAATTTCCGACTTAAGTGTTCTGTTGGCTCGTTCCTGAGGATTTTCTTTGATTTCCCTCTTTCCTTTTCCCTTAGCCAATCTTGTAGCCAACCGAAGCAGCGCCTAAACGGCAACGGTCAGGGGAGGACACACTTCCTGGGACTAAACGGTCCAAATATACGCCTCAACGGCCGCAAAACAGGTCGTACAAAGATGTGGCTAAAGACCACCTCATTTGGGCGATCATTGACCGCAACGCTAGTGACGGCACCATTTCATCCAAGAACTGGAAGCTGGTTGTCGTCGCACTTAGTAGGGCGTTCCTGAATGTCTTAAGGGGTAACCCTGGACCACCACCACAATGTGAAGATGCCGGCTGGTATCAAGGTCACATTAAACTGATAGCGTGTGCAGATGAGCGTTCAGCGCTGCTGTACAAGGATGCCGTGGAGTCCCTGGGGGAAGTTCGGCAGGGCGCTAGGATTGAGGCAATACCTCTGGCCGATGTACCGCAAAGGCCCAGATCTATTGCCAAGATCCCCGCTGAGCCATCCGACCCCAAGGAGATCCTGGAAATTATACAGATCAGTAACCCCCAGCTACCCACACAGGACTGGAAAGTAGTGAGGGTTACTGAATCTGTCGAAGAGTCCAGGAAGGCCACTGTTATAATAAACAGTGACTCTCTGCCGTCACTTCGGAAGACACAGGGGAAGATATTCTATGGATTTGGAACTATCTTCCTCCGAGTCTACAAAGGTGATGACAAAGGGAAGCCTCAAGCTCCGGTGACTACCACCACATCAACAGCATCAACGGAGCATATGGAAGACGATTCCGGTATGTCATCGGCGAATGAAGACACCCAATCAGTCAGTGGGCTTGTGGGTGACTTCTTTGGCAAGATGGAAGAGGCGGACGATGAGGACATCCTACTGGAATCGGACGACGACCCAGAGGATGCCAACGTCACAGTCGTCCATAGCGATGAGCTATGATGAAGGTTACACAAATCAACCTTCATCACTCTAAAGCGGCGTCAGCTGCCCTTCTCCTCCGATTGGCTTCAGGCACGGAGGAGCTTGTATGCATCCAAGAACCATTGTTGTATAAAGACAGGGTTTGCGGACTCAGTTTAGACGGCTATAGTACTCTGTACGCAGCCGATCAAGGTAAGACCAGGGCTTGTGTAATGGTCAAAAACATCCTTAAAGCTTTCATTCTTTCTGATTTTAGCGATAAGGACACCTGCACTGTCGCAGTAGAAGGCAAAACCAGAACAGTTTGGTTTATGAGCTGCTACATGGCACATGACCAGGGTGCTAATCCCCCAAACTCCACAACCAGGAGGGCGATGTCGCATGCCAACAGGCGCAACATCCCTCTAATAATATGTGCTGATGCTAATGCACATCATACCATCTGGGGAAGCTCGGATGTCAATCCACGAGGTGAGTCGCTTTTGGACTTTATAGTAGAAAATGAACTAACAGTAGTTAATAGGGGTAGTGAGCCCACCTTTATTGTGACTAACAGAAGGGAGGTTCTTGATATTACGCTTATTAGTGATAAGTTCTCGGATTTGATTAGCGATTGGAACGTGTCAAAGGACTGTTCCTTCTCTGATCACATGTATATTGATTTCAATTTTTCTTTTAGAGCTGATTCAGCTAAACCCTACACGAATAGAAGAAGGACCAATTGGTCTATCTATGCGAGTGTACTCGGGGACAAGCTGCCTATGTGCCCGGTTCTCATAGACAGTGTGTCCATGCTCGACTCCGCAGTGGAGTCACTGACTGGTGTCTTAACTGAGGCAACAAACAAATTCTGTAAAAGAATCGACAGGAAGGGCAAAGCTAAGCCCATATGGTGGAATGCGGAGATTGCTGAAAAACGCAAAGAAAGCAGGAAACTCTTTAATGAGGCAAAACGTAATGGTGTTTGGGACAATTACAAGTCCTCAGTAAATGGATTCAAAAATCTTATCAGGAAGGCCAAGAGACAGTCATGGAGGAAATTCTGCAGCGATGTGGAAAACTCCTCGGAGACTAGTCGGCTACGTAAGATTTTATCCTCTAAACCAGCTATTCCATCGTATATACGGAAGATGGACGGATCCTGGACCACAAACAGTCGGGACACCCTTGAGGTCCTGATGAATACACACTTCCCAGGTTGCACTGATGATGTGCCTAGGGAAGGAACATTTAGTGGCACTCGGGATATCTCTAATATTCCGAATGGGCGGTCAAAAGCTTCCATCCCTTTAAATCTCCAGGCCCGGATGGCATTATCCCAGCGGACCTGCAAAAGAACCTGGAAATATTGATGCCATGGCTCCTGGCAATATTTAGAGCCTGCCTGAGCCTCTCACATGTCCCATCAACTTGGACAACATATAAGATCGTCTTCATCCCCAAGAGTGGGAAGACATCTCACACTATGGCTAAAGACTTTAGACCAATTAGTCTATCCTCCTTTCTACTGAAAACACTGGAGAGGATTTTGGATATTCATATTAGATCATCATTGGGACCCAATTCCTTGTCACTGGCTCAGCACGCCTACACGAAGGGAAGGTCCACTGAAACTGCGCTTCACTCATTGGTGGGCCACATAGAGAGATCCCTGCACTACAAGGAATTTGCTTTAGTTGAATTCCTGGATATTGAGGGCGCTTTCAACAACGTTAGACCTGAATCGGTTATTAACGCAATGAGACATTTGGAAATCGACCCGGCGATTATTCAATTTGTCAGCAGCATCTTGCACTTCAGGCGTATCGAATCCAACTTAGGCGCCTCGAACATATCCAAGGTTGCGACTAGGGGCACCCCGCAAGGTGGTGTACTCTCACCATTACTTTGGAATCTGAATATGAATACCCTACTCAGGGCCATGGAAAGGACGTGCTGCAGAACGGTCGCATATGCGGATGACGTTGCAGTTGTGGCTCTGGGTAAAGATCCCAGACTATTGTCTGAACTAATGGAGTCCGCATTGGACGTCCTAACAAAATGGTGCCAGGGATGTGGACTGGATGTAAATCCTGCCAAAACGGAACTGGTACTTTTCACAAGGAGATACAAAATTCCCAAATTTGATACCCCGAGGATAAAGGGGGTCTCACTGAAAATGTCTGACAGCGCCAAGTATCTTGGGCTTATATTGGACAGCAAACTGAACTGGAGGATGAACACCATTTCCAGGACTAATAAGGCGGCAACTGCATTGTATTGCTGCAAGAGGGTCATTGGTCTTAACTGGGGAATTAACCCGAGGAATGTATACTGGCTATACGAATGTGTCATTAAACCCATTCTATTCTACGGGGCAGCTGTTTGGTGGCCGGCGCTCAAGGTGAAGAGTCATCAAACTGGGTTTGAACGTACAATGAGAATGGTGGCGATAGCGGTAACAGGTGCCATTAGAACAACCCCCTCTAAGGCACTGTTTACGATTTTAAACTGGTTACCACCAGACATTTTGGCTAAAGGGCTGGCTGCGAACGCGGCGGTAAGACTAAGGGCCACCGGAGCATGGAGGGATTTTAATATCGGACATGCTATTATTCTGAACGAAATTAATTGGCACATGGATGTTGATTATGTCACACCCGAGCCGATCTTTGATCCTGGCTTCACGGTAAGCATTTTGGATAACGTGGTCCATTATGATGACCTACAGATTCCCGCGAATGCGATTCAAATCTTCACGGACGGGTCTAAAACACTGCATGGTGTCGGTTCTGGCATATACTCCGAGCAGCTTAACTGGAGCATTCCTATGAGGCTGCCGGACCACTGCAGTGTCATCCAGGCCGAGATAATGGCCATCCACACACCCGCGAGACGCATCCGATACGGTGAAATATCTGGAAGGGATATTCACATTATTACCGATAGCAAGGCGGCAATAAGATCCCTGGAGAATGTGTTCATCACATCGAGAATTGTCCGAGAATGCCGGATGTCTCTGGATGAGATAGCGAGACATTCACTGGTCACCCTTAATTGGGTCCCCGGACACGGGGACATACTGGGGAACTGCATGGC
This sequence comes from Pollenia griseotomentosa, assembly GCA_963931875.1. Lineage (NCBI taxonomy): Eukaryota > Metazoa > Arthropoda > Insecta > Diptera > Polleniidae > Pollenia > Pollenia griseotomentosa. The sequence goes on along the minus strand of OZ007565.1, from coordinate 1,349,378 downwards.
GGATTCGTTGGCGCATGCAGGCACCACCTTGAATCGAGACGGTTCAACATATAATGTAGGTGCTTCGCTCCCAAGGAGCAAGCAACTTATATCGCACAAGTTTCATATTATCGCCAGTCGGAGGTGGCACGATGAAACTACCTGTGGGGAAACCAGGAAAATCTGGCCCGTCATAGATGAAAAAAGGACACGGCGGGCACTACAGCTGTCCAGACATCATCTAAGAAACCTGATTGCGGTTATAACTGGCCACTGGTCCATTGGGAGGCACGCCCAGAGGCTGGGGCTCCCTTACAATGACTTTTGTAGAAGTTGCGGCGACGAGGAGGAGGAAGAGTCAACGGAACATCTTCTCTGTAATTGCCCGGCTTTCGGAGATCTAAGACTCGAAATGTTTGGTCGAAGAGCCCTTGCGGACAAAACTTGTCTCTCTGATGTTGATGTAAACAGGATCCACTCCTAACCTAACCTAGCCAATCTTCTTTTTACTGTTATCCCGATAGCGATGCAAATAGGGATAATTATAATTAATGAACTTGATGTTATCAACGCTTTGTTTTTGCTTTCCAGTACCTCCAGTCGTTCTATATTTTCAATATTGATTTTACTAAGTCTTTCTAGGGATAGGACTTCCTCTGTTTTAAAACCTATTGATTTGGGTTGCATAAAAGCTGGAAGGGGTTTATTTCCGCTTATCTCTTTCGAGTAAAATTCTTGATCATTAATCTTGACTGTTGTATTGTGATATTTATTGAGGTAAGTTCCATTTAAATTTATTTCTTCTTCGTTCACTTTTAGCTTTCCGTTGTACTGATTCAATAGCAAAAGATCACTTCCAATTTCCTCTATAGTGGGGATGTGCTCATTGTTTACCCGTGTGCAATATCCTACTCTGTTCTTAATTAAATTAGTTATACAATGGTTATCTCTTAGTTCTACCAGCTTATCTTTATTACATATGGTCAAATCTTAAAAGTTTTTACAATCATTTTTTATAGCGAAACAAATTTCATTACATTTTAGAATTTTATTGAATTCAATTTTGTCTATGGTATTGCCAATTTTAACTGGTCTTGCAATAAGAATTTTACAAACATTTTCATGGGTGATTGGAATGCTTAAAATATACAAAATTTCTTTATTGTTTGTTACAATTTTTACATCGGCAAAAGATAATAACACTGCTATACAAAAAAAAATAAAAAAAATCTGCAGCAGGGATTTTGTTAATACTCATTTTAGACCTTCACGCTGCATGCTTATTTATTTTTGATTCAATCTGGTTATTGAGATAAACGGAACTAAGAAATAATTGAAATACCCTATAAACATTGTGGTTCATTGATTTGTCCTGACAAAGTAAATAAGAGAAAATCCCAAAGAAAAAGTTTTTTATGATCTTCATTTATTTATTCTAGTTAAAGGTACCCCAAACTATTATTTTTGTGTATTTTTGTAAAGATAAACAACAAAAATAAATTTTAAATAAATCTTTAGGCCCATTTATTGAAGCATTTTATGGAAAATGTTAGAAGCGTTTATCTCAAAAACTGGAGTCAATTTGACAATTCTGGTATTTTTCCCGTTATCAGCACACTCGTCTTATACAAAATCGACTTCAAGTATGCCTGCCGCAAAATGACTGTATAGCAGTGTTATTGATTGTAATATGGGGGCAAGATTCCCGGCGCAAGGTGAATGTTATATGCACGCATTTTTGCTCATTGACCATTATCCTCCATTGTCTTAACCATATTTCTAGTTGAAATATATGATGCTGTAAGTAACGAGATGCTTCATAGCGGTTTTCGTGAACGCTTAGAAAAGCTGTATCGTCTGCAAATGTTGAAGTTTGGGTGTAGTTGCTTGTTGGCATGTCCGAAGTATAAATTAAGTATAATAGAGGGCCCAGGATGCTGCCTTGTGGGACTCCAGCGCCAATGGGCTGAGGTGAACTTAAGAAATTTCCTTCTTTAATAATAAATTGACGACCGACTAAGTAGCTTTCTAGCAGCTTGTGTGTGTTTGCTGGTAAATTTTGCTTCAATTTATGTAATAAGCCTTCATGCCAGACTTTATCAAAAGCTTGCGAAACATCGATGAAGAGTGCTGAGCAATATTTTTTTTCTTCAAATGCTTTTCTTATGACATTTACTATTCGATGAGTCTGTTCGATTGTGCTGTGTTTTCTTCGAAATCCGAACTGATGGCTTGGAATACATCTATTTTCAACAAAAATCGGTGTTAATTTTGAAACTAATAATTTCTCAAACAGCTTTGATATATTTGATAATAAGCTAATAGGCCTATATGACTCAACATTTGTATGATCTTTACCTGGCTTTGGTATCATGGTAACTAAGGAAACCTTCCATTTTTGAGGATAGTATTCAAGGCGTAAAATAGCATTAAAAATAAAAAGAATAATTTTCTTTGCTATGCGAGGTAGCTCTAAAAGCATTTTATTACTGATTTTATCAATACCAGGTGCCTTCTTAGTGTTTAAGTCACAAATAGCCTTTTTGATTTCTCTTATCTCAAATCTGAGGGGAATAGCTGCTCTAGCAGCAACAGGTGGTAACTCGACCGCAATATTGTGAGATATATTTGGTGTAAATACGTTTTTCAAGTGACTAACAAACAGTTTTCATTTTTCAATATCGTTTCTTGCCCAATTACCATTCAAGTTTCTTAATGGTGGCTTAGATATAACTGGCCTTTTTAGATTTCTAGCTGCACGCCATAATGAGTAGTCAGATTGTGGAGTTGCATCAAGTTCCTTAAGATATTTTTCTAGAGAAGCCGTTTTCTGAGTCTGCAGTAACTTTCTTAGCCTTTTTGTGTACTCTTTTAATAAATTATTAAGTTGCGGCGATCTGTACAGTTGCCACTCTCTTCGAACTCTCCTTTTTTCAGTCAAGAGCCGCTCGACATCTGAAGAATATAAGCTAACGAAATAACCATTTCGTTCTTTGTTGGGTTAATTTATTCTACTTACCTTTCATTTTCGTTGTGGCACATGTTACCTATTTAAAGTTCATTCTGCTTGGATCAGGTTACACTTAATTATTAATTATCAAAACTGCTGACAATATGTCAGTAGCTTGCAATTGTATTATTTTAAATAAAATTATTACGTTATTATCATGAAATTATTTTTGCTAGAATAAGCATAATTGTTCTTTTTAATATGGAATGAATAAAGAAATTCTTCAGTCGTAGTCAAGTACTCGAACAAAACGTATTTTATTTTTACAAAATACTAACTGGCGCCCGAGCAAAATTTCGGTACATGTTTTAAAAAAATTCAGTGGAAAAATAAATAAAACATAAATAAGAACTTAAAATTTTTTTTTTTAAATAAACTAAAAACAAAAAGCAATATAAGTGAAACTAAAATATAACATTTAAAATTTTGAAGAAATTAGCAAAACTAAACTAAAAAACAAATTAAAAATCTAACTGTGCAACGTCTAATCCAAATTCCACAGAGAAGAGAAGAATTTTGCTATTGAAAAACTGTGCATTAAAACTTGAAAGTGTCAAAGGAAGTAAGTCACCAGGCAACGATTTTGCCTGGGCAGCGAGGAGACAACAACAGTACAACACCTACAAAAATAACAAGCAACGGCAACATCCACTATCAACAACATCAAATAGCAACAATATCTCGCCTGCAAAAGGAAAATGACAACAGCAACAACGATAATAATCTTATTGTAAGTGAATTAGAAACGTAAGAGTATTTTAAGTATGTTCAAATTTGAAAATTTTAATAAGAAAATTTTTTAGAAAAATATCACTAAGATAATAGAAACAAAAAAGATAAATAAAAAAACGTGAAATATTTCTTTGTAATTCTACAAGGTTTCTTTTTCTTTTTCAATTTAATAAAATTTTATTCAAATGGCAACTCAAAATAATTTAATCAGAGCTCCGATTCTGAACAATAATAACAATAATGGAAACAATGATCCTCCACCATTTCAAATGAATAGGGAAAAAGAACTTGCAATTGCAAGTGCAGTACGTAGGGTATTACAAGAAGAACTGCATCCAGTTCCCACACAACCCACAGATCAGGACGTTAATATAATTAACGGAGGCCTTTCGGGTTTGGATAACGTCCCTGACGTGGTACGTACACTTAGGGAATTTTCGGGTAACCACACGGAATTCGCTTCTTGGAAGAAAAGTGTGGAGAGAATTTATAAAATTTATGAACCCATTCGGGGGACTCCAAAGTATTTTGGAATCTTAAATGTGGTTAGAAATAAGATAACGGGTGACGCAGATATTGCCCTTGAATCATATAATACACCTCTCAATTGGGAGTGTATTATTAAGTGTCTTACGACACACTATGCGGATAAGAGGGATCTTGGTACATTAGAGTACCAAATGTCATCGATGATAAAGGGAAATAACAGTGTGCAGGAATATTACAAACAGATTTACGCACACTTATCCCTGATCCTCAATAAAATAGCATGTATGGAAGAGAGCGAAGCTTCTATACATTTACTGAGCAGAACCTATAGAAATAAGGCCCTGGACACTTTTGTCAGGGGACTTCGTGGCGATCTACCCAGATTATTGGGAATGAGGGAGCCAAAGGATTTACAGGAGGCACTACACTTGTGTCAAAAATTGGAAAACCAACAATTTAGGTCGGTTTATGCCAACAATAGCCACAATACGGTTCCGGCTGTCCAACAGCGCGGACATATTGCCCAACAACGCAGACCAGCTGCACAACATTTTTATCCCCAATTGGCGTATTTGCCACAAAATTTGCCCAGACAGGCATACATTTATCCTCAGTGGCCACATGCTACACAGGGTACATCGAATGGTATTCAAAAAGTTAACAATAGGTCATGGCCAAATACGGGGAATCCACCACCAAGACCAACCCAACCTAAACCACCCACCCCAATGGAAGTCGATACTTCAATTCAGACCAAAGCGGTCAATTATATGAACAGGCCATTCGGGAATGATAAATATTCTGGGGTAAGACCTCCACCAAATTCCTCCCAGATACAGAGGCCAAGTAAATTACAGCGAATCAATCACATCGAGGGTGAAATTGGGGGAGAAAGCACACAGGAGAATAATACCTCCGAAGAGAATGTAGCGTTACAGGATCCTTGGGAAATACAGGATCGGGATGAATATTTGAACGAATATTTCCATATAGAGGAAAATCTTAACGAGGGTACGGAATTTTCCGACGTACATTTTTTAGACTAACGGATTCGACATTGCCTTATTTCCAGTGCAAGACCAACGACGGACGTACTTTTAAATTTTTAATCGACACGGGTTCCAATAGAAACTACATACAACCTTCTCTAATTCGAAACCCTATTCCTAATAAAATCAATTTCCAAGCAAGATCAGTTGGTGGTTATATAACCATCACTCACTATACTTTCATAAATTTATTTGGATTGCGTTCGGAAAATCTTAAATTCTTTTTGTTGCCATCACTTAAATCTTTTAATGGTGTTTTGGGCAACGACAGCTTGAAAAAACTTAATGCTGTTATATTTACTTCAAAGGGCTTCATGCTGATTAACAATTCAATAAAATAATTAGTATTGTGGTTATTTTGTTGAACTATTTATGGTTTTTAATCCAAATTTTTAATATTTTTAATTAGGCTTAAGTTCATTAAATTTAATTTTTCATTAAATTATTTTTATGAAGAAAGGTGTTTTACAACATGAAAATTAATTAAAATTGTTATTGATAATCTTTCATTTTTTGACCGTGGCTGGGATTCGAACCGCAGCCGGCAGGTTACCATGACATGTTTCGATCGCAACCACTCGATCTTCTCAAATGGATTTGCCGTTTTACACTCGCAGCCATCGAAGGCTGCTGACGTCAATAGTCAAACATCAATCCTTAAACCAAATTGTATTTTAACCTTTGGTAGATCGAAGTTTGCTTTTTTGAATGATTATCTATTTTAATTGATTTTACATGTTCTTCCTTACTTCTGTTTTTTCGTACTTTTGTCAAGAATTTTTCTTGAAGTCCAAAGTACATTTTTTTTGTTTTTTCATTTTTGTCTTTCTTTTTCTTGTTGACCTTTTTCAGCACAACTTGAAGGACAAATGAACACATAGAGCTCGTGCCTTAGCTTTTAACAATAATTAGTATTGTGGTTATTTTGTTGAACTATTTATGGTTTTTAATCCAAATTTTTAATATTTTTAATTAGGCTTAAGTTCATTAAATTTAATTTTTCATTAAATTATTTTTATGAAGAAAGGTGTTTTACAACATGAAAATTAATTAAAATTGTTATTGATAATCTTTCATTTTTTGACCGTGGCTGGGATTCGAACCGCAGCCGGCAGGTTACCATGACATGTTTCGATCGCAACCACTCGATCTTCTCAAATGGATTTGCCGTTTTACACTCGCAGCCATCGAAGGCTGCTGACGTCAATAGTCAAACATCAATCCTTAAACCAAATTGTATTTTAACCTTTGGTAGATCGAAGTTTGCTTTTTTGAATGATTATCTATTTTAATTGATTTTACATGTTCTTCCTTACTTCTGTTTTTTCGTACTTTTGTCAAGAATTTTTCTTGAAGTCCAAAGTACATTTTTTTTTGTTTTTTCATTTTTGTCTTTCTTTTTCTTGTTGACCTTTTTCAGCACAACTTGAAGGACAAATGAACACATAGAGCTCGTGCCTTAGCTTTTAACAATAATTAGTATTGTGGTTATTTTGTTGAACTATTTATGGTTTTTAATCCAAATTTTTAATATTTTTAATTAGGCTTAAGTTCATTAAATTTAATTTTTCATTAAATTATTTTTATGAAGAAAGGTGTTTTACAACATGAAAATTAATTAAAATTGTTATTGATAATCTTTCATTTTTTGACCGTGGCTGGGATTCGAACCGCAGCCGGCAGGTTACCATGACATGTTTCGATCGCAACCACTCGATCTTCTCAAATGGATTTGCCGTTTTACACTCGCAGCCATCGAAGGCTGCTGACGTCAATAGTCAAACATCAATCCTTAAACCAAATTGTATTTTAACCTTTGGTAGATCGAAGTTTGCTTTTTTGAATGATTATCTATTTTAATTGATTTTACATGTTCTTCCTTACTTCTGTTTTTTCGTACTTTTGTCAAGAATTTTTCTTGAAGTCCAAAGTAAATTTTTTTTGTTTTTTCATTTTTGTCTTTCTTTTTCTTGTTGACCTTTTTCAGCACAACTTGAAGGACAAATGAACACATAGAGCTCGTGCCTTAGCTTTTAACAATAATTAGTATTGTGGTTATTTTGTTGAACTATTTATGGTTTTTAATCCAAATTTTTAATATTTTTAATTAGGCTTAAGTTCATTAAATTTAATTTTTCATTAAATTATTTTTATGAAGAAAGGTGTTTTACAACATGAAAATTAATTAAAATTGTTATTGATAATCTTTCATTTTTTGACCGTGGCTGGGATTCGAACCGCAGCCGGCAGGTTACCATGACATGTTTCGATCGCAACCACTCGATCTTCTCAAATGGATTTGCCGTTTTACACTCGCAGCCATCGAAGGCTGCTGACGTCAATAGTCAAACATCAATCCTTAAACCAAATTGTATTTTAACCTTTGGTAGATCGAAGTTTGCTTTTTTGAATGATTATCTATTTTAATTGATTTTACATGTTCTTCCTTACTTCTGTTTTTTCGTACTTTTGTCAAGAATTTTTCTTGAAGTCCAAAGTACATTTTTTTTTGTTTTTTCATTTTTGTCTTTCTTTTTCTTGTTGACCTTTTTCAGCACAACTTGAAGGACAAATGAACACATAGAGCTCGTGCCTTAGCTTTTAACAATAATTAGTATTGTGGTTATTTTGTTGAACTATTTATGGTTTTTAATCCAAATTTTTAATATTTTTAATTAGGCTTAAGTTCATTAAATTTAATTTTTCATTAAATTATTTTTATGAAGAAAGGTGTTTTACAACATGAAAATTAATTAAAATGTAAAACGGCAAATCCATTTGAGAAGATCGAGTGGTTGCGATCGAAACATGTCATGGTAACCTGCCGGCTGCGGTTCGAATCCCAGCCACGGTCAAAAAATGAAAGATTATCAATAACAATTTTAATTAATTTTCATGTTGTAAAACACCTTTCTTCATAAAAATAATTTAATGAAAAATTAAATTTAATGAACTTAAGCCTAATTAAAAATATTAAAAATTTGGATTAAAAATTCAATAAAAGTTAAAATAAAACAGCAAATTTCACAATCGGTGAACGCAATAAACTTGAGAACGGACCACCTAACGGAAAATCAGAGGAATAAATTGAGGACAATTTGCGGTGAATACCGAAACTTGTTCACGGAACCAAACGAACGACTTACATTTACGACAACGGTACAGGCAGACATCAGGACTACAACTGACGGCCCAATCTACTCGAAAAGCTATACAAATGCGATAACAATGAAAGATGAAGTAGAGAAACAGATAAGGGAATTACTTGATCACGGCATAATTCGACCATCGAGGTCACCTTATAACTCACCGGTTATAATTGTTCCAAAGAAAATGGATGCCTCTGGCGAAAGAAAATTTCGTATGGTTATTGACTACAGGAAACTGAATCAAGTAACCATACCTGTAGGTACCCTATACCGGAAATAAACGAGGTACTTTCTAATCTTGGGAAAAATAAATGGTTCTCTGTATTGGATCTAAAAAGTGGATTCCACCAAATTCCTTTAAGAGACAAAGACATTGAGAAAACAGCATTTTCCATTAATAATGGATAATATGAATTCACAAGATTACCTTTCGGGCTAAAAAATGCGCCGGCCATATTCCAACGAGCGTTGGATGATATCCTTAAGGAACAAATAGGAAAAATTTGCTACGTCTATATAGACGATATTATAATTTTCGGTCGTGATGAGAGATCACATCTTGAGAATATTGAAACTATCTTTAATACCTTGCAGAATGCTAACATGAAAGTCCAACTGGACAAATGTGAATTTTTGAAAAAGGAAGTGGAATATTTGGGATTCATTATCTCCACTGAGGGTATAAGGGCGAATCCAACTAAGGTTGAGGCAATCAGGAATCTGAAACCTCCCAATACAATAAAGGAGCTTAGATCGTTTCTGGGAATGTCAGGATTCTATAGACGTTTTATAAGGGACTATGCTAAAATGGCAAAACCTCTTACAATCCTTTTAAAGGGGGAAGAGGGACGTATGTCCAAGACAATGTCATCAAAGATTCGTATAACATTGGACAAAAATGCTTTAGAAGCATTTGGGAAGATAAAAAATTCACTTACATCAAGCGATATCATTCTGCCATTTCCAAATCCGGAAAAAGAGTTCCAATTGACTACTGACGCATCGAATTATGCACTGGGTGCGGTATTGGAACAGGAGGGCAGGCCAATTATGTTCATATCAAGAACATTGAATAAGGCCGAAGAGCATTATGCCACGAATGAGAGGGAAATGCTCGCGATAGTATAGGCCCTTAGGGCCTTGAGGAGCTATTTATACGGTCACGCATCGGTGAAGATTTTCACCGATCACCAACCATTGACATACGCATTAAGTAATAAGAAAAATAACAGTAAACTCAAAAGATGGAAGGCCATTTTGGAGGAATACGATTATGAGTTGAAATACAAACCGGGTAGCACGAACGTGGTGGCAGATGCCTTATCGAGACCACCACAGACTTCTGAGTTAAACTCAATAACGGCTACTCAACACAGTGCTGAAACTTCACCTCAGAATCTTATTCCGTTCACGGATGTTCCAATTAACGTTTTCCAAAATCAGTTGATAATTTCAACTGGTAAAACGCCTTCATATAAATGCGAGACCATATTCCCAGGGTATAAAAGACACACGATAGTAGAGAATGATTTTGAGTTGGGAAAGCTAATGAAGATATTAGGAAAATACTTGAATCCAATGGTAACGAATAGCATTAAAACCGAGGACAAAATTTCAGGGAAAATTCAAGAAATCTATCCTGATAATTTTAGCCAATATAGAGCTAGGTATACTAGAATAATGGTAAGGGACCTGACGTCCGACACGGAGCAGGATACTGAGATCATTAATGAGCATAAAAGGGCTCACAGAAATGCCAAGGAAAACAAGATACAACTATTGCGAAAATATTATTTTCCCCAGATGCAGGCTAAAATAGTGAGAATCGTCAAGCAATGCCGGATATGCATTGAAAATAAATATGAGCGCCATCAAAACAAGATAATTCTGAAGAATACTCCCATTCCGCAGTACCCAGGACAATTTGTCCACATGGATATCTATCATACGAATAACAGAATAATACTGACTGCTGTAGACAAATTCTCTAAGTACGCTCAAGTGAGAATTGTAAAGTCTAGATCAGCTGAGGATATTAAAACTTACGGGAATTACTTACTTCTTTCGGAGTTCCCGAAAACATTGTAATTGACAATGAGAAATCTCTAAGCTCTTCTTCTTTTTTATTCATGTTAAAGGATCAAATGGGAATTAAAGTCTATACGACGCCTCCATACTCGAGTACCGTAAATGGTCAGGTTGAAAGATTTCATGCGGAGAAATTACATGATTCTTTTGAAGACCTATTAGATAGTTCGTTAAACAGGTATAATCACTCAATTTATTCGACAACCAATAGAAAACCTATTGAAGTTTTTTTTGGGAGAATCAGCGGAACTGAACTGGAACGAAAAACAGACAATACGGAAGTTAACGGAAAAACAAGAAAGGGATTTAGAATTCCACAACAGGGATAGGCATGACGGAAAAACGTACAAGGAAGGTGAAGAAATTTTTGTTAGAGGAAACAAACGATTAGGGAACAAACTGACACCACGGTACAGGAGGAAAATAGTGCAGGAGGACAAAGGACAGACAGTTTTGACTGTTTCTAAGAAAATAGTTCACAAGAATCTTATACGAAATTGATGCTTTCATTTCAGGACATTTTTCCCTCTCGCGAAGACGGAGACCCAGATAATTGATTATATGAATTCCAGGATTGTGACAATAGACACTGGTACAGCGAAACTCAAGACAGGAAACTTCAAATTGATCCATATTATAGACTTGGAACAGTACGAGACCTTATTGGACCAGATATACGAGACAATAATGCGTGACATAACCAAGAGGGACAATAACTACCAGTTCCTTGTTCATGAAGTGGATACCCTATATAAAATGCTCAGGGAGCTTAGGCCTATACGGAAAACAAGATCGATTGAGATTCTAGGGACGGCCTGGAAATGGATTGCGGGAACACCCGACCACGAAGATTTCCAGATGATATCGGACAGGGTCAACGGTCTGCTCGAGAACAATCATAGGCAAATTGCTATAAATAGGGCCTTGGAACTGAGGGTCAAGGAGATAACTAGAATGACTAATACTATATTGAATAACATAGGTTCAAGCGACGCACTGAAAACGGAGATTATTAAAAATGTCGAAAGAAAGTTGAAAATAATTAAAGAGGAATTGACTAATATTAACTATTCAGTTCAGTGGGCGAAATCAGGGATAATTAATTCCTCCTGGTTACGAATTGAATGTAACTAGGAAGCTCTTTGAAGATCAGAATTACCCTTATTCAAATCTGATTGAGGCTTTAGAATTCGGAGAGATAAAAATTAGTATGAATCAAACGACGCTAATTTATGTCGTAAATTTGCTTAGAACTGAAAAAGAAACTTGTAGAAAATTGTTTATAAAACCTGTAAAACAAAACGAAAAAACAATTAAATTAAATAATGAGAATTTTATAATGTGTAATAATTCTGTAATTGAAATTAAAAAACCATGCAAAATGATTTTTGATATTAGCGTTTGCGGAAATGAAAATCTGGTAAATGTCACTCCATCTAAATGTCTACCAAATGTATTATCCGGCATATCTTCAACATGTCCAACTTCAAATGATCAACACATAGCTACAATAACTGAGCTTTCTCCTGGCCTAATAATGCTGAATGGCTATAACGGCGTTATAGAAGTCGACAGAAAAAATCTCTGGTTAAATGGAACTTATCTTATAAAATATCACAATGCCACGGTTCAATTAAAAAACCGAACTTACTATAACAATGAGATAACTTTATTACAGCCATTACCAGCTATATTGAAAACCATCAATTCCATAGCTAAGTACGAAGAGGTGCTGTCTTTGGCAATGTTAAAAGATCACCATATAAACAATGCTGCGGAGATTCAGCAATTAGTTAGCAATTATAAAACCACACTCACGACAAGCGTCTTAATCCCCAGTGTCTTTGGCGTGGTATTGTTATTGTTATTACTGAAGAAATGGATAAGGAAAAGAAAGGCGTATGAAGTCTCAGTTAAACCAAATGATGGGAAATCTCTTGAAGTTAGTGCTAGCATTGATACTTACCCATCCAACGAGGACGTTTGAATTTAAGAGGGGAAGAGTTAACGAAATAACCATTTCGTTCTTTGTTGGGTTAATTTATTCTACTTACCTTTCATTTTCGTTGTGGCACATGTTACCTATTTAAAGTTCATTTTGCTTGGTTCAGTTTAAACTTAATTATTAATTATCAAAACTGCTGACATTATATCGGTAGTTTCGCAATTGTATTATTTTAAATAAATTATCAGACACATGTTACCTATTTAAAGTTTATTCTTCTTGGATCAGGTTAAACTTAATTATTAATTATCAAAACTGCTGACAATATGTCAGTAGCTTGCAATTGTATCATTTTAAATAAAATTATTACTTTATTATCATTGAATAAAGTATTACCATATATATATTAATATGCGTACGGGTGTATGTTTGTAGATGGATGAGAATAATCTCCCTTTGACTTAGAAAAGGTAATCTTGAGATAAAGGGAATGTATAAGATGATAATGAAACTTGAGACGTTAAATTAAGAGATTGGTAGGGTGACCAAGAACAAAGGGGGGTGGACTGTATTTTATTTTATACTTGCGTGTGGGATAACCAACAGGATGATAATGAGTGTTGACCAGGTTGATCTGCTCCAAGAGGTATCACTATGAAACCACAGAAGATGCAGGGATTGTAGACTAAGTAGTTCCAGAAATAAGTAGATTTAGCCGATTAGATTTAAATTCAAAGTTTTCCGTTTATTAAACAAATTTTGGTTAAAACTAAATTTATAGGATATGATGAAAGGTGGTTAAATTTAGATGTTGGCTCTTTGGCGCTTGAAAAGTAAGTATTAAATTAAAAGGTGCGTTTACTAAGATGGTTGAAAAGTAAGTAAGTTTAAAATACAATAATGACCAACCACGAAGGTTGAGTATAAAAAAAATGGCTATCGTATTAGGCGGTAAAAACTGACAATTGTAGATGTTAGTTTATCCGCTCAATAACATTAGTTATTATGACAATACAATGGCTTTAAAACTAGCTCGTTAGCAATTGGGAAATTCATTTAAATGACGGTTATAATTCAAATTCAACATTATACAATTAATAACTGGTATGAAGTTGTAATTAATAAAAGTTAATAAAAATGACTTTGTGTTAATTTATACATGCCGCCACTCCTTGCAGCTATGCAACTGATGATGTGGTAGGTGTTACACATAAGACGGCTGCGAGAGAACGTATTGCCTCAGAGAGGAGCTGTTGGTTCGGTTGAACAGTGTTGGCGTTGGGCTTTTGCTTCGTACGCTGTCTTTGACGTTTTCGGCCTTGATGATTTGCCGGGCGGTCTGTGGTGAGTCGTTGACCAAGACGTTCTCGAGCGGATGCATGGTGTTGAGGTCCTCGATGGCGTTGGTCTGGGTGAAGCAGCGTATGATGGGGCAACCCACATTTTCGGCAGTTATCTGGGCTGTTGCAATTTCGCTCATCATGGGTGCGGGCTAAGCAATTAAAACAATATTTGTTTCGTCTGACCACTTGGCTGCGTTTGATGAAGTTCATGGCGAGAAACCGTGGGCAGAACCGAAGGGCGTGGTAGCGGAAACACACCTGACACTGGTGAATAGTTGAATTCCGTGGCGGTTGAGAACGTACTCTAAAATATAAATGAAAGTATGATAAGAAAAATTAAGATCTGAGAGGATAAAATGGGAAGGAAAAGTATGATGATGAACGAGTGAATAGGTTAAGTGTATCTACTGTGTGGAATTTGTATCGTTGTCATAAGGCAAATGACACAACTTCGTAATTGGGCGAGTCAAAATTCCCGTAGCGGTGCGGACGTCCACCACTCGAACGCGTTGATCAGGTCCCTTGTGAACCTGCTCTATTCTGCCTAATCGCCATTCGTTTGGCGGCAGAATGTCATCGATTATTATCACGAAGTCGCCAATCTGCAAATTAGGGACGGACATTTTCCATTTGTATCTCTTTTGCAGAGATTTGAGATAATCGGTCTTCCATCGCAGCGCAAATTGGTGATGGATGGCCTTTAGTTTTTCCCACCGGTTTATTACAGAGAGGTTTTCAATTGATGGCTCGGGTAGTGCCATAATAGGACCTCCTCGGAGAAAATGACCGGGGGTGAGAGCGGTTAAGTCTGACGGGTTTTCCGACAGAGCTGAAATCGGTCTGGAATTTAGCACACCTTCAATTCGGGCTAGCACGGTGGCAAACTCCTCGAAATTAAACCGGTAGGCGCCTGCAACTCGCTTTAAATGGAACTTAAAGCTTTTAACGGCCGCTTCCCACAAGCCGCCCATGTGAGGTGCATGTGGGGGAATAAAGGACCATTCGAATCCATGGGTAATGTATTTCTGGGCAATATCATGGGAAACAGTTTTTATAAACGTAGCAAATTCTTTACGAAAAGCTCGGCTTGCGCCCAGAAAATTGCGTCCATTATCTGAAGCGATTTTACGTGGGAGTCCGCGACGTCCAACAAACCTGGCAAAGGTGGCTTGAAAGGCAGCGGTAGAGAGATTAGAACAAGCTTCTAGGTGAACTGCCTTTGTTGCAAAGCACACGAATACGCATACATAGGCTTTGACTGCGGCAGAATTTCTGAGAGATGTAGGCTTTAATTCGAATGGTCCGGCGAAGTCGAGACCGGTCGTGTGAAAGGGAAATGACAGGGTACATCGATCGGATGGCAATGCTGCCATAATTTGTGAGCACGCCTTTTGTTTGTAAATAATGCAAGTTTTGCAATATCGTATGATCTTGCGAATTCGGACTTTAAGACGCGGTATGTAGAATTCGGTTTGTACCATACGGCACATTAGTTGACAATCGCCATGCATAAGAAAGTTATGTAAATGTGATAAGTATAAATTGCAAAATTGAGAATTGCTCGGTAGAATAACGGGATAACGCTCTTTGTAGGGCAATGAAGAATTTGCTAATCTTCCATTGACTCGTAAAGTACTATTTTGATCCAAGAAAGGATTTAATGTGAAAAGAGGGCTATCTTTAGCTAACGGTTCGGAATTGACCAAAGCAGAGTATTCCGCTTGATACCATTGCTTTTGGGCTAGCAATATTAGTCTTGTTTTGACTGAATCAAGTTCAAGCTGGTGAATATCGATATTGTCGTAGCGCAGTGGAAAGGTAGGGTTCGCAAAGGACGGTTGAAACCGTCGTATGAAGCGAAAAACATATGCCAAGACCCGTAACGCTCTGGGGTAAGACGAGAAATTGGTAAGAATATCAATTGGAGTGTTAGAGGCTTGGCCTCTATTAATACCAATGTGTAAATGGTGAGATAATATTGTGTCGGGATTTATGTTTTCGGATGGTTTGAAAGACGAAATACGGCTGAGCTTGGTAGTAGTTAGGTTATTGCATTTTGGCCATTCAGAAGCTGGGTTGGTAAGCCACGCAGGCCCCTGCCACCAAAGGCTATTGTTGAGCAGGTCTTGGGGTCTACAACCTCTGGACCCTAAATCCGCAGGATTAGCATGTGTGGGTACATGCCGCCATTTAGCATTCGGTAAAAGTTGGTGTATTTGTGATACACGGTTAGAGACATAGATTTCTTTCCATGTAGCTGGAGGCTTGGCTAGCCACCCCAGCACAATGGATGAATCACACCAGAGAATGATTTCGTAATTTTGCAAATCTAAGGAAGTTATAGTATGAGCTGTGAGTTTAGCTAACAGTAAGGCACCTGATAACTCTAACCTTGGTAGTGTGATAGCTGCTAGGGGAGCAACTTTGCTTTTAGAAACTAGTAAGTTAGAAAGTACGGTAGAAGAGGTTTGCACTCGAATATATACAGCTGCACAGTACGCCATTTTAGAGGCGTCACAGAATCCGTGAACTTGGATTTGGTCAGCGGGAGTGAATTGTATCCAACGCGGAATCTGGATTTTTTCGACGTAGGGCATATCTCGAATGAGTTCGTTCCAGCTTCGGAGGGAATCCTCACTTACAGACTCATCCCAATCGATTTTTTCAAGCCAAAGGTGTTGTATTAATATTTTCCCTTTGATCACTACAGGGGAAAGCCAGCCGGCGGGATCAAATAATTTGGCAACCGTAGATAATATTTTACGTTTAGTAACGTTCGTGACCTCAGGGATAGGTTCGAAGGAGTAGGAGAAGTAATCTGTGAGTGCATTCCACCGTATACCGAGAGTTTTGGTGGCACTTGAATCGTAAAATTTAAGGAAATCGGCATCATACAAGTCTTCTTGTGGAATAGATTCTAATAATCGAGAGTCATTAGATGCGATTTTTTTTACTAGAAAACCAGCTGAACCGAGGGATCGAATCAGCTGCTGTTGAGCTTCTGCGGCACTATCGAGAGAGTGTCCTCCCGCCAGAATATCGTCAACATAGGTTTCCTTACGTAGGATTTGAGATGCTTTTGGGAAGATATTTTGATTATCAAAGGCTAACTGTAACAGAGTTCGTATTGCCAAGAAGGGCGCGCAATTAATACCAAAGGTTACGGTTTTGAGCTGATAATCTTTGGTAGCCTCCCGGGGGGACTTTTGAAATAGAATCCTCTGATAGGGCCGGTCGCGAGGATCTATGAGGATTTGTCTATACATTTTTTGGATGTCTCCGCTAAAGACATATCTGTAAAACCGCCAATTTAATATCACAGTGACTAAGTCTGCTTGTAAAGTAGGACCTGTGTATAGTACGTCGTTAAGTGAGAGACCAGATTTTGTTTTGCGAGATGCGTTAAAAACTACACGAACTTTTGTAGTTTTATGATCTGGACGAACGACTGCGTGATGCGGAAGATAAAAGGAATTACACTTATTCTCTGAGACATATTCTATTGCGGTAGTTGGTTCCATATGATCAAGTGTTATATATTCTTTGAGCACTTCGTTATATTGTGAATAGAGCTGGGGATTTTTAGCGAGAGTTTGCTCCATTCGTACGTATTGGCTTAGAGCTATAAATCTGGACGTACCAAGATATTTTGTCTCAGGAAATTCCTTTTTAAATGGTAGTCGTACCATATAACGACCGTCCGAAAGACGTTTTGTCGTTTGCGTATAAAATTCTTCACAATATTGATCTTCGGAAGAAATCGGGTGAGATGTTGGAATTTCTTCCTGTTCCCAAAATCGCCGTAGCAGATTGTCAAGATTTGAATGCTCTGGAGGGGTTAAGTGAGCGGAACATGAAAATATCGGCTGCGTTGGGATAGGTCCGCTAAGAACCCAGCCGAAAATCGTGTTATAGGCTGAAGCAGAGCCACAAACATCTCGTTTTATGCCTTCGAGGTTTATATGGCGTTCGCTGTCATTACCTAAAATGAGATCAATTGCAGAGGAAATATTGAAATACGGATCAGCGAGCTCAATGTCTGAAAGTCCAGATGAAGAGGTAATCTGGAAAGAAGTAGCAGGTATTTTATTTGTGACTTTGGGAAGTACTATTGCTGATATTTGAAGCCGGAAATTTTGTTTTTGGGACACAAGAGTTATGTCACACTCTTTATCAGCAGTTTGGCTTTTACCGCCAACTCCGATTATTTCAACTTTGGACTTTCTAAAGGGAAGATTTAACCTTGCTCGAATTTTTTCAGAAAGAAAAGTTCTTTCTGAGCCTGGGTCTATGAGTGCACGAATTGTGAAACACTCTCCCCTACATTCGATTTGAACGAGGGCTGTTCTTAAAAGAATATTAGTATGACTTGCCGCATAGTTCGAATAAGTATGCGCTTTTGCCGCCTTTGATGTAGACGGTTGTATTGACAATTCATGAGATTGTTGGGTTTGAGATTGATTATTAGAATTTTGATTGTGGGAAATGTTATTGTTGTTATTCAAAGTGTGATTACCGGTTTTCCTAGCGATCTTGTTTGGACTCATGTGAAGCAGAGTATGATGTGACTTCCCACAATTTAGACACGTGTTTTTGCTTTTGCAATTCGCTTTATTATGAGCCATTGAGAGACAATTATTGCAAAATTGGTTCTTGAAAACGAAATCGACTCGTTCTTGTATTGAAAATTCACGGAATTTGGGACATGCTCTTAAACTGTGATTTTCATTGCAAATTTTACAGCTTATGTTAAGTTTTTCTTGCGAAGCATAAGTTTGAATTCGGGGTTGGGGTTTGGATTCTTTTGAAAATGAAGTTTTTGTTAGTTTTATTGTAGAAATACGTTCTACTACTTCGCATCTTCTAAGAAGGAAATTGCTCAGTTGTTCCCATGTTGGTAAGTTTCTGCATGCGTTTAGAGACTGTTCCCATTGAGCAAGGGTTTCATGCGGTAGTTTTGAATAAACTAAATTAACCAATATGGGATCCCAACCCTCCGATGCTACTCCGAACGAATGCAACATGGATAAACAGTCAGAGACAGAACTATGGATTCTTTGTAGGGATTCACTATCTTCGACAACTGCAACAGGAATGTTGAAAAGATTCCTTATTTGGTTGTCTACCAGAACTCTTATATTTTCATATCGGGACTTTAGAGCTTGCCACGCAAGATTGAAATTATCTTCGGTCAGGGGAAATCTATTCACAATTTGTCCTGCTGTTCCTGTTGTCTTGTTGCGGAGATGATATAACTTTTCCGCGAATGTCAATCTTGGGTGATTGATATAGACCGCTGTGAACATGTCACGAAAAGCAGGCCATTCCTCATAACTTCCTGAGAAAGTTTGAGTATCGCACGGAGGTAGTTTAAGGCATGTATTAAATGTTTCTTGTGGAATATTGGGAATCATGGAGGTTGTACTTGTACGAGGGTTAATGCTTTCCCTTTGCGGTTTCACAAGATCAAGAAGCTTTGAGATTGTTAAGTAATACATCTCGACACATGCGTCATATTGTTCTTGGGCTGTGATCTTAATTTCCTCGCACTGATCGGAAAGCATTAAATCCTCGTATGATTTTTCCACTTTATTCCAGCGACTATCAATATCTTTCATCTTGAGATCCACAAGAGCCTCGGATTGGGCTGAAGAATCTTGTGCGTCGCTTCTTTTGCAAAATGCAATTAAATTTTTTGAGTCGAATGTAAATCTGTCTTGTGGTGAAGCCATTTTGAGGGTAGAAATGTAAGTTTGTATAAGGGAAATCACGGGTTGAAACTATTTAAAAGTTTTTCTAAATTTGACTATTATTTCCAATTAAGATGAATATTTCCACCTTTGGAATAAGCTAGAAGCGTATTTGTTATGATGTTAAGCAATTTTTCAAAACAGGTACGTTTCGGTTGTCTTTTCTAGGTTAAAATGTAGAATCTTATGCTATTTGATTTAGGATCAATAATGTGTTTACTTATGGGTAAAATTTATAGCGCTGCGCAATTAATTGTAAATTGAAATGTGTAATATGTTTTTTATGTAACAAATTATAAAGTATTATCAACGAAAATATGGAGAATTTTCAAAATTGTAGATTGAAAATCTATTTTATTTAATTTTATGTATTCAAAGAAAATTCTAAGCGTTTCACAACCGATATAGATCGAAATCGGTAATGTTTTTCTTTTATTGATAAAGAGAAAATAATCAACGGTTTAAATTTAAGATTGGAAATCTTTAATATTTTCTTTTATGGACGAAAAGAAAATAATCAGCGTTTTGAAATAATAAAGATTGGAAATCTTTAATATTTTCTTTTATGGATGAAAAGAAAATGATTAGCGTTTTGCCAAAATAAAGATCGGAAATCTTTAATATTTTCTTTTATGGACGAAAAGAAAATAATTAGCGGTTTGAAAAATAAAGATTGGAAATCTTTAATATTTTCTTTTTTGGATAAAAGAAAATAATTAGCGTTTTTGAAAAAATAAAGATTGGATATCTGTAATATTTTCTTTTTACGGATGAAAAGAAAATAATTAGCGGTTTGAAAAATAAAGATTGGAAATCTTTAATATTTTCTTTTTTGGATAAAAGAAAATAATTAGCGTTTTTGAAAAAATAAAGATTGGATATCTTTAATATTTTCTTTTATGGATGAAAAGAAAATAATTAGCGGTTTGAAAAATAAAGATTGGAAATCTTTAATATTTTCTTTTTTGGATAAAAGAAAATAATTAGCGTTTTTGAAAAAATAAAGCTTGGATATCTTTAATATTTTCTTTTATGGATGAAAAGAAAATAATTAGCGTTTTGAAAAAAATAAAGATTGAGAATCTTTAATATTTTCTTTTTTGAATAAAAAGAAAATAATTTGCGTTATTAGCATAAATTTTGTCGAACATGGCTTGGACTTCTTATTCGCAAACCTCTTTAGATGATATTGAATAGTAAATGCGTAAATGGCTGGAATTTTAATTCCTAAAGCCAGGCTGACTTTTTATTAGCTAAAGTATTGTAATTTAGATTGAAAATATTTTTAGAGCAAAATTAAAAAGTATTTGGAATTTTAATTCCCTGCAAGTTGCTAATTATAAAGAACTGAGTTTTTATCTATTTTGTGACATAGATAGTATATAATTAAGCGTTCGAGTTTAAAATCTGCTATTCGTAAAATATAAATGAATTTTTATTTTTAGACTGATGTATTTAAACTTTTGTTATTAAAATTTTATTAATTTTTGTTAACGTTGTTAGTCACTTTGATAATGATGTTTACTGTTTACTTTAAATTAGACCTTAATTTACCAACTTGAAAAAGCGAAATTTGCCTCAGATTTTTGCGTGTTTGTACCCACTGTTTAGTTCAACATACGATGAGACATTGATTTTTGTTTTAGTAGAAATACGAAGAACAAATAATTTTATTTTAATACATATTATTTTATTGAAATATTTTTGGTTCTATAAAATTGTTTTCAAACAGTTTTTTAACTTGATTTGAGCTTATGTTTTGAAAATATTTGGTTTAATTTTAACAAAATTTGATGTGCATTTTTTGCATCCGAACCCACTGTTCAATAGGTTTTTAATGTAAATATGATTTTTTCTGTATGTTCGTTAGTTTATAAGCAACACAATATTTAATTTGAATCGATCAAATTTCATAGTCTTCGATTCAAATTAATAAATAAGCTAATTGTTTAATATTTCCCGATTATAGGGTAAAATATGATTTAGTCAATATAAAAAATGTTGATTTTGTAATATTTTTCATTAAAGGAATTTTGTTGAAATTTTCCATGTAATTATCCCAGTGTGTTTTAAATAAAAGAAAATGTGTGTTTGCATATGTGAGTTAATAATTGTATGTATGTTAAGCGGTATGTATATTGTGTGCATGAAATGTTAATGTTAAAGAGGTGTGTATTGTGTTTTTTAAAAAGAGAAATGTGAAATGTGTTAAAGAGAAGTGTGTTGTCTTTTTTTAAGAGACAATGTGAGATAGATGTTTTATAATGAATAAAATAGGGGTGGAATGTGATTAAGAGTTGTGTGTTATATGAAAAATGAACACGATGTACTCACATTTAAATTGTTATGAAGAGCGTATCCAAATGTTTTCTCTTTATCTACGATATAACGCAGAATGTTGTTTCACACTTGTTTCTTTGACTCTCTTTTTTTTTTTTTTTCACTATTAAATTCGAATTTTGATTTCTTCTTTTTTAACCTTGAACTGCCACCAATTCTAGCAAAAGTGTGACTATGAAAATGCAGTTAAAATGAGTAACGGTTTACTCCGTTATTTCTCTTTGTTGTTGTTTTATTTGGTGACTATATTTTTAAGCACTTTTTTATACGTTTAAATTTTTTAACTTTAAAACTTTGCAAAGACGTTTTTTTTCTTAAAATTTGTTGCTGTTTTTTCTTTTCACTTGATGAAACTAACGTACATATATGTATGTATGTACGTATGTATAGATATGTATGCAATGCTTACTTTGTTTTTGAATTAATAAAAAGTGTTTAACCCTGCATGCTTAATGTTAATTTTTATACATTATGACTAATGTTAGTCGATTCGACTAACATGCCCGAAATATGAACTCTGTGGAACGGGTAGTGCTCCTAATCCATAAAAGATACTGGGAAACTAAAATACTATACCTTATTCTATATAAAAGCAAAAAATATTTTAATTTGTTTTGTTTTTTATTTTATTTATAATCAAATAAATGACTATACTTCATCCGTCTTAGCTACACCACATATAAAAATTGAAAATATAAAATTTATTGAAAAAAATTCAAAAACTTAAAAAAGGCTTCTTGCCATTTTAAAGCTAAGACTTTGTCTTAAATACTGAAACTAAAAAAAAAATTGTAATTTAATTATTTCCACAAGAGGCGCAAAGTTCAATTTTGTGCTCGTCACACATATTTTTTTTGCATTTTATGCATACAGCCTCCGTCATGAGATGCCTTTAGTAGGGACAAAACGCACAAATTTTTCTTTTATTATTTTTTTTTGGTGCTGTGTTATCAATATTGGCCAATATTTTTTTTCAACTTTATCGTCGGTTATATCTTTGCAGTCATCTTGTTTACTAAAAAAATTGCAATAAAACCAATGTTAGTCGTTACGACTAAGTAGCTTTTGCAAACCAATACATATTATTTAAATGAGTCACACAACACGTCAGTACTAACCGGCAGTAGCTTTGTAACTTAATCCACTCATTCAACACTAAAAATGAGAATGATCAAAACAGAGAAAAAAAAGTTATGAAGAAAAAAAGTAACAATGTTAGTCGAAACGACTAACATTAAGCATGCAGGGTTAAAATTTGGAAGTTTGTGAGGGTACGTCGTATATACATATGTACGTGTGTATGTATGTATATACTTGTGCAATTACGTTTGCTTAACGCCAAAATGAAAAATGCTTGACCAATGTGTTTTTGTTAAAACGTTTAAACCTTTTTTACTTTTTCACTTAGATAGGTAGGTATTAACTTTAAGTTAGATTATTTTGATTTTCTTAATACATAGGTATCAAATTATATTTTATTTATTTTTAAAATTGCTATTTTTTGTCTTCACTTTTTTTATATTTCACTTACTCACTCACTTTTGGTTTTTTGCTTTTACCATTGTCCCGATTTTATTAATTTCTTCTGTACGGCTCGCGATCTACTTGCTTACTGTAGAAGATGTTGTTTAATTTGTTGAGTTGATGCTCTCTTTGTTAGTGTTTAGGTGACCAGCTTTCGTCGGCGAAGGACCATGACTAAAGTATTACCGTATATTAATATGCGTACGGGTGTATGTTTGTAGATGGATGAGAATAATCTCCCTTTGACTTAGAAAAGGTAATCTTGAGATAAAGGGAATGTATAAGATGATAATGAAACTTGAGACGTTAAATTAAGAGATTGGTAGGGTGACCAAGAACAAAGGGGGGTGGACTGTATTTTATTTTATACTTGCGTGTGGGATAACCACCAGGATGATAATGAGTGTTGACCAGGTTGATCTGCTCCAAGAGGTATCACTATGAAACCACAGAAGATGCAGGGACTGTAGACTAAGTAGTTCCAGAAATAAGTAGATTTAGCCGATTAGATTTAAATTCAAAGTTTTCAGTTTATTAAACAAATTTGGGTTAAAACTAAATTTATACGATATGATGAAAGGTGGTTAAATTTAGATGTTGGCTCTTTGACGCTTGAAAAGTAAGTATTAAATTAAAAGGTGCGTTTACTAAGATGGTTGAAAAGTAAGTAAGTTTAAAATACAATAATGACCAACCACGAAGGTTGAGTATAAAAAAAATGGCTATCGTATTAGGCGGTAAAAACTGACAATTGTAGATGTTAGTTTATCCGCTCAATAACATTAGTTATTATGACAATACAATGGCTTTAAAACTAGCTCGTTAGCAATTGGGAAATTCATTTAAATGACGGTTATAATTCAAATTCAACATTATACAATTAATAACTGGTATGAAGTTGTAATTAATAAAAGTTAATAAAAATGACTTTGTGTTAATTTATACAATCATGAAATTATTTTTGCTAGAATAAGCTTAATTGTTCTTTTTAATATGGAATGAATAAAGAAATTCTTCAGTCGTAGTCAAGTACTCGAACAAAACGTATTCTATTTTTACAAAATACTAACTTATATTTTATTATTTTTAATTTTTTTGGGGGTAACGCTGGAATGTTGAACAGCTAGTTTAAGATAACTGTCAAAGTTAACAATAGAGAGATCCACATTCTCCGGTGTACTAAGTGGAATATTTTCTGTGCAATGGGCACTGAGAAATTTTTTATATTTTAACCAATTTATTTGTGTGGCTGACGTCGCTAAGTAACATGACGGCGAAATAATTCTATTTGGGTTCGATATAGTAACAATTGTAGGTGTGTGGTCGGATGATAATTCTAAGAAAGCTTCGGCATGAATCGTTGCTGTGGGGATGTTTTTAACCACGCCAAAGTCGATAAAATCTGGAATTTTTTGCTGATCAGTAGGCCAATATGTTGGTTGTCCGCTCGCGACCACGTTTAAACCCATTTTAGAGATTGTGTTAAACAAAACACGACCTTTTGGTGTTATAAGTCGTGACCCGCAGAAAGTATGTTTAGCGTTATAATCGCCAGCGGCCAGGAAACAGGGTCCTAATGATTTATAATATTTATAATATTGGCTTTCTGATATGGCAAATCTAGGTGAAGAGTATAAAGAAGAAATTACTAAGTTTTGATTTAGCTCTTCAACACAAATAGTCGTTGCTTGCAGATAATCTTCACAATGATCAAACAATAAGTAGTGTTTGATTCGGGCTTTTATCAAAATGGCAGAGCCTCCACAAGCTCTATCTCGAGGGTCCTTAGTATCATATAGTATATAACCATTGATTTTAAACGTATTTCTTGAGGTCAAGTGAGTTTCAGAAACCAACATGACATCAATTTGTTTATTTTTTAGAAAGTATTCTAATTCATTTTTATGTTGGCTTGTTAAGTACAGCTTGCAATAACATCGATTGCATTCTTAAAATTTTCTGCATCATATTACCCATTGTGTTCGTAAAATTATCAACTGTTTGCACTAATGATTCCATGGTGTTTTCAAGACGACTTAAATTAGAAACTGGAGTTTCTTCATTAATTGACGAAGCACCTTGCATTGGCACATAGTTTGATTTTAGAATGTTAGCGTTGGAGGTTCTGTTATTACTAGGCTGTGAAGCCTGAATGTCATTAGTGTTTAGGTGATTTGTTACCTGCATTTAAGGGAAATTAGTTTTCGGTCCAACCGACTGCTTGACGATAGTGTATACAGGGCATCCTCTATAATTGGCTGTGTGATTACCGCCACAATTGCTACATTTTTTAACGTTGGGGTCATTTTTAGATTTATCGCAAAGAACTGTACCATGTAATTCACCACATACTACGCAAACAGGAGGTAAGTAGCAGTATGCCTTAGTATGACCATATTCCTGGCAGTTCAAACACTGAACGGGTCCATTTCTTGGGGTCATTTTTAGATTTATCGCAAAGAACTGTACATGTTATTCACCACATACTACACAAACAGGGGGTAAGTAGCAGTATGCCCTAGTATGACCATATTCCTGGCAGTTCAAACACTGAAAGGGTCCATTTCTTTTGTGCGACTCCTCTTTTGTGATTTTTCTGTACAGTATATATATTTTAAACTGTAAATAGGGTGCGTTTCGTTTTTTCTTAGCTTAACGTCGCCGGGCTCCAACTCCACTCGAAATAGTGGTTGGGGATTTTTTCCCTATTTTTAATATTTACCACATGTTTTATTTTGAAGCCTTTTTCTTCCAAGAAAGTTTTTATTTCTGCTGGGTCCACACATGAGTCAATTCCCTTAATCACTACCTGAAGGCCTTTGCTGCTCTTCAGTTGGTATGTATAAAAACTTGTTTTTAGTTCTTCAAATTTGTTAATTATTTTGCGGAAATCATTCTCATGATTAACTTGTATTTTTGTCTCGTTTATACTACCACGCTTGATTGCAGCTACATAAAACGAATTTTCACCTATTGCCGAGATCAAACTCTTTATAAGCTCATTTGAGTTTTGCTTCCTTAGATATATCGGGGGAGGCTTGGATGATTTTATCACGTTTGGTACTTCTGAGGATTCGTCCTCAAGAATTGCAAAACGATTTTGAGAATTCTATTAAAAGAAGGAACTTTTGAGGCCGAAGCAACTGCTGCAGAGGTAGGGCTGCGTCCCCGTTTAAGCACTGTTATGTACCTGTCCATACCAACTTGTACTGTAGGCTTTTGAGAAGTTTTTACTTTAGTTACTGAGTTGTCCATAGCGGCTGTTTTTGGGTTAACCGTATCCTCACTTATTAAAGTTTTTTTGGCTCTGCGGCAACGCTTGCAGTTAACAAACTTGTTACTGTATTAAGATCGACCGTATTTGTAAACAAAGAGGGTGAGAGGGAACGCGTTCGAGTAATAGGTTTAGCCGTTAAGTAATTGCTATCATTGATTCTTTTTTTGGTTCTACGTTTATTTCGTCAACACTCACTGTAACATAAGCATTTCTTTCATTATGTTTTATTGTTTTTGCATTATTCGCAGTCATAAGAATTTTTTTTATATATTACTTTATATATACTGCTCAGATATAGTGGGGTAGAAGTAAAATGGCACAAGTTTTGAATACAGTGGGGCAAAGTAAAATTGTTACACTGGTACACTTATACGTGACTAACAAAAAATATTAGGTAAATATAAAAAATGGTTGGCCATACACTAGTGGGTTAATTTCGCCCGTACATATAAATCACTAAAATATTCATATTCATTGTTAGTGGAATTAATATTTATTAATAAAACATTTCCAATATCCACTTCTTGTATTAATGTTCGTATAAATTTTCTTTTTGTACATTCGCCATAAGAATTTCTTATAATATTTTTAATGCAATTATTTGTTTTTTCTAAATTTTTTATATCATTTTCTTGATTTACATAGTAGGTTTCATTTTTTATGTTAACAAACTTAGAAATTTAAAGATTTACTTGCATATAGTCTTTATTTGGTATAGAAAGGATTAACATTGGTTTTTGATCATTTGTAAAAAATATTGGAATTGACACAACAAATAAAATTACATCTTTTGAGAGTTTTCTTAAGGAACACTTAACATATCTTATGGCAATTTCTTTTCTGAGAAAAATGTTGCATTAATGTTACATGTTCTACATTTTGCGTTCGTTTGTACAAAAAATACAACTGTGGGAAAAATTTTCAAGTTCTTTTGTGAAAATGTTGATGAAAAACATGCAAAACATGTTACATGTTTTACCCTTACTTTTACTTAAGGGTTCATACTGCCCTGTTTTACAACTTTGGTACTTACTACTTTGTTTGTACAACCAATATTTTATTTTGTTTGTAATAATATTTTAAAAGTTTTGTCAAAAGAATTCTACATCTAAATATTCTTCGACGGCATACTCCATTTTGAATTAAATTTTTTTTATTTTGGTGGAAAATTCTATGTATTTATTATCGTTTTAAATTTGTTCAAGCAATAAGTGATGTCAATGTCTGTTTCCAAACCTTAAAGTAAGTGTGCAGCAAATAGTCGAATAGTTTTAAAAATCGCTAATGAACTACATTAATAATAAAAGTGTAATAGTTGTAAATAAAGGCAGCTAATTCTGTTCGATTGAAGTTGTACAACACGTAACACTTCGAGTGATTATAGGTAACATGAAAAAGTGTTACATGCATATACTGTAACATTTTTTTCTCAGAATAGAAATCGCCATTAGTTTATCACTATCAATTCGGAAAAAATGTTCATTATTTGGTGTTTAGAACTTATTATATTATCTTGTATTCTTTCGATTTTGTCTTTTATTTAACTTATTAATAATGTCAAATGATTACATTTTATGAGCTCTAACTTATTTTCTAATTCTGTATTATGTGTTCCATTACACAATCCTTTGTGGGATTCCAAAATCAATTTAACATATATTTCCGTATATCGTCATTTATTGTTATTTGCTTATTAAGATTATTTATTATATTGTGTTGATTAATATCTATATTCCTGAAGTGATTATCAATTTCTTGTTTGTCTTCATCGTCCAGGTTTCCGAATACCCACTTAATTATTCTACCTCCCACATCAATTAATGCTCTTCTTCCTCCATTCTCCTGTTTTCCTAACAATGAATGCTCCAACTCTTCAATATCTTTTTGTAAATTCAATACCATCCATCCATGTTTTATTTTCATGCTACTTGAAACGCTTGTTTTAACTTTTTTGATTGTGTCCTCTGGGCTGGCTCTCTACAATTACATATCCTGCCTCAGTGTCTATTTTGTTTATAATCATTTCAGCACTGTTGCCTGCTTGTACTACCAAAATCAATATCATCGCCACAATTATCTGAAATTCACGAAAAATATTTTAATGGTCGCATTACTCGTGCAATATCGATCTTATTGGGGTTATTGCGATTATGTTTTGTGTATCTTTTAGCAGTTTTTTGTCTCTCCGCTTTTGGATTTTTCATGAACATATTCTCGGGATTCACAGCAGGAATATGTTTTCTGTTAATATTTATTTTCCCTATCAAATGTCTTTTCTTTTTATCCATTCTGTCTGAAATTACTTTAAAGTTTAAATTTAGTCTTTTTATAAAGTCCATAGGCTTTTGCTTTGTTGTTGAATGAATTGTATTGTTGTAGTAGCCTATTGCTCTTATTACGAGTTCTTCTGTATCAGTCCTTTCTTCCCTAATTTTTATTATTCTAATGTGTTCAAGCATTGTCGAATGCAATCTTTCGATGTCTTAATTCCCAGTGTGAGAATATGGAGTAGTAAAATGAGTTTTAATATTATTTTCTCTGCAGAAAATTTCAATTATATTATTGTCAAATTCGTTATCCATAACCAAAAGTTCTGGTTTGCCTAATAACGCTATTCTTTCTTGTAATTTTATCTTTATGGTAATCATATTTTTATCAGACAACCTGTGGGCGCTTCCCAATTTTGTAAATCTATCTATTGTTGTTAAAAAGTATTGTTTCTCTACGTGAAAGATATCCATATGGACTATTTGATACGGTTTTGACGGTGTTTCCGTGTGGCTAAAATGTTTTTTTTTATTGGATTGCGATCGTATTTAGCTTCGATACAAATCCTACACTTATTTACATATTTATTTATATGCTTTACTAGATTAAGACAGAAATACATATCTTTTAATTCTTCAAAATTCTCTACAATTTCCCTGTGATTAGTTTCTTCATGAGTTTTCTTTATAACATCATAAAGTTGGCTTCCCAAGTATACTGCTAACAATCTACATTTAGTAAATTTCACTTTCCTATCCTTATTAAAAATCTGAATTACTTTCTGTTGAATAATATTATATCGTTAATTCACAATATATTCCAACGGTACCCTTATTTATGTTTTCCCTAAGAAGGTTTTCTAGATAATTTTCGCATAATAAATCCGACTCTTCTATAAACAAAATTAAATATTTATCAAATATCTTTTCTTTAGTCTTATTTTTTGTCTTCAGAATTCGTATCTGAGTCCTATATTTATTAACAATTCCCTCGCTGATCTTAAAATGGTCATTTAAATCTTCTTCACCACTGTGCACTGTTTCTATTTCGTGTTCATCTACTTGAAAAACGTGATGTTCATCTGAATCATCAATTTGATCTATTTGGCTTAAGAAATCCGCTACTTTATTATTTTTGCCTTTCACATAATCGATATCAAAATCATATTCACTCAATTGTATTCTCCATCTTTGAGTTTGGTTCTTTCATTGAATATAGCCATTTCAATGGCTGATGATCAGGGGCCTAATTCTGGCATTCGTGATCGAGTACTTTCTCGATTCGAAAGCAATTTTATTTCAGTCAATACTGAACGAATCGAAATTTTTTTTTCAGTATTGTGAAACTCAAATGAATGCTTTACAATAACGAAAAAATAATTCCAATTCGTTCAGTATTGACTGAAATAATTAGATATTAAATTGCTTTCGAATCGAGAAATTACTCGATCACGACTGCCAGAATCTGGCCCCTGTTTGAATTAAAAATGTTCGTCCATAAACGTATCTCCTAAAATATTTAAATGCCCAAATGAGGGCCAGCATTTCTTTCTCAATAGTGGAATAATTTCGTTCAGGATTATTTAATGTCCGGCTCGCGTAACATACTGGTTTATTATCCTGGCTCAATACAGCACCCAATGCACTATTACTAGCGTCAGAAGTTATAACGAATTTTTTATCGAAATCCGGAAAAGCTAAGATTGGGTAAGTGGTAATTAGTTCTTTAAGTTTTTTGAAAGCATCAATGTACTTTGAATCCTTTTCATCAATTTTCATACCTTTCCTTAAATACTATATGATGGGTAAAGCAATAAGCGAATAGTTTTTTATAAATTTCCGATAGTTACCTGGCAATCCAAGGAACGACTTTATTTGCTTTACGGTTGAAGGTAATGATACTCTATTTATCGCATTTATTTTATCTGGGTCAGGTTTAATACCTTCTTTTGTTATTATATGCCCCAAAAATTCCACCTGTTATGCCAAAATTTGCACTTATCAAACTGAACCTTAAGACCGTATTCATTTAACATGTTAAATACTTTATTTAAGTTATCAAAATGTTCCTCAATTGATGTTGAAAAAACTAATATGTCATCCATATAGATGACGCATATTTTATTTATATGTTCTTTTAAGACAAAGTTCATCATCCTTTGAGAAGTGGATGGAGCATTTTTCAAACCAAATGGCATTCTGATGTACTCATAATGACCAAAAGGTGTGGAAAAAGCTGTTTTTTCTATGTCTTTTTCATTCATCAAAATGTGACGAAAGCCTTTTGCTAAATCAATAACAGAGAAATATTGGGCACGACTTATCGAATATTGAACTTATATCGGGTATTGGGAATTTATCATCTATTGTAACGTTGTTCAGGCCCCTATAAGACTATACGCCATTTTTCTCTATTAGAATTTTCCGATTTCTTTTTAACTATCCCCGAAGGTGAATTATAAGGTGATATACTCGCTCTTATAATACCTTGATCGAGCATTTCATTCATTTGCCTACCGATCTCGCTTTCATGTATCTGAGGGTATTTATATAATTGAGAATAAATTGGTCTATCCGTACTGGTCCGGATAGTATGCTTTATTATTGGAGTAGCAGTTAAAATTTGACCATCTTGGTAAAATGTATCTTTATGTTTATAATAAAATATTTTAAATTCCTTGTCTTCATTTTCATTTAAAATATGAGATTGCAAATTTTCAAAACGTACTTCACATATCTCCAAGTTATGTACTTCCTCGTACTCAATTTCAAATTCGTTTGTCTCTTTATAAAATGGTATAAGAGCGTTATGTAATGTTAACTGTTCTGTTCTATAATTTATACTCGCTTTCAGAGGCATTAAAATATTATTTCCTATTACACATTTAAAGCCTTTATTTTTAAGATTTGTAAGTTTGATTGACATAGTTTTTTCTGGTAAATCGAATTCCTTTAGGAGAGTAGAGATCACCTCATCAGTTAGTATGGAAGACCCCCCCAAAGAAGTTAATTGAACTGGCTTGGCTAATTTTTGTATTTTGTATAAGTTTGAAAAAGTATCGTAATCGCCTAATGATGTTGCTGCTCCTGCATCAATCAAACATTTTAATTTCTTTTTATTAAAAGTTAATAATGCTACAGGTAATCGGATACCCAAGACCCCCGTTGAAAATTTTCTACTACTTGCAAATTTTCTACTTCCATTGGTTCCTGTCTGTTATTAATTCTTAAATTTCCTAAGTTTCTATTCTCATCACTTCCAAAATTTCCAAAGTTATTTCTATGATTACCCGACGTGTTCCAATTATTATTCCTAAAATTTCCAACGTTATTTATATTATTACCTGACATGTTCCAATTATTATTCCTAAAATTTCCAAAGTTATTTCTATGATTACCTGACATGTTCAAATTATTATTCCTAAAATTTCCAACGTTATTTCTAAAACTTTGATTATTATAACGGACTTCGTTAAATTGATTTTGGGTTTTGTTTATTAATTTAATATCTTTTAATATGTTATTTTGAATATAAAAAGTATTAGCTGATTCTATAGTTGTGCCATTATTTTGTAAGAGTAAGGATCTAATGTATAAAGGTAGAAAATTAATATATATGTCGAAGATATTTGTTTCATTATTACTAGGGTTAAAGGATATGTCTACAGGATTTAAATTAAATTTGGTATTCATTTCTGCCAAAATTTTTCTCAATTTATAGTGTAGTTCTTCTGTGTTACTCGCCTTTGTGTTTAGCGCCTCTGTCCTTAGTTGGAAGCAGGATTTTTTTTATTCCCAGGTCTTCTTTTAGTTTTCTTAAGATTTCTTCCCATGTTGGTTTTAAATGTCTTAATGATCTTAATGCCTTACCCTGTAGTTTGTTGATCAATATTGTTTTAATTACAAGGTGATGCTCCTCTGGTGTTACCGAATTTACATCTCTTAGATAGTTGGATAAGGTATTTCACTGTTTCCATTAAAAATAGGAACACTCCTTTCCTCACGCAAGCATTCACGCAAGGATAAAGCCATTTTTTTATTAAAAATTTGTTTCTCTTTAAAATTCAGATTCTAAGATTCTGGTTTCACTATTTAAAAAAAATGTTTTCTTTTTTTATATTTTGATTGTTTATTTTATAAATCCAATAGTTTTTACAACTATTTTTATATTATTCGGTTCGAATCACAGGATATTGTTTTTCATTCAATATCCTACCGACTGCGCCAATTATGTTATTTTCCGGATAATAAACCAAACGAGTTGAGTTCTTGAATAGATCTGTTTTTTATTTTTCAATTTACAAAAATCATTCTTAAAATTATGTAAGTATTAGTACGTAATAGAGTAAATTGTACTTAAGCATAGACAACAAATAAACCTAAATATAAACATTAAAACTTGCTTGTGTTTAATTCGGCTTTGAATTTTATAAAAGAAAATCATTTATGCTGACATGTAAAAATGGTTTTCTTTGTTGAATTGAAATTCATGGGATAAATGTAAATTGTAATAGGAGAAACTATTTTTTATTTAATGCTTTTAATAAGTCTTCGTGTGGTCAAAAATTAATTATTCAATCATAATTTCAATGCAATGACAAAATTTTTATATTGTCGACGTTTTCTGTAAGTGGTTTTTGTTCATTACAGTGGTGTTGGCTATGGTCATGTATGAATAGCGTGATCCATACAGACGGATAGACGGACGGACAT
The DNA here is from genome assembly GCA_963931875.1 of Pollenia griseotomentosa. Classification (NCBI taxonomy): domain Eukaryota; kingdom Metazoa; phylum Arthropoda; class Insecta; order Diptera; family Polleniidae; genus Pollenia; species Pollenia griseotomentosa. The sequence goes on along the minus strand of OZ007565.1, from coordinate 1,315,723 downwards.
GGCTAAATCGACTAAGAATTACTCAAGGATTCAGAATATATATAATTATGGGGTCTTAAAAAAATATTTAAAAAGTTTCACACGGAATGACAAACTTAAGGTACGTTCAGACTAATGAAATATTTGACGAAAATATTTGTTCTGATATTTGCTTTAAACTGTGTGAAACAAAAAATATTTTGTTTAATGTTTAAACTAAGCTGAAATATTAGACAATTTTTGTTTGTTAAAACAGTTGGCATTCAATAGTGTCAAAAAAATAAATTAATTCATGTTTGCCATGCGTTCAGACTAAAACAAATATTTGCACCAAATAATTATTTAATGAAAGTGTTAAAAAATAAAAATATATGTTGCGACAGACTTGTAGCGAAAATGAAAACAATATTTTTAATGGTTTAATTTTTTTTATTACCCCACGAAACACTGCAGAGTGATTTGGTGGCATAACTGCCTTACAAAATTCAAAATTAATATTATGAGGTACATGCCACGCTTTGCTTAGGTGGTTTTTTCCTTGGGGAATCCAAGGTATCCGTGTGTTGGACCCATTGGTTTTGTGGTGATGTCTGGGTGAAAAGTATACATTGTGTTTTGCAAGGGGGATGAATATGAAGTTTTTGTGTTTCGTGGTAATTGTTGAAGGACGTGGTTTTCCCAACTGTGATCTGCCGGTATGCGTTTTCTGCATGTGTGTTGGAGTGTGTCTGATGGTTGATATTTTCCTTATGTTGGCAAAAATTTATGTTTTGTTCGAGGTTGTCTCGATCGGGAAGGTGTTCGCAGTTGTAATCGTTTTGGAATTATGTTTTTTTTGTTCGATTTCTTATATTTAAATGATTTTTATCGTGCTTGTATTGAGTGGCAGTTCTGTCTGATTGCTTGGTTAAAGTTAATGTGGTTAAGCTCATAGTTGTACTAAATAGTGTAAATGAAAAGTTTATGGTATTGTCAGTCAGGAAAATGGTTATTGTGAATGAAAATCAGGGTTGTATTCAAACAAGATTTTCATTCATAAAATGGTCGAAAAGATAGCACAATTTGGGTCTGGGATCTTTCTGTTAGGAAAATCTATGACAAATGGAAAATTTAATGGTGATTTAAAAACCGATTGGAAATTTAGCATCAAAAATGGTGATCATTTTGGGGCAAAGACAGATTAAATTATATGATAGAGAAATATCGCCATTGTTATACAGACAGTTGAACAAATCGGAAGCAAATTAAGGCAAATATAACGTCTTGTGTAAAATTTAAACATTATAAAGTGAAAAAAACGTCAGTTAAAAGCTAAACAAAAGTTCTATTAAACGTTGATAAAAACGATAAGAAGTTAGGCATCCAGGGAAGATTGGAATAGTTTTTATTGTGAATCAAGGACAGGCGGAATAAATCCTATATAATAGGTAAGCACAAAATAGTGGCTTGATGAAAGGAGGAAATGAAAGGCAAATGCAAATTTATTTTAATAGGTACACTTTGATAAAGAAAAAAAAAAAGTAGTGGCCGGCTCTGGGTACATGAAAGGCTATAGCCGGAAGCGCTGTTCACGACCTGTGTTGGTAAAGAAGCGGTAATAAGGGAAACGAACCGGATTTAAAAAAAAGGTAATCTGTAGTTTTGACAGCGGAGAAATATATATATAAGGGCCAATATTAATAAGAGCGGCCATTTGCTTTCATACAAGAGAAGAGGAAAAACGGGGATTGAATTTAATAAGAAAATTATAAACAAAAACAAAATATATAGTCATAAGTTAGAATAAGTGTATGTAGGTTATATTTGTGTTAATATCATATATTTTTTTTTGTGTGAGGGTGGTTTGTTTAGGCCTAAATATATATATATATATAATTTTGATTTTTTTGTTTAAACTTGATAGTCAATAATATACTTAGCCTTAGCTGTTTCTGTAGCCTTCAGGCAGGGAATTTGTGAAGTGCAAAGTAGTTTTCAGTAGTTTTGTGCGTCCTTTAATTGTGTTAATATCATATATTTTTTTTTGTGTGAGGGTGGTTTGTTTAGGCCTAAATATATATATAATTTTGATTTTTTTGTTTAAACTTGATAGTCAATAATATACTTAGCCTTAGCTGTTTCTGTAGCCTTCAGGTAGGCTAGAGTAACCTTTAAAAAGAAAATATGAAATTTTTTTAAATAGTGAACTTCACTGATTCATATTACGGAAGGATAAAGAAAAAAGTTATTGTAAAGGCAATTTTTTTATATAATTAATTGTGCTTATGTACATATTTGGGCATAACAATCTAGCCAAAGAGGTCTGGTAATAGATTAGTGTTTGTAATAATGATGAATGTAATGTTAAGTTATTTGTAGGTTGTAGTCAAGAGTTTTTTTTTTGCTATATAAATTGTTTTATTTGTTAATTTTAGGAAAGATTTAAATTTTTTTTTTTGCAGAAAAAAGGAGGCAAAAGTGTAAGTGGTTAAGACACATTTTGTTTGAGTTTAGATAATATTTTTTTGTTTTGCTCTTAAATAAATTATGTTTATATTTTTTGTTTGTTTTAAACAGAATTATGTTTGTGCGTTAAATCTTTCGTTTTGGATTTGATAAAAGTGTGAGGTAAGTGTGGGTAAATGAGAGTGTGTACGGGGGACACAAATGTACGTATCGGGAGCAAAATGTGTCCTAGGTTGGGAGGGCAAGTGGAGGACAACGTCACCTCGTGCTTCCTCATAAGTGTTTCCCATCTCCGGTTTAAATTTGGGGTTGTTCGTCGATACATATATATTTTTGTTGCCATCTCTTGTAAATTTTATTTATTTTATTGTTATTGTCTCTGTGCTGTGGTTGTGGGTTGGAACCTACCCTGGTTATGCGTGTTGAGCTGGCTGGCATCACAACCAAAGTGACTTTAGGGGCGCGTAACAATATGGCGCCCAAAGAAAAACTAAGTTAATCACATAAAATACTGTACACCTAAGTATATGAGGATAAAATAGATGGCCCCGGGTCAATAAGTAGGAAGTGAAATCATTAGTAGCCATTGCATAGTTAACTCATAAACTTTGCTTAAGAGCCGCAAGGTGTTAGTAGACTAATGGGCTTTGTTGTGCTAGTTTTGGCTATATTGGGAACACGTCCAAGTAAATGGCCTTAGTGGTGTAGGGGATATTTGAAGTATTGAAGCGTGGGAACTTGTTGGTAAAACATCCCATTGGGTACTGAGAGTATCAAAAATTTTTTATGTTTAGATTTTTTGTGCTTGATCTTAAAATTTTAACTGAACGTTTAATGACAGCCGCTTTGAAACAGAATATCAGAGGTCTGACGTGTCACCGTAACGTTAGTTGGTACAAGTAATCTAAATCCCCTGAGCCGGCCTATAGTGGCCGCTCCTGAATAGATTAGAGGACTGATGTATTAAAGTTAGGAATAAGGTGTTGCGGAGTATCTGTAGACTGGGGCCTATTTCTACAATATGGTAGCCGATTTGGTGAATAATGCAGAATCGCGTATTACTTTATAATAGTAACCTTTAACATGTTTAAGAATACTGGAGAAAAATAAAGTTTTTATTTTGGAAATAGTTGTCTTAGGGAAACACGATATGAGACCCGAAGGGGCACTTTTTATGATATTTTGTTGAATCACATTCAATATACAACACTCTCATCAAATTTATCAAATCCAAAAACAAATGAGATTTGTTTCGGTTTTTTTTAATATATATATACGTATTTTTTATATGGATGTAGGTAATTGTGTTCTTTTAGTATATCCGAACAGTATTCACTTATAATTATATTTAGCATTTGTTGATGTTCATAGTAGATATAGGACAAATTATTTAATCGTGATTAGTAAACTATATACTGGTAGGAAATTAATTAATTCATATTTCTTTTATATTAAGTCAGTGTTTAGTAATAAAAAAAAAAAAATTTATGTTGTAAGTCATTAGATTTTTTTTTTGAGTAAGGTTTATTGTTTTTTTTTTATGTTGATCTTAATGGCCGAATTGTCGGAAGCTCAGGAAAAAGAGAATTTAAGAAAATCGGACAGGTTAAAAAGGCATAGGGAAAGGAACGTTTCGTTTGATTTGAACCGTTCGTCACCTAGAGTTCAACCCAAATATAAGAGAAATAATAAATCGTTAAGAATGGCAAATAGATCTGCACAGATAAATGATCTTTCGGGGACAATCAATGTCCAACGGCAAAATACCGGCGCCAGACCTAAGGAGGGGGTGTATAATAACTCCAATATGGCTACGTATAGCACAGGGCATGGGGAAATGACTCCTAGCGTTAGGCAAATGGTAACAGATAGTGTTGAAGGAATGAAGGCTAGTCTGGATAGATCTTTGAATAAACTCATAGATGAGAAAATCGGTAGAGAAATGCATAAAGTACAAGAAAGTAAAAAATCTTTTGTCGGAGGCAGTCAGAACTCTTTCTGTGAGGGATCACGGTCGCTCGGAAAATCCTGGAAATGCCTTTAGGCCGAACGAGGGTAGTCAACCCCCACCGTACGCTAGGGTTAGTAGATTTGACTTTCCTCCACCACCGGTCTCCGGTGCACAAAATGACAATTGGAGAATACGGGTGGATAAATTCGGACTGGAATTTAAGGCTGGTAATAATCAGTTATCAGTTGAGGAGTTTATTTTTAGACTAGAACACATGCAACGACAATATGGAATTTCATGGCAGGAGATTTTGCGGGATTTCCATCTCTTAGTTGCGGGGACGGTTCGACAATGGTACTGGGCTCTACTTCAGACGACGGTAATATCTGATTGGAGTACTCTGAGTACTCTGAGGTTAGCATTATTGAATCGGTATAAGACAATCCGATCAAATTGGGAGTTAATGCAAGAGTTAGTGGAAAGAAAACAGGTACCAGGCGAATCAATAGATGACTATTTTCATAATCTTAACCTATTAAGGGCAAGATTAGAAGTTCCAGTAGCTGAGGGTGAAATAATCAAAATAGCGAAACGAAATTTTACGGCAAGCATTGCTAAAATTGTCTACCCGATGAATGTATCATCTGTAGAACAGCTACGGATGGAATGTTTAGAAGCCGAAAGAGTATTTTTGAGAAACAATTCAAGAAATATGGTATCTCAAGCAATTAGATCGCACAAGTATATAAATGAGGTAAGGGCAACTTTTGAGGAGGACGATCAGGCAAAGCAAGTAAACGAATTATCATCCATTAACAGGCCAACTAAATGCTGAAATTGTCAACAAGATGGCCACGTTTTTAAAGAATGTTTGGCCAGGCAAAGAAATCTGTTTTGCTACAAATGCGGCAGGCCAAACACAATAAAGCCAAACTGTTCAATATGTAACAAAAAACAGGAAAACTCGATGAGGGGCGCGGTTTTAGCGGGGAAGCCACTTTCGGCGGATCATGCCGCGAAACAACTTTAAAGCATATGATGTGACTAGGTTTCGAGTGTAGTTTCAGTTTTTTTTTTGGTAAGAGTTTTACTAATATTTTTTTTGGTTGTATATAAATTTTGAGGGTAGATTTTTTTTTTTTTTTTTTTTTTTTTTTTTTTTTGTTGAAAATTTAGCCTTGAATATGAAGTATTTGGAAATTAAAAATTTTCATTATTTGAGAAAATATTGTTTAAAATAGTTGTTGATTTTTTTTTTTTTTGTGCACAAGGGAAAAAATATTAAAAAGGAAAGGGAAATTATTGGAGAATTGGATAACTTTAGAAGATAATACTTTCGGTAAGAAAAGGTGATTTAAAGTTATTGTTATAATGACGAATTAAGTTAATGTTTTAGATTGTTTTTTTTGGCGAGTTTTCGGAGTTAAAGAATTCATAATTTAAACAGATACCTACAGATACATTCGGATCCGATTAATTTTGTCCAAAGTATTGAGAATTAGCCAACTGCTGGAGAGTAAAGCAACGATTTTGGAACGAACACGTATATTGTATTTTGTTCATCTTCCCTGTAAGGGAAGAAGTGTGTTTATTAATTTGTTTGTGCATCTGAGGTGATCCATTTAGTTAATATTTTGCTAAATTCCGGAAATTGAATTTTGGGATAATTATTTTGGGGGTGCAAAAATAAACTCATTTGAACTTTATTCGTTAGTTTTGGAGATTTAAATTAAAATTTTAAGTAAGAAAATACAAATACCAATAACTTAATTCCATTACTGATTTTGGGTTTTCACAAGATAATTTTGCATTTATTTTAATATGTAATTCATTTTATTTTGAAATGTTGTTTGTTAATTATCGTGTTCTTTAAAATTTGCTGTTTAAAATTAATAATTTTTAAATTTTAAAAGGATAAGGGAAATTTAAGAGGTCACCTTAGATAATATAAAATTTTTTATTGCCAAACCTAAATCTGTTGAACACTAAAATGACACAGTAAACACTTATACTCTTATTATCTTATTTGTTAATTTGGTATTTCGAAAAGAACTACGAAAATCTTTGTTCAATAATTAAATCGCTTTCGAAATACAATTCTCATGATTCATTTAAATTCTTTCATTCAACCATAAACAAACATACATGTCACAATATAAACAAATAAGCAAAATATTGGTGGTAAATTTACTTTTCAAAAGCTAAAGAATCATTGCAACGGTCTACTGTCAAGAGGCGCCTGCTGACATTATTTGACGTTTAAAATAATAAAGAAATTGTAAGTAATATTGATGTTTTATTAAATTTGCCACATATTGCCACCTACCATAATAATATCTAAATATCTAAAATAATTTTTATTCTGCCCAATTACATTAAACCCATATCTTCAAATTAATTATTAGAATCTGTAATATATATACATTAAATACTGAAGGTGACCATTTAAAAAAAAAATTAATTAATTTTTATCTATTTTGTTTTTATTTGTTAATTGTTATGAAATTATAATATATTGATTATTTTGTGGAGTTGTTAAATTGAAGAAAAATTACTTAAATTTTAATACACGGTTGTTAACATGAAATTTTGAACTTCCGGTTTTGTTTTCATTTACGAAACGTGTAAGGTAAAGGTATGGGGTAGATAAGTAGACTATTTTTTTTTTTATTAATTTTTATTGGGCTGACAGCTAACTTCAATTCTGGTCAGCATGGAGGGAGGGCATAGGATAAGTGTGTAGCAGCATCCATCATCAGCTATACTAGTTTGCACAACCATTTTTATTTTCTTTTCCTGGTAGATTAGTTGGTGTGTGAAGGAAAAGCTACCTAAAGTAAAGTCTCTGATAAATGATTATTATACCAGTTTTATGTAGGGAACATAACACACGCCCGCCGACGAGCACAGCCGATAGTACTAGGTAGCCCTGTTCCCATGGAAAATATCCTTAGGAATCGTTACAGAGATTTTTGGCGCCCAACGTGGGGCCTCAGTTTTCGGAAGTTTTAGAACTATTTAGTGCAATTATCACCTAGAAGCTGAGGGCCTTTTGAATCTATATTGATTTGCTTATGTAATCTACAATATATATATATATTTTTTTTTTTTTCTTTTCCTTTCTTCCTATGACTATTGGTTTAGTATTTGTCTCCGAGGACTTAATTGTTTATTAATATATTTGGTAACAATTCCCGGTTGGCATTTATTGGATTAATGGTTAAAAGAGTTTAGGTTGGGACTGGATTAATTGTTCTGGTAGTCATCGGTACAATTCTAGTTTCACGATAATCTTCTTCTTTATAGCTTTTGTTTTGGTATATCTCTTTTAAAAATTTTGTTTAATTATTCCGACTGTGTGGATTTAAAGTTTTGATGTATAAGTATTGATTTCTTTCCTGCATCGGATGATTATTCTCTTAATTTTTTTTTAGGCTTAACTCTGGTTAGGATTTTTTTTCTTTAGGCTGATTTCATTAGTTTCCAGCAGACTTAAGTCACTCTATATATTCTCTTTTTCTTTGTGGTTGTGAACAATGTGTATAATTTTTTATTTTTTTTTTTTTTATAATATTCAACCCCTACCTAAAACCTTCACGGAGTAGTAATGATACGTGTATTTGTTGGTGTAAAAAGAAATAGCGTTTTAAAAGTTTTATTAATTTGTTTTTTTTTTTTTTCTAAATACATTTTTTAGATTATAGTTAATAGTTACTTCAAGTTAATTTTATTTTTGGGTGCTTGTAATTTTCTGCAAGTTCTAAGTTGATTTTATCGATTTTAGTTTTTTTTGTGTCTTTCAATTTGTGTTGTGTAACTATTTGACTATGCCCCTGGTACGTAGTACTGGAAATATTCCAGGTGAGGTAGAACGGGATTCTAATAACGCAACTTTGACTGTGGATGAGACTGCTGGGGGTGATTCTCAGACTCCTGATAATTCGAGAGGAAGACCCAGAACTCGTTTACAAGCGCGTAGGGACATTATCGCTAATGAGAATTCGGATGGGGATCGGATTCGTCATTTGATAAACATGTCCATTAGGGATTTTAGAAACGAGGTAATTTACATGATTGCGGATGGGTTTCAAAATTTAGCTTTATCAAACCAGGGACCAGTAAGACAGGAGATACCACACCGAACCGAACCAACGGCTGCAGATCACCTGGTACGGGATGATGAAACTTCTGGATACTATCACGGAGATCGTAGTAATCGCGGAAATCGCTTCGCGGACGGCAATTTCGATAGAAATTCGGAAAGAATACTGAACATAATTAGGAATTGGAAAGTTAGGTTCACTGGTGAGTCATCGGATATTACCGTGGATGAATTTATATACAGGATTAATACTCTCACAAATACAAATCTTCGAGGTGATTTTGATTCATTGGTCGAATACGCACATGTACTTTTCGAAGATAAGGCTTTGAAATGGTTTTGGAGATTTCACAAAAATTGCGTGGGAATGGATTGGGAAGAATTATGTGGTGCTTTGAAACGTCAATATAAGGATGATAAAACGGATTTTGACATTAGAGATGATATTTTACAAAGAAAACAGAAATATAACGAGACTTTCGATGAATTTTATGATTCGATTTTGGTTCTGTGCGATAAATTGCGAACACCCTTATCAGAATGTGAATTGTGCGAAACTCTTTAACGCAATTTGATACCGGAGGTGAGACATGAGTTATAGTCTTGGGCTTAATCGTTCATTTAGGTGACCGGTCATTATCGTTCAGTTAAAAAAAATGAACTAGTTCGTTCTTTTCGTTCACCCGGTCTTTTGTGTCAGTCGGTCTTTTGTGTCAGTTGGCTTTTTGTGTCACTTGGTCTTTTGTGTCTTTCGTTCAGTCATTCACAATTGATTGAATACGGCAATGTGTTAAAAGAAACAAGTATAGCATACTTGTATGATGTACACTCAAAATATTATGTAGGTAAATTCAAAAGAATATTAAGTTTGAATAACTGAAAATTTAATAAGAAAATAAAGGAATTTTAGGGCTATTTTTTAATGTTTATTTTAAATTTTCTGTTATTTTATATTTAAAATATACAAACTACAAAAAATACATTCAAAGTTTTTTTCAGTTAATTTAAATTACATACTAAGAAAGCTAAAACAGTATTTTTATCTGTCATTATTAATTACCTACCAAATCAGCGAAACATTTTTGTTTTTTTATTTATGTGCACATGTAAGTGCGTATGTAATACTGGGTACACACAATGCAATGCATTTACGCAATCTAGCAAATTAAATTCATTTGCATTCATTTTTCATTCATTCCAGATTGCATCAACATCAAAACGTATTGATATTTTGAGATTGCATTGATGTAGATTGCACTGTGTGTACCCAGCATAAATAATAAAATAATTTGAAATAACTTTGCAGTTAAGCATTTCAGTTTTATTTTATGCATAAAAAATAACTGAACATATTTGTTTTTGGAACAACATGTAGAAACAGTTAAAGAATTAGTTTAATTATAAAATAACAAAATTTTCATTAATTTTAAACTTTACGGAAATAGCCCAGTCATTGGGTATTTTTACTTGGAAAGTTTTCCGGGAGTTTTGAAAATTGGCAATTTTATAGATTTTGACGTGATCTTTCCGAATTTCAACTTTGCCACCTCGTATCTTTGCCGCTCGCGCCGCCATATTGCAAAAATGGCGCCTAAAAGCAGTTTTTTGATAATAACTCCTTTCCGACGCATTTTACAGCAAAAACATTTTTATACAAAATAATTGTAGAGAAAATTTCCTACAATTTATGTCATTACCTTTTTTTTCCTAAAATCAATAGTTTCGGCGTACGAGCGCCGTAAAGTGTAGTTCAACACACGTTTCGGCAGAAATACTCATTTCCACGCCACCATGAGGTAGAGAAAGCGGCGCGTTTTTTATCGTGGTATCCCCAGTAGGCCTAATCCACATCTGACTCACTATTTCCAAATTTAGTTTAATCTCCGTCGCTTCAATGCTGTTGACGGACCAGGGGTTGTGCTTTCATCGTCTTCAGTACTGATTGAAATATGGGCATTTCCTGGGGTCGCGAACATACGTTCGTACGCTTTTGATGTACAAATAATGTAGAAAACAAAACTTTTCCTAGCATTTTTTTTGCGATTCGATAGCATTTGGGTAGATGTATGTTTAGTGCAAAAGATGGATTTCATCGAGTTTAAGTTTTCATAATAATAGGTATAAACGTGTGGTCACGAACGTACGCAAAATAGAAGTCAACTTTGGCTGACGTAGTGAAATGTAAAAATCTGCGTAATGGAACGGAATATTCAAAAGTGATTAATTTATTTTAAAAGTGTATTAATGAAGGTCACCATACAGTATTTACAAAATAAAATATCTCTTTTGGTTTTTGTTTAATTGGCTTATGTACCGGCCGCGAACGTACGGGTCGCGAACGCACGATTTTTCCATATGTTTTTTTATTATTATCACCATGCAGATTCCCATAAATATCTTCAAATTTCCTTAACAAGCAACTTAATACTCAATTTACAATTGATTGTAATGGAGAGATTATGAAGAAAGAGTGTAAACATAACATATTTTTTTCATGTAAAATAAGTACATAAAAATGTCTTTAGAAGTAGAAAATATAAGAAAATATAAAATTTTCCAGTTTCCAGCGCAATTTTCTCAAGTAAAACAGCTGAGATATGCTATGAAACCATTCTTTTATAACAACATAGATTTTTTTATAATACAGTAATTTTGACTTAGCTGCACAATCTCCTTTGCACGATTTTTTGTGCAGGTAAATCAAAAAAGCAGCTATCTTAAATGTATTTAGCTGCCTAAATGTGCAGGTACGCAATTGTGGTTACCTGCATAAAAGTGCAGCTAAAGTAAAGTGTTTGAAAAAGGAGTATCAAACGTTCAAACAACCGGTAGTCATTTGTTATGCATTTTTATAAAGAACGAGATAACCAAATTGTTAATAATAAAGTGTGGGACAGAAAAGTCGCTGTAGTACAACGTTAAGAATAGCGCTGCAAGCTGTCAAAAGTTAAAAACGGCAGTTTCAAAGTAGTGTCAACAGAAGACGTAGTTGTAGTAGTCGTTGCCGTTGAAGCGCAAAATTCGAAATTTTGAACTTTGTTGCGCTACAGAGCATTCGTCAGCTTCAAATACTACTACAACTACTTTATTCTGTTCCAGACCGAAGATTTGCTATTCCTTTCATATAATCGTGGTAAAGTTGCTGTAAGCACAACCCATATGCATAAATGTAGGTGCATGCAAACAAAATAAATGAATTATAATGATACCAACTTGATTTGTTTGCGATTTTTGTTTTTATAAATACCTAAAATTGGATATTAATGTGAAAAAGTGGCCACCACATTTTGTCATGTGTGCAGCTAACTTTGATGTTTTATATGAAAATATTTTAAAGCTGCCCAAAATTATGAAAAATGTGCAGGTATACAAAATGCACGTAAACAAGGATTTTGAAGAATAATTACAGACAATATGTATTTTGGGCAGTTAAGTCAAAGTGCAGCTAAGTTGAATTTTTTGTATGAAAATAATTTTAAAATGCCAAAAATTTTGGGCTCTTATCTTAAATGTGCAGGTAAAGAAAGTGCACTTAAAAAAGGAATTTGTATGGAATTATAAAGAATAATGCCAAAAATTATCAATTTTGTGCAGTTAAGTCAAAAGTGCACGTAAATAAAAGGCAGCTAAGTCAAAACTACTGTAATCAACAATAAAAGACGATGATTATCAACATTTTATTTTTTCGTCCTGGTAGACCATTCTGGGGAAATGCCCACATCAAAGACGGAAGTTTCTTCTGCATAATCGGTGATAGGATCATCAGTTTCAACGCGGTCCTCTTCGTTCTCGATTTCGTCATGTATTTGCTCGAGAAAAGTGGCCGTTTCTTCTTCTTCTTCACTGCTATTTTGTAAAGTAAATTGCGAATTATCACAAGAACCACTACAGTTCGTGCATACAACGGAGCACTTTAGCCCTGACTTTCTGCATCCGCAAGCTTTATGACAACCTTTCTTGCATTTGCAAGAAATAAGTTTCAGCAAGCTTTCCGGAGCAGGGGGCTCGAATGTAGTAACAGGAACGAGTCCGTTCTTGTCTTTTTTCCATCCCCATTGTTCTACATTTTGTTCGCTCCCATACCACTGCTGAAACGAATGTTTTCGTACTGCTGCTTCTGTTGGTGGTAGCGATGCAATATTAAATTTACTTTTACATGCTGATGCTGTAAAGCATGCATATCTATAATTATTTAAAGATGTACTTTTACGGCTTTTCACATCACTGTAACTGTATAATTCGATGAGGGATTGAAAAAAGCTTTGACGCAAAACTCAACTTCGTCGCATAAAATAATAAAACAGTTTCCTTCATTAGAAGCCATAGCTCTATAAATGCGAACGACACTGTGAAATGATAAACAAGTTCTGATGACTCAGACTAAATATTTCTATGAGCAGTTTAATTAAATATTACGCGTTAGCGTGGGTGTATAATGTTCGCACGGTCGTACGCCGAAACTATTGATTTTAGGAAAAAAAAGGTATTTACATAAGTTGTAGGAAATGTTCTCTACAATTATTTTGTATTAAAATGTTTTTGCTGTAAAATGCGTCGGAAAGGAGTTATTATCAAAAAACTGCTTTTAGGCGCCAGTTTTGCAATATGGCGGCGCGAGCGGCAAAGATACGAGGTGGCAAAGTTGAAATTCGGAAAGAGCACGTCAAAATCTATAAAACTGCCAATTTTCAAAACTCCCGGAAAACTTTCCAGGTAACCTATATTTTTCCTACCAAATGACTGTACTAAAAATGATTTTAGAAAATTACACTCAGTTACTGTACAAATTTTTGAGTGTACCCAAGAATAGAAAACAATAAACGCAAATCAAATTCGCAGTTGTTTTTCGTTTACTAAACAACTGATTAAAAAGAAACAATACTTTTATAGTGTTTATGTTATACCAGTATACTATACTTGTTTCTTTTATTACATTGCCAGTAGCAATCTGCCACATTGTTTTAAAAATTTCATAGTACAATCTGGGCTGCCATATGTAGTGATTTCTCGCTAAACGTGGCGATTTCAATACGTTTTTGGTGTTCTTAATTTCTATTTGCTTAGGTTACTTTATTTACCTGGGGTTTACACGTGAAAGTACTTTCGTGCAAGTAGACTATAGGTATTATCAACGAAAAATTTAAGAAACAGCCGATTGGCTGAAAGTACAAAAATTATGTGTGTGTTGGTAAAAAAGTGTGAGTTTATTGCAACTTTCAAGAAATTTACTTTCATGTGTAAATGCTAGGTTAAAGAGAAAAAAACAACATTTTTTGCGAGGGCTTATTCAAAGTAAGACGTTGTAATAAGTCTGAAGTTTTTTCATATATGTCGTTACCTAACTACAGCAAATGTTGAGCGCAAGTTTTCAAAAATTTAAACAAAAATAATGTAAGAAAATAATTAAAAATTTAAAATTTATGTGGTATTTTAAGTACAGAAGACTTTTAAAAATAAACAAAAAATAACAGCGATTGCACAAACTTTTAGCTATCAAAAGAATATTACAAAAACAATGAACAAATAGCAGATGTTATGAGTTATTTTTTCAAAAGATATGATAATATGAATTTAAATTTTTGTTTTTATTTTATAAAAATTAGAAGTAAAAAACCTTTAAAAAAAAATTACTTAAAAACTTTTACTGCCTGTTTTTAGAACTTATACAGGTCTGTCACAGAAATCAATTCCGATCGAAAGTGATTTCGTTTTATATGAAGCAAAATACGAAATCACTTCGACCTTCGATCAGAATTGATTTCTGTGACAGGCCTGATAATGTCATTAATCAATTTATATGATATAAAAGCATGTTGCTTGTCAATACATTTTAAATATGAAAGCTTGTCGCGAGATTTAAGTACTCGCATTTACTTCGTTTGAGAATTTTAATAGTTAAAATCAATCACATCAACTGTCAATTCCACCAAGTTCAGTTATAATTAACTATCAGCTATAACTGTCAAAAACATATTGTTAACTGGTAGTTAAAGTAAAAGTTAGTTGTAACTGAACTTGGTGAAATTGGGCGCAAGTTATTTAATTTACTTGTTTTTCTACACAAGTAAATCTCGCGACAAGCTTTAAATCATATAAATTGCGTAACGACGTTATAAGATGATAGTAAAAGTTTTCAAGTAAAATTATATTTTTTTCTTTTTAGAGCATTTAAATAAAAGATTGTTTTTTAAATATTTTTTACTTTTAATTTATTCCAAAACTCGCATTACTATTCTCAGTAAGTCCTTTCAGTTCCACCCATATTGAAGGCAAGCATCAAAAACTTATTCCGTCATATTGGATTTAGAGATTTAGAGTCACTGAATTTTTAGACTTATTCTCAGCAAGCCCTCCTATTCGATACTCATCTTGGGTGTTTTACCATGTTGGATTTAAAATAACTTTACACAGTTAACCATGCATTGTCATCCAAACTGAACGAGTTTACAAAAGTCATCTTAATCGGTTCGAGGTATCTGCTTTAAAATTGAGTTGCAACATTTCACCCACAATTATATGTACATTGCAAGTTAAATAAAAGCTTTTAAAATTCATAAGTTATTTCTTATAAACTATTTTTTTATATTTTAACAGTCTTATTCATAAACGAATGCTTAAGTAATATATACATTAAAAATAGGTTTTCCATTCTAATTTCGTGCTCTAAAACTTGACTAAGCCTAAATAAATAGAGCTGTCGAATATTGAATTTGGTTATTTATTTAAAGGTCTTATTTGAAAAATAAATGAAACGTATAAAATTTTCTGCGCAAATGAAAAAATTTGCATATGGCGGGTTTTATATTAAGAACAACTGGCAACGCTCATGTAAATTGTAGAAAAATTGTGAGCAGCAGCCAGGGTTGTCGGATTAATTTTGATCTTTTTTTGCCAAATTGATTGTCCAAAATTGCCAAAGCCTTTTTTGCGTTTTTGACAATATAAAATATAATTAAAAAATTTTTAAAAATACTTTCTATTAATTCTAAAAACTAAATGTCTTCATGATTGCTAAAATATGCCAAACATGGGAAAAAGTGGCCATGATATATATTCTGTTTAATTAAAGTAAAATGATTGGTGAAAACAAAAAAGGTACAATAGTTTACAATAGTCTAATTAAAGCAGCAAAACGTTTTTTTTGTGGTTAGTATTAAAGAAATATTGGATATATATTTTAAACGCTATACACTTCACCGGAAAGGCAATTCTAACTGTTTTTTTTTTAACAATGTATATGATTCAGTTTATTTAACATATCGTGTGAAGGTACAAAAGTAATATTTACATATATATAATTTATAACTCGTAATAACGTGTCAAGAAGTTTGTATTGCACTCTATTTTGAAGGCAAATTTTAGTGGAGTTAAGTTTTAAAAAGAACTCTTTCAACACAGACATTAGCAGTTGGAATTATGTGCACATAAAGACAGTAAAAGCAAGTTCTTTAAAATGGTACGTACCGGACGTAATCTTATAGCTATTAACTTTTTTCAAAAACTGATTTAAATTAGATGGAATACCATTCAAAACTTTGATTATAATATACTTGATTTGACAAATTTACAAAATATTTCTGATAAACTTGATACAACCGACACTCATCCGTTACAAAGACCATATCATATTCGTTTAGAAGAATATAATCGTGCAAGAGCTAGAATCTTTAATGAACCTGACACAACACCGAACCGTAAAAGATCCTCCAAAAGAATACGTGATTTTTACAGGCAGAGGAAATGTTTTAAGAAACACACTTTATCATCGTTAGTGAATATGGAAAATGATAATAGACCATATGTTAGAATTTTCATTCATGACAGAAACTACTTTGCGTTATTAGATAGTGGTGCAAATATTAATGTAATCGGAGGAGAATTATGTTCTAAAATTATTGAATCTGGGAATTTTACTCGTTGTAAGGGTAGCGTCCACACAGCAGACGGTCAACATCAGCAAGTGTCTGGGACCATAATTCTTAAAATCGATTATAACAGAATACAGAAAATGGTGAAGTTTTTGTTAATTCAGTCAATAACCCAAAACGTGATATGTGGCATAGAATTTTGGAAAAACTTTAATATTCAAATTGTAAGTGTTAATTCCGTTAATGAAATTCTCTCGGTGGAATCTTCAAATGAGATTCCATTGACATCAGAACAACGACAACAATTAAAGAAAACCATCGATTATTTTCCTAATTCAGACCGCGATGGTATTGGATGTACAACAATGTTAGAACATAATATCGATACTGGAGCCGCGACTCCAATCAAACAAAGATATTATCCCATATCTCCTGCGAGAGAAAAACTACTTTGTGGTGAAATTGATAGAATGTTAAAGTTAGGAGTCATAGAAGAGTGTCCGACATCTCCTTGGACGTCACCTGGGGTTTTGATCGTGAAGCCTGGTAAAGTGCGATTTTGTTTGGACAGCCGTAAATTAAACTCTGTGACGACAAAAGACGCATATCCCATCCCGAACTTAGAAGGACTGATTTCGAGACTTCCTCCAATTTATTTTATTTCTAAAGTGGATCTTAAAGATGCATTTTGGCAAATTAAGTTGGACGAAACCTCAAGACCTAAGACCGCGTTCACCATTCCTAATCGGCCATTGTATCAATTTACACGGATGCCGTTTGGATTGTGTAATGCCCCACAGACCATGTGTAGACTGATGGACCAAGTCATTCCGTATTATTTGAAATCAAACGTTTTTGTATATCTTGACGATTTACTGATTGTTTCGAAAGACTATGACGAACACCAAAAGCACTTACTGGAAGTGGCCACACAACTTCGCCGAGCTAACTTAACAATCAATGTTAAGAAAAGCTGTTTTTGTCTTAGAGAGGTGCAATATCTTGGATACGTTGTTGGGGAAGGGTCATTGAAAGTTGACCCTGAAAAAATAAAAGCTATTTCTCAATTTCCAGTACCGAAAACTGTAAAACAACTCCGCCAGTTTCTTGGGATGGCAGGATGGTATCGCCGATTCATCGATGAGTATGCTACTATTACATTTCCGATGACTGAGCTGTTATCGAAGAAAAAATCGTTTGCCTGGACTGATGATGCACAAAAATCATTTCAAACTATTAAGGATAAATTAACGTCAGCACCCGTTTTGGTACATGCGGACTTTAGTAGACCTTTTTTAGTACAATGCGATGCTAGTACTTTTGGAGTTGGTGCAGTTCTGGCACAATCTGATGAGAATGGAAATGAAAAACCGATAGCGTACATGTCGCAAAAACTAAATAAAGCCCAGAGGAATTATTCTATTACGGAATTGGAATGTTTGGCGGTTATTTTGGGCATAAAGAAATTTAGGGCATATATTGAGGGCCACGAATTTAAGGTAATAACTGATCATGCCAGTCTGAACTGGATCATGAGACAGAAGGACTTGTCAGGTCGATTGGTTAGGTGGGCTCTAAAACTGCAGGGTTTTGATTTCACCATAGAACATCGTAAAGGGAAGGATAATGTGGTACCAGATGCTTTGTCGCGTTCATTTGAAGGGGACGCAATTATAGCCGAATTAGATTTACAAACTTTACCCAGCATAGACCTTAATTCTAAAGCTTTCGATAATGTTGAATATCAGCGTTTAATTAAGGAAGTGTCAGAGTCAGAGTTACCAGATTTTAGAGTCGTTGACAAGTTTGTATATAGAAGAACAAGTTTTACATCAGGAAATCATGACGAATCTGATAGTTGGAAACTTTTTGTTCCTGAAGAACTTCGTGAAGAAGTAATGTTTGCAGCACATAACCAACCAACAGCATCACACGGAGGTATTTCCAAAACTATTCATCGTATTCGACAGTTTTTTTTATTGGCCAAAGTTAGCCACAGATGTTAAAAGTTATGTATTAAATTGTTTGGTTTGCAGAACTTCTAAACCACCAACAATATCACTGAAACCACCTATTGGTCAAATGGTACTCACTGAGAGGCCCTTCCAAAGGTTGTACATTGATTTAATTGGACCTTTTCCTCGTTCATACAAAGGGAATATTGGCATCTTAATAATCCTGGATCATTTTACAATATTTACTTTCTTGAAACCGCTTAGGAAATTTGTTGTCAAACCAATTGTACAATTTCTAAGAAATGAAATATTCCTGTGTTATGGTGTTCCGGAAATTATTATTTCTGATAACGGAAGTCAATTTAAATCTGCTGAATTTAAGAAGTTAGTTGAAAAATTTGGTATTCAACATCAATTTACCGCAATCCATAGTCCCCAGTCAAATGCAAGCGAAAGAGTCAACAGATCAATAAATGAAGCTCTAAGATCATATGTTCGTAACGATCAGAGGCAGTGGGATGAATACTTGGATAGTGTTAATTGTGCTATCCGTAGTAGCATCCATCAAACTATAGGAAGAACGCCGTACGAACTTTTATTCGGACAGACCATGATCACGCATGGGCAGGACTATAAAATATTACGGAATTTTAATTTATTGGCGGAAATTTCACCCTTGTGCGTGATTCCATAGCGACTAAAATAAGGGAGGCATATGACCGGAATGTTAGGTCCTATAATTTGAGATCACGTCAACGGGAGTTTAACATTGGTCAGGGAGTTATACATCGGAATTTTGTACAGAGTTCAAAGAGGGACAATTTTAATGCCAAACTGGCTCCTATTGGTGTTAGAGCGGTGGTAGGAAAACGGATTGGGAGAGTAAACTATGAACTTGATGATAATGAGGATGGTCGTGTAGCTGTATACCACATCAAGGATATATGGGTATAAATTTTAAAGGTCACCTTTTTCAGATAAAATTCACCGGCTGACTTGGAATTTTATCTGCTTTATGATGTGACTAGGTTTCGAGTGTAGTTTCAGTTTTTTTTTGGTAAGAGTTTTACTAATATTTTTTTTGGTTGTATATAAATTTTGAGGGTAGATTTTTTTTTTTTTTTTTTTTTTTTTTGTTGAAAATTTAGCCTTGAATATGAAGTATTTGGAAATTAAAAATTTTCATTATTTGAGAAAATATTGTTTAAAATAGTTGTTGATTTTTTTTTTTGTGCACAAGGGAAAAAATATTAAAAAGGAAAGGGAAATTATTGGAGAATTGGATAACTTTAGAAGATAATACTTTCGGTAAGAAAAGGTGATTTAAAGTTATTGTTATAATGACGAATTAAGTTAATGTTTTAGATTGTTTATTTTTGGCGAGTTTTCGGAGTTAAAGAATTCATAATTTAAACAGATACCTACAGATACATTCGGATCCGATTAATTTTGTCCAAAGTATTGAGAATTAGCCAACTGCTGGAGAGTAAAGCAACGATTTTGGAACGAACACGTATATTGTATTTTGTTCATCTTCCCTGTAAAGGAAGAAGTGTGTTTATTAATTTGTTTGTGCATCTGAGGTGATCCATTTAGTTAATATTTTGCTAAATTCCGGAAATTGAATTTTGGGATAATTATTTTGGGGGTGCAAAAATAAACTCATTTGAACTTTATTCGTTAGTTTTGGAGATTTAAATTAAAATTTTAAGTAAGAAAATACAAATACCAATAACTTAATTCCATTACTGATTTTGGGTTTTCACAAGATAATTTTGCATTTATTTTAATATGAAATTAATTTTATTTTGAAATGTTGTTTGTTAATTATCGTGTTCTTTAAAATTTGCTGTTTAAAATTAATAATTTTTAAATTTTAAAAGGATAAGGGAAATTTAAGAGGTCACCTTAGATAATATAAAATTTTTTATTGCCAAACCTAAATCTGTTCAACACTAAAATGACACAGTAAACACTTATACTCTTATTATCTTATTTGTTAATTTGGTATTTCGAAAAGAACTACGAAAATCTTTGTTCAATAATTAAATCGCTTTCGAAATACAAGTCTCATGATTCATTTAAATTTTTTTATTCAACCATAAACAAACATACATGTCACAATATAAACAAATAAGCAAAATATTGGTGGTAAATTTACTTTTCAAAAGCTAAAGAATCATTGCAACGGTCTACTGTCAAGAGGCGCCTGCTGACATTATTTGACGTTTAAAATAATAAAGAAATTGTAAGTAATATTGATGTTTTATTAAATTTGCCACATATTGCCACCTACCATAATAATATCTAAATATCTAAAATAATTTTTATTCTGCCCAATTACATTAAACCCATATCTTCAAATTAATTATTAGAATCTGTAATATATATACATTAAATACTGAAGGTGACCATTTAAAAAAAAAAAATAATTAATTTTAATCTATTTTGTTTTTATTTGTTAATTGTTATGAAATTATAATATATTGATTATTTTGTGGAGTTATTAAATTGAAGAAAAATTACTTAAATTTTAATACATACATGGTTGTTAACATGAAATTTTGAACTTCCGGTTTTGTTTTCATTTACGAAACGTGTAAGGTAAAGGTATGGGGTAGATAAGTAGACTATTTTTTTTTTTTATTAATTTTTATTGGGCTGACAGCTAACTTCAATTCTGGTCAGCATGGAGGGAGGGCATAGGATAAGTGTGTAGCAGCATCCATCATCAGCTACACTAGTTTGCACAACCATTTTTATTTTCTTTTCCTGGTAGATTAGTTGGTGTGTGAAGGAAAAGCTACCTAAAGTAAAGTCTCTGATAAATGATTATTATACCAGTTTTATGTAGGGAACATAACACACGCCCACCGACGAGCACAGCCGATAGTACTAGGTAGCCCTGTTCCCATAGAAAATATCCTTAGGAATCGTTACAAGCAAACTCCTAATTTTTCAAAAACTCGCCACTATAAAACCCTAGAAGAGCGAGAGAAGAACTATGCGAGGGTTAGAAACCAAATATTTGGCAACAGAGAGCTCCGGAGGGAAAAAAGGGAAACCGAATCAGCAAAATATGAATATATTAGAAGGCTAAGAAATGATTTTATTGCTAGGAAACATAAACGCAAAATTCTCGTTGGCGCCCTTGTTCGATGTAGTGCTGTTACAGATTTAATACCCTATGCTAAAGTACTGATTCAGGGTAGAGAGTTTTCTGGGCTTTAAGACTCGGGAGCTTCCGTCAGCCTGCTGGGGAAAAACTGTCGAGAAGTTATATCAGATCTGGGGGCAAAAATTATGAGAATTTTTAGTAGAGTTAGTAAGGCGAGTGGACGACAACACCGGATTTTAGGAAAAAGCGAATTAGAGGTAGAATATGATGGAAAGAGGCAAAATATCATGTTTTACTTGTGTCCGGATTTAGAACAACAAATGTATTTAGAAGTAGATTTTTGGCAGGCGTTCAATATAGCGCCACAAATAGTCTCAACAGCAGAGATAAATGTGGAAATGGTCTGCAAAATTAATAACGAAGATTTGCCATACAAATTAAACAAGCATGTATTGGCTCTACAACAGCAAAAACAACTGGAATAAACAGTAGAAAAGTTCCTCGCATTTGAGAAAATAGGCTTAGGATGTACGGAATTAGAAAAGCATGAAATAAAACTGGTAGAAGGCACTAATCCTGTGAAAGACAAACATTACCCTATTTCTCCTGCAGTTCAGACTATAGTTTATGCCGAGTTAGATAACATGATAAAGTTGAATGTAATTGAGGAGAGCAATAGTCCCTGGTCCAATAGGACTACAGTGGTAAGAAAACCGGAGAAAAATAGGTTCTGTTTAGATGCTCGTAAACTGAATGCAGTGACCATAAAGGATGCATATCCCCTACAGAACATAGACGGCATTTTAAGTCGTATAGATCAAACGCATTACATAAGTAGCGTCGACCTGAAATATGCCTTTTGGTAAATTGAACTGGAGGAGGAGGCAAAAGCCTACACGGCTTTCACAGTTCCGACCGACCGCTATATCAATTCCGCGTAATGCCGTTTGGTCTATGCAATGCGGGTCAGCGTTTGTGCCGCCTAATGGATAAAGTTATACCGGCGAAGTTAAAGCAGAATGTCTTTATTTATTTGGATGATCTCCTTATCATATCGGAACAATTTACTACTCATATGAAAATTCTAGGAGAAGTTGCTGAATGTCTAAAAAGGGCAAATTTAACAATCGGGTTAAAGAAATCTTTATTTTGTTTCAGAGAGTTGCGCTATTTAGGTTTCGTAATTGGTGGAGGCATGCTTAAAACGGATCCGGAAAAGGTTAAGGCCATACAAAAGATTACGCCACCGAAAACTCCAAGAGAAGTTAGGAGCTTTTTAGAAACTGCTGGGTGGTATAGGCGCTTTATTAAAGACTTTGCCAGTATAGCAGCACCTATAACCGACACCCTAAAAAAGGGTAAAAAGTTCAACATGACCTCCCAGGCATTAGAGGCATTCGAAACACTTAAAATTTCATTACCGACGGCTCCAGTTTTACGTCACCCGGACTTTAGTAAACCGTTTTTTATTCAGTGCGATGCTTCAGAGTATGGGGTTGGAGCAGTTCTTTTCCAAAAATGTGGACTAGAGGAAAACCCGATAGCATTTTATTCTCAAAAATTAAATAACTGCCAAAAAAAACTATTCGGTAACAGAAAAGGAATGCCTGGCTGCAGTACTGGCTGTTAAATTTTTTAGGCCTTATGTTGAAATGATGAAGTTTACCGTGATAACCGACCACTCTAGCCTAAAATGGCTTATGTCCCTTAAGGACCTTAGTGGGCGTTTGGCAAGGTGGTCGCTTCAACTGCAAGCCTACGATTTTGATATCGAACATCACCGAGGATCGGAAAATGTTGTGGCCGATATGCTGTCTCGAATGCCAGTAGAAGAAAAACAAATCTATGACGAAGTATTTGAGTTTGAAACCACTGCCTTTGAGGATGAAGATTATGTGCAACTACTGAAAAGTATCGAAGAAAACCTAGATAAACTACCTGACCTACGTGTGGAAAATGGAAAAATATACAAGAAAACAGGGTTTGAAAAGGTTGATGGTGACGATCCAGTCGTTTGGAAGTTGTGGATTCCTCAAGAAATTACACACACCATAATTGCAAAGGCCCACAATGACGTCATAGCCGCCCATGGAGGAGTTAAAAAGACTCTGGAAAGACTCAGAAGGCTTTACTATTGGCCACGAATGGCTATTCAAGTACAGCAATATATCCGGAAATGTCAAATTTGCTAAGAAACAAAAGCTGTTAACCACCATACTATGCCAACGATAGGGTGTGCAGTCCAGACCGACCGACCGTTTCAAAAATTGTATGTAGATTTTTTGTCTGTACTAGCGGCCATTCGGGCATACTTAGAGACTAACCATAGATATTGGGATCTATATCTTCCCGAGATAGAATGTGCATTGCGCAATTTAGTTCATTCTGCCACGGGCTTTTCACCTTTCTTTGCTCTTTTTGGTTACCACATATACCTAAATGGGGCAGATTATAAATTGGCAAGGAAATTAAAATCAATGTGTGATCATAGGATAAACTGTTTAGAAGATCACGATAGACTTACGACTGTAAGGGAAACAATAAAGCAGAACCTTAATAAGGCTTACATAAAAACCGCGGAAAGATACAACAGGAGGGACAGAGTGGTGAAGTTTAGTCCGGGACAGGAAGTCTATAGAAGAAATTTTGCACTTTCAGACTTTAAAAATAACATTAATTCTAAATTTTGTCGTAAATACATTAAAAGTCGCATAGGAAAACCAATAGGCAACAACATGTATGAATTGGAATCCATGCAGGGCAGGCCTATTGGCATATTTCATGCTAAGGATATTAAAGTTTGACAATGAGTGCAATATATGTATTTCTTCTGTGATATAGTGGGTAGTGCAATATAGGGTAGCAATCTAGGTTAGGGTCTTAAGTGCAATATAGAAATAGGTTTCTGTCTGTGCTTGTCCCGTTTATCCTTCGTGATTATACACCTTGTATTGTCTGTGAGTATACACAGTATAATAGCTGTAATTGTACATAAAATGTGCACAAGGGCAGATTGGCCCGCAATGTATGGCACTACTCAATGGATTTGGACGGTCGGTGAGGGTGAAGGACAATGTATTTTCATTCATGAGGCGTGGAAAGAGGACCTGAAATAGATAGACAGAAAGTTGTGGAGAATGATGGTTACTGATAAAGCTAACCTCGTATTGCCCGGCTAAAGACTCTTCAGGGCGTGGGTGTTCCCCACGTGTGCATATACTAGTTAATTTTTCTTACCATGAGTTTCTGCACTAGCATCTGTACGCACACCCGTCCCACTGCCGTACACTTGGTAGCCCGGGTGTTGTGTTGCGACAGACTTGTAGCGAAAATGAAAACAATATTTTTATTGGTTTAATTTTTTTATTACCCCACGAAACACTGCAGAGTGATTTGGGGGCATAATTGCCTTACAAAATTCAAAATTAATATTATGAGGTACATGCGACGCTTTGCTTAGGTGGTTTTTTCCTTGGGGAATCCTAGGTATCCGTGTGTTGGACCCATTGGTTTTGTGGTGATGTCTGGGTGGAAAGTATACTTTGTGTTTTGCAAGGAGGATGAATATGAAGTTTTTGTGTTTCGTGGTAATTATTGAAGGACGTGGTGTTCCCAACTGTGATCTGCCGGTATGCGTTTTCTGCATGTGTGTTGGAGTGTGTCTGATGGTTGATATTTTCCTTTTGTTGGCAACAATTTATGTTTTGTTCGAGGTTGTCTCGATTGTGAAGGTGTTCGCAGTTGCAATCGTTTTGGAATTATGTTTTTTTTGTTCGATTTCTAATATTTAAATGATTTTTATCGTGCTTGTATTGAGTGGTAGTTCTGTCTGATTGCTTGGTTAAAGTTAATGTGGTTAAGCTCATAGTTGTACTAAATAGTGTAAATGAAAAGTTTATGGTATTGTCAGTCAGGAAAATGGTTATTGTGAATGAAAATCAGGGTTGTATTCAAACAAGATTTTCATTCATAAAATGGTCGAAAAGATAGCACAATTGGGGTCTGGGATCTTTCTGTTAGGAAAATCTATGACAAATGGAAAATTTAATGGTGATTTAAAAACCGATTGGAAATTTAGCATCAAAAATGGTGATCATTTTGGGGCAAAGACAGATTAAATTATATGATAGAGAAATATCGCCATTGTTATACAGACAGTTGAACAAATCGGAAGCAAATTAAGGCAAATATAACGTCTTGTGTAAAATTTAACATTATAAATTTAAACGTCAGTTAAAAGCTAAACAAAAGTTCTATTAAACGTTGATAAAAACGATAAGAAGTTAGGCATCCAGGGAAGATTGGAATAGTTTTAATTGTGAATCAAGGACAGGCGGAATAAATCCTATATAATAGGTAAGCACAAAATAGTGGCTTGATGAAAGGAGGAAATGAAAGGCAAATGCAAATTTATTTTAATAGGTACACTTTGATAAATAAAAAAAAACTAGCAGTGGCCGGCTCTGGGTACATGAAAGGCTATAGCCGGAAGCGCTGCTCACGACCTGTGTTGGTAAAGAAGCGGTAATAAGGGAAACGAACAGGATTTAAAAAAAAAGGTAATCTGTAGTTTTGACAGCGGAGAAATATATATATAAGGGCCAATATTAATAAGAGCGGCCATTTGCTTTCATACAAGAGAAGAGGAAAAACGGGGATTGAATTTAATAAGAAAATTATAAACAAAAACAAAATTTTAATGTTGAATTTATTCGACCTTTAAATTTGCAATGTAAATGAAATACTTGAGCTCGAGGTCAGTTGTTTAAATAATTTTTATTTTATTTTTCCGATATTTCGAAATTCATCGAATTTCATCTTCAGGGATAATCTATGGTTTAACAATAAACATAAATAACAATAAAAACATTTATAAATATGTACATCGATCAAAGAATAAAACAAAAATTTTTTACGAAAAAAATATTGAAAAAACTCTTGCTGTAAAAATTACACAAACAAATAAACTTTTAGCTATAGTTCTTTTTACATCGTCGTTTGGTATTGCACTGATCTACTTAAAATTAATTATTGCTTCTTTTTCGTTACTAAATGTCTATAGCTGCTGGCTGCGCTGCACTCAATGTCTGCTTTATAGTTCATACGTAAAGTTGTTGGTGTATTTATTATATTTAGCATCTCCAAAATGTAACGACGTTTGTAGTTATTCTCCGTATCCAATATACGAACATTGTCGAAGTCAGGAGAGTGTTTATAACTAACGGAGTGGCTCATCAATGCAGTTTTTTGTGTTTCATGATTAAATCTTAACCTTTGGTCTGACTTGTGGGCCGCTAGTCTTGTTTTTAGCTTATTTTTCGTGGTACCTATATAAACTTTTTTGCAAATTTCAGTATCGTTGCCCGTACAGGGGATTTTATAAATTATATTGGACTTTTCCATTGTGGGTATTTTGTCCTTGGTTTTACTAAATAAGCTTGCAAGTGTGTTGTTGGTTTTGTGTGCCAATTGGAAATTTTGTTCATTAAACAATTTTGATTTTTCGAACCTTTCCGATAATTCAGGTACGTATGTGAGGGATTTATAAGTTTTTGGCTCATCAGAGATTCTCAAACTTTTTTCCTTATTTTTATTTGTATTATGGTCACGGATAAGTTTGTTAATTAACTGTATTGGAAATTGGTTTTCTTTTAATATTCCTTTTATTTTCATTATGTTTCTATCGTGGAACTCCTCGTCACTCAAATTTAACACTCTTTTTATTAAGTTGTTGGCCGTATTAATTATAATTCTTTTTGGGTGTTTCGAAAAGAAATTAATTATTCGTCCTGAAGCCGTGGGTTTTTGGTACCAATCAATTTTTAATACGTTATTTTTTCTTATTACTATTGTATCTAAATATGGTAATTTAGAATTAAACTCTTTTTCGGCTGTAAACTTAATATTACGGTGAAAGCTATTTAATTTTGTCAATATTTCCTCTATTGCATCTTCCCGAATTATACAGAAAATATCATCCACGTATTTCGTCAAAATTTTGGGTTTTTGTGCCAAGTTTTCTAAGGAAGTCTCCAACAATTTTTCCATTACTATATCCGCAACAATTGGGGATGCCGGTGATCCCATAGGTAGGCCTTTCTTCTGCAGGTAAATTTTATCATCGATTTAATCATGAAACACAAAAAACTGCATTGATGAGCCACTGCGTTAGTTATCCGCATGAAATCTCTCATAGTGTCGTTTAAGATAAGACCGATACACATTTTTTATTACCTGATTACAAATAAGGCACTCAGCTTCATTTGACAAATTCAAATTAAATAAAAAAAGATTTTCCCACTCTACATCCCACATGTTTGCTGAAAAGTTTTTAAAACAAGCTGAAAAAAAAAAACATACATAAACACAGCTTAATCTCAACACAATAAATTTATTGTCAGTGTACCACTACGAAATTGCTTAATTTGCCAAAATAACCACATGCGCAACACTCCTGCTTTGTTGAAATTTATTAAGCAACTGAATACAATTTTATTTTTTTTTTTCTTTCTGTTGTATTTGTATTTCGGGTTGCCTATGTTACTTTTTATGCATGAAACAATATTTTCAGTTTGTGGGCAGAAGTAAATGAACGAAAACAACATCACAAAAACACGTGTGTGTGTTATATGGTAAATTTTTTTACAGTCTGATTTCAATGTAAAAATTGTTATTTCTTTTTGTTTTGACTACTAGAAAATTGTTTTTTTATTTTTTTCTCTATTTTAAACATATTTTTTTTAAGTTAAAAAGTAGTTCAATAAAACAATTGTATGGTATGTTTTGGGGATTTTAAGGAATATCTTGATAGGGAAATTTTTGTATTTGTAGCAGCTCTGGTACAAAAAAACACGAAGAGTATATGTAAAAACCCGAAAAACTTCGTAATCCAGGCAAACCAGCGCCCACCGCTGCTCTATATATAAGTTTGTCATCCCGTTTGTAATTTATACAATATTGATCCTACACTCTATAAAGTATATATATTCTGGGTCCTTGTGAGGAGAGAAGTTGATTTAACGATATCCCTCCATCTGTCCGTGTGTCCGTCTTACGTTTGATACGCGTTTTCCGGAGACTCCAGACATGATAGCGGCTAGGTTGTTTTACATTTATGTCACATATAGTCCACCATTTCTTGCTATTGAAATTCAGCCAGATTGGTCCAACAATGGCTGAGATATGACCAAAAAACCACGACTGCCTCTAATTTTTCCAAAAAATCCCTTGTGGTTGTTGTAATTTTATTACTTCTATATCTGGAGAACGGCAAGAGCTAAAGTTTTCAAATTAGGTACAAACAATAAGGTTATAAATACACACCATCCCACAAAATGTGGGTGGGATTGGAGAAGTGGGCGTGGTACCTCCCATACAAAAAAAAACCAAAAATTTTATAAAAACCTGAATTTTTTGACGGCAATATGACCTATATACGCCTTATATATCAAAAGATCGGAAATTTTTAATAGAAAATATTTTCTGAAAAACTCGGGAAAATCGGTTCAGATACGAAAAAGTTATGACCAAAATATTAATTTCTTTTTGAAAAATACCCATTTTCGGGAACCACAGATCTTCCCGAGTCAAAGTTTTATAACCACTAAACCTAGCAAATTTCTTCTTTAGCACGTCGGTATATAAATCTGTCAAATCGGTTAAGAAATAGTAGAGTTATGACCAAAATACTGAAATCCCAAAAGTTACTATTTTCATACCCTTCACCACAGGTGGAAAAGGGTATATATAAGTTTGTCATTCCGTTTGTAATTTCTACAATATTGATCCTACACCCTATAAAGTATATATATTCTGGGTTCTTATGAAAAGCGAAGTTCAAATCCGGTTGTCCGTTTCAATCAAGTTTTCAAAGTAGAATGATGACGAAAACCATATCGGGGGATTCTGCTGATGCTTCTGTTAACAAAGGAGAATACAAAATAAGTGAAACATGTGTTACAGGGGTAAGTGTTTTAAATTATTCTTAAATAAATGCATATGTCATCTCTGAAGCTTCTTCACAGTGTAATATCACACTCAAACCAATTTGATTCTACATGAAATTCAATATAAATGACATTTTGCTCTAACGTTACTGCAATGTTTAATTAACATGAACTATAGTTATTTTAAAAGAAAAAAATGTTGTTCGTAAGGTTTTGTAAAATCAGGTTGAATTGAAATGAAAAACGTATGAAGCAAAATCACCACCGAAAAATTTTAAATCAACCTTGTTTTCTACGTTTTAACTTGATTTTTTCTGTGTGAACGTACCTTTAGTATAACCTCTTCACAACAAGTTGTGGTGGAGGGTATAATAAAATAAAGATTACATAAATCTTTAAATAGCACAAGTAATGCAGCATTTTTTGGTTTATTTTAAATACTTAAAACGTTTAAAACAAAAAAAAAATAGGACTAAAATCACACTAATAAATTTTGTGAAAATCGGGCCATAATTAACCATAGGCCCAATGAATAAATGAACCTTTATCGACTCCGTATGAGTCATATAACTATTACTGCGCTACCTAAAAAAGAGCGTTTTTTTAATATGAAAATTCTATTGCCCATACAATTTCAATAAAAAAAACTGACCTAGCGATCTGTCAAAGAAGATCTGTAATGTAGGATTTTTTTTCTCTTCCCTTTTTCATAAATTTGATCTTCACTTTTAATTTCATGAAATATAAAACAAGTACCTTATCTGGAAAAATAATTTCTATGTGTGGCTGCGTTTATTGAGTTGCATTAACAAAACTGTTCAAACTGCATGTTAATATACGTTGTCGTTAGGACACCATGAAATCCTATAACATCATCGCTTGGTGTTGCAAGAATTTGTAGAACATAAGAGAAGACAGACAACTCATTATTTTTTACAATCATTACGGTATAATAAAAATACTATTTTACACTATGTAATTATTATTCCAACAGCTGTACTCTAAAGAAATAACATGTACACAATTAAATTCTTGTGGCCACCTTAAAAAAGTGTACTTGGGTACACTTTAACATTGTTGTTGTTAATTTCTTGCAGGAATAAATTGAAACAACACAACCACTATCTTTGAATTATAAAATAGAACTCGCTTTTATTTACTAATGTTTTTCCTTAAATACTAAAATTCTTATTACTAAAACAAAAACAATATTCCTACCTACTAGATTTTATAAATTACAATAATACATACATGCAGCCTAAATAAACAAAACATTAAACTATCGTTATAAACGCATTACTGTTTATTACTACAATAGAAGATTAAAAACTCTGTTGTTTACAACAACAAAAAAGGATCGCTCACATGTATGTATGTATTATTATTTAAATGTGTGCACCACATGTTGAGTTTAAAGTAACATTCTGGCGACCTTGCAAGATTGTAATCTTGTTTATGATGTGTGTACACCAGATCTTATTTTAAACTCAACATTCTGGCGGCCTTGCAAGATTGTAATCTTTCAACAAATTATTTTCTCGTTAATATTTGCATACATCTATTTCTAAAAATAAAGTTATACCATTTTGAATCTATTTCTAAAAATGAAGTATTACCATTTTGAATATCTTTAATGCTTCTTTTCTTTGTTACTGCACCTTCGGAAGCCAGTTTTATTACTGCACCTTCAAGAGTCAGTTTGGTTGCTGCATCTTCGGGAGCCAGTTTGTTTACTGCATCTTCGGGAACCAGTTTGGTTGCTGCACCTTCGGGAGCCAGTCTGAATACGCCAGTCTGATTACTGCACCTTCGGAAGCCAGTTTGGTTGCTGCATCTTCGGGAGCCAGTTTTATTACTGCACCTTCGGGAGCCAGTCTGATTACTGCGCATTCGGAAGCCAATTTCGATACTGCACCTTCGGGAGCCAGTTTGGTTGCTGCACCTTCGGGAGCCTGTTTGGTTAATTTCTTCCTTGAAATATTGCATTTGATCATTTTATGTTGTTTCGTCTTAAACGCATTTTCCGACATTTCTAATCATTCTTGTTACATGAAACGAATGCCTTGTGTTGACTGTTGGAGAGTGTGAAAAGGTGTCCGGAGCTCTTTTCCTGCTCGTTAACATTGCCCTGAGCCAAAGCACTCAGAGCATTGGACAGGCCTAACTTCTCGTGATAATTTTAAGTTTGGTTTTAACTTCTCAATCACATCACGTCGGGGTCACCAAAATGTTAATTTCTTGCAGGAATGAATTGAAACAACACAACCACAATCTTTGAATTATAAAATAGAACTCGCTTTTATTTACTAATATTTTTCCTTAAATACTAAAATTCTTATTACTAAAACAAAAACAATATTCCTACCTACTAGATTTTATAAATTACTATAATACATACATGCAGCCTAAATAAACAAAACATTAAACTATCGTTATAAACGCATTACTGTTTATTACTACAATAGAAGATTAAAAACTCTGTTGTTTACAACAACAAAAAAAGGATCGCTCACATGTATGTATGTATTATTATTTTAATGTGTGCACCACATGTTGAGTTTAAAGTATTATTCTGGCGACCTTGCAAGATTGTAATCTTGTTTATGATGTGTGTACACCAGATCTTATTTTAAACTCAACATTCTGGCGGCCTTGCAAGATTGTAATCTTTCAACAAATTATTTTCTCGTTAATATTTGCATACATCTATTTCTAAAAATGAAGTTATACCATTTTGAATCTATTTCTAAAAATGAAGTATTACCATTTTGAATATCTTTAATGCTTCTTTTCTTTGTTACTGCACCTTCGGAAGCCAGTTTTATTACTGCACCTTCAAGAGCCAGTTTGGTTGCTGCATCTTCGGGAGCCAGTTTGTTTACTGCATCTTCGGGAACCAGTTTGGTTGCCGCACCTTCGGGAGCCAGTCTGATTACTGCACCTTCGGAAGCCAGTTTGGTTGCTGCATCTTCGGGAGCCAGTTTTATTACTGCACCTTTGGGAGCCAGTCTGATTACTGCGCATTCGGAAGCCAATTTCGATACTGCACCTTCGGGAGCCAGTTTGGTTGCTGCACACTGCACCTTCGGAAGCCAGTTTGGTTTGTACACCAGATCTTATTTTAAACTCAACATTCTGGCGGCCTTGAGAGATTGTAATCTTTCAACAAATTATTTTCTTGTTAATATTTTATACGTTAATATTATAGTTACATTAATCTAGTTTAATAATAAAAAATTATTACCTTTTACAATAAAATTACATTAATCTAGGTAGAGCAACGGTTGCGGGTAAGTAGTTTGAAGATATAATGCACAGCTTCCTAAATATGTAAACAACTGCAAATATAATAACACAGATTATTATTATTGTTGTAATGCTGATACCATAATGTGTCAGATGATGAACGTTGAGTTGTGTAGTTAATCCAAATAAACTGGTTGCCGTTGGGATGTCCGGAATTTTGTATATTTCCATTTCACCAGCAATCTTAACGTGAGCAATCGCTGGTATGAATTTCGAGATGTTTATAGTTGGGAAAACATAGCTTACTTCTGAATAATATACATCATAAGCCCAAAAGATTTACTTCGGCTGAATCGAGTTGACATTCAGCATTCAATTTTAATATACCAGCGCCTTTTATTGTGATCGGATGGAATTTATCGTGACATATTACATCTGCTGACGTATCTTCCTTGACAGAAAATATAAAAGAGTTTGCTGTGTGCATCTGTTGCCAATAGTTCGTAAATCTTTTTATCTCTTTTTCGCAACTATTTGGAATATTATTCGTCTTTAAGAAGAAATCCATCTCGCAACTAGTTGTACCTCTCGTCTTAAACATTGGATGGATTTGATGGCATAACATCAGCTGATTCATTTTTTGACAATGACCAAACTCATTATTGTCTAACTTGTAGTATGAATTCTTTCGTTCATCGACAAGCATATACAGTCCTGCACAAAACTATTGGCACAGCAATCATTTTTTACTTTTTACCTGATTTATAGCGTTTTAAATTTTTAAAAATAAAAATTTTTTTTTCAGTTAAGTTACATATCTACTAAAACGACTAATTTAAGTTGTTGTAAATCAATATTTTTTTATTAATTCATTTATAACGCTTTTAACATTAAAAAATATAACGATTCTATCGCACAAAAGTATTGGCACATCATTTATGGCCCATTTTTAACTAACACATTTATACTTAATAAGCTTACATTTAAATAAATTTCACCACTTTAATACTTAGTGGGCAAGCCCTTTTGCTTTATAACCTCGTTTAGACGCCTTGGCATAGAATGCACTAACTTTTGTGTGGTTTCTTTCCCAATTTTCAGCCACTCTTCCTTTAACGCTTGCTGCAATTGTACTTTATTTGAAATTGGCCGCTTTTTGACCCTTCTGTCAAGCTCCTCCCACAAATGCTCAATTAAATTGAGATCTGGAGACTGTGGAGGATGTGGTAGAACATGTGCAACATTGTATGTTAACCACATACGCACGTCATGAGCTGAATGTTTGGGGTCATTGTCCTGTTGGAATGTAAATGATGTTGACAAATTTAACTTTTCGGCACTTTTTTTTAAATTTTCTTTGAGTAAATTTAAATAAACGAATTTGTCCATAATGCCTTCTATAAAAACCAACTCACCGACACCCTCAGACGACATACAGCCCCATACCATTACTCCACCTCCACCGTATTTAACTGTAGGAGCAAGATTTTGTTTTTCGTATGCTGTATTGGGCTTTCTCCAAACATTGATCCGGCCATCAGAACGAAAAATGTTAAATTTACTCTCATCTGAGAGTAAATAGGTTTGTTTTTAAATTCACTCGCATAGTCTAATCGCTTCTTTAGATTAATTAAAGAAACAAGCGGTTTACGCCTTGCAACTCTTGAAGTATAATTAGCCTCGTGTAGGACTCTGCGAACGGTCATGGGATGAATATTCTTGCCAAATTCATCTTGAACTTCAGCGGCAAGTTCGGTCGATGTTTTTTTGGGGTTTTGCTTTATTTTTCGAACTATTGTCTTGCTCTCACGATCAGTTAAAGCTCTAGGACGGCCTGTTCGATTAGCACTTTTGTAGCTTGTCTCTCCTTTAAAACGACTTATAACACTGCGAATTGTAAAACGACTTCTTTCCATTATTTCACCTATCTCAGCATATGACTTGCCTTGATTATGCAGATATAGTATAATTTTTCGCTCAGATTCTGTGGTTTCTTTTTGTTTTGAACTCATTTTAAAATTACAAATTACTTTTTTGAATTTTTTTTAAGCAAAACGTGAGTTTAAAAGATGTAACGGAACATTTAAGTTTTATGGTATACATATAAAAAATATTTGCTGAACAGCGTTGCCAGATTTCCAAAAAGTTGCCCATAATCAAACCATAAATGAAAATGCTGCCTGTGTGTGCCAAAACTTTTGTTTGGCAAAATTATTGTTTTTTTTTTTTCTAAAAAAGTTACAAAAAATATAAAATGCCATATAAAAAAAAAACAATGCTAATAGTTCGAACACTTTAGAGCACATTCAGAATACAGCTTTTTTTTAATAATATTATTTTTAAATGGCATTAAAATAGTGATAATGCTGAGTATACTTGATGTGCCAATAGTTTTGTGCGGGACTGTATCTGTCGATTGTATAAATTTTTATCGATAATCCGTCGTGTAGAATGGGATACGTATAAATTTCATACGCTTGAAGAATCTCATTGTTGATTAAAGGAAGACGTATATAAAACAGAATGAAATCTGTCGTTGTTCTTGTTGATACCTGAGCCACTCTTTCCATTTCAATAGGATTTTCTGAAGGAAGACGCAAGTTCCGACTTATCTTTATCTTGATGATTTCAATTTGTTGCTTAAACTTCTTTACAGGCAGTATTCAGTGAATGAAGTTCCCTTTCAAATTTAAAAGAACTTCAATTATGTCTACTTGTATTTGCAAACATTTTGTTGTGAAAATGTTTGCTATTACTCTGATTCGTGCTGCTTCGTCTTTCGCCTCATGTATTTCGGTCTCCAATGACTTTATGGACTCGCTCAGCTTTACAATATTTTTAAAAACAACCTTATTTTCTTTTTTAATCACATCCAATGTCATATCTTGAACAGATGAAATATTTTGAATGACATTCAGTATCTTCAGATTATCTTCAGAGTCAATTTTCGTGATATTTCATCGGCATGTTCTTCATCCATCAAACCGAATAATGCATGCTGTATACTTCCGACGAATGGCAAAAGAGATTGTGTTTTACGTCTTGGAACTGAAGACATTATTAATTCATGCCTGTTCAACACCCGATCATACATAGTATACAGGTTTTGTTCTGCTGATGATGAAAATATTTGCTTCGTTTTTCTTAAATTGTCAAGTGTACTTTTCGCTTTATCTAGGAATGATTTGGCTTCTATATAATCTGATATGTTGACATGTACTAAAATATTCCACGAGCTTGTTGCTAACCCCACCGTTTCTACCTTTTCAAAAAATATATCTGTCTTATTACGAAATTCTTTTATATCAAATTGGGCATTAATCGGATTATGTATGGATAGTAATGATAACAAAACAAATAACATATTTTTATTTTTCAATCTTTTAGTGACGTTAGTGCTACGGGTATTATAATTTATCTCATTATTACTACAAATTCTTTTAGTTTTGCTCTTAGAATTATTACCTTAATGTGAATACTTTGCATTTCCTTCTTTATTTATTAACGTAATAACTTTTTCAATGTCGTCTTCGACATCATCAGCCGGAAAAGGACAAACATTGTGAATTGACCTTTTGGTCTCCCCATTGCTGGTCCTTACATCCACCATTCTACACAAACCATCCGATCCTAATTTGGTTCGGATGATCCTCCCCCGCCTCCAGCTCATTGGAGGAATGTTGTCCTCTTTTAGTAGAACTAATGTTCCCGGCGTTAGATTTTCTATAGGTTTTTTCCATTTGTACCTTTTTTGTAATGCGGATAAGTATTCTAATAACCATCGACTCCAGAATTCTTCCATATTGGATTGCACTGATTTCCAATGCTCTCCTATATTATGATAACACTGATTATTCAATGAATCATTAAAAGTGGTCAATGACTCACCAATTAGAAAGTGTACTGGAGTTAAGACATGCAAGTCATTAGGATCATCGGACAAAGGGGTCAACGGTCGTGAGTTTAAAATTGCTTCTATTTGTGTCATAAGAGTATATAATTCTTCGTACGTCATTGTGCCCTCTGTTACTTTAATAAAATGTTTTTTCACCGACTTTACGACGGCTTCCCATAATCCTCCTACATGAGGTGACCTTGCTGGTATGGTAAGCCATTCAATGCTATTATTTTCACAGAAGATATTTAAATTCCTCTTGTGATTGGATTCAGTAAATAGTTGATAAATTCTATTTAAACTGTTAGCAGCCCCTACAAAATTCGTTGCATTGTCCGAAAAAATTTTCTGTGGACAACCTCTTCTAGATACAAATCTTTTTAAGGGACGTATAAATGCTGCTGAGGTTAAATTCGAAACTACTTCTAAATGCACTGCTTTTGTAGAAAAACAAACAAATACACATACATATGACTTGTCCGTCTTTTTTCTTCTAATTTTATAATGAATTGTAATGGGACCCAGACAATCTATTCCTACATTCAAAAATGGACGAGTCCTTATAACCCGATCTTTCGGTAAGTTTCCCATCAACTGATGCAACTGTCTTGGTCCTTTTCTAAAACATCTATAACATTTGCTAACAATTCCCTTTGTTAGCTGTCTTCCATTCAATGGCCAAAAACGTTGTCTAGTTATTGTTAACAATCCTTGTGGGCCTATATGTAGATGTTCTTTATGTATTTGTTCTATTAACAATCTTACAATATTATTTTTGTTAGCTAGAACAATTATATGTTTAGCTTCAAATGTTAAGGAACTATTTTCTAACCTACCTCCCACTATGATCAGTTCCTGATTGTCCAAAAAAGGACATAATGTTGTAAGTTTTGATGATTTTGGAAGCATCTTTTTACGTTTTAATATGATTAATTCTTTAATCATATTAAAACTTTAAAATATATGCTATACTATTTTTAAGAAAGTTAAATTTGTTACTATGATTAATTGTGCTATATAAAGATTTGCCTTTTTTTACCAGCAAAACATTAACTCTTCTTTTTTGTTCTGGAATTTTTTGTTCCAAAATAAATGAAGAGTAATACGGTTCGCTTTTCTGTAAAAATTTTGGACCTTTAAACCAAAATTCATTTTGAATTAATTCTTTTGCCATTAGTCCTCTAGATATAAGGTCCGCTGGATTTTCTTCCGACCTGTCATGTCTCCAATATTCTATATTAGTATTAGATTGTATGAAATTAATTCTGTTAGATACAAACAATTGCAAATTTGCCGCATCCAACTTTAACCAGCTTAATACAATGGAAGAATCAGTGTAATAGAAAATGGCCCATAATCATAGTCAAACGCTAAAGTCGATTCTTTTTAAAAACAACTTTAAAATAAAAACATTCTATTAATTATTTTACTACTATAGTCGAAATTAAAGTATGTTTTATGTTGAACCGACTTTAACTGGGTGCCACCTCAAATGTAGAAAATTGTTTCATACAACTTACAATAAAATATAAGCAAGGGGCAACTCTAAGCAGCTGACATTGAAAATTAATATATAAAAAAAACACTGCATATCTTGCGGAGTTGAAAAATTTTAAACACGCAATAAAAATTTATGTAAAAAGCAACAACAAAATAACAAAATATTTTGGCTTCGTTTTTGCTTTCAATGTAATTTTTGGCGTTGAGTTTTACACAATTAGGGCCTATACAATGTATTTTGTGTATCTTTCCATAAAAGTTTTCCTCCAAATCATTAATAATTGCGAAATATCGGCCAATATCTTGTAACATAATCATTTTTAACTTTTTGCAAGTACTTTTTTGCTGGCGAAAAACAGCTGATGCTGTTGTTAAATGAGTTAAAAACAACTTCAGCTGGTTTTAAAATTAACATCGGTTTTAACGTGTAAAGTATGCTTTTACTTGTCTATAGTAGATCAAAAGCATATTTTTAAGAATAGTTTACTTTAGAACTCTTAAAGTATGCTTTGTTTATGACTATAGTTATGGGCCAATGTTTTTAAACTCAATTTTATAAGAAGGAAATATCATCCCAAAACTCATTATTCTCCTAATCTCGGAAGGAATGTGTCCCAAAAAAAATAAATTATGCTAGCTAGTAGTGAGCTAGTCTATCAGCGCCGGGGTTGCGGGTTCAATTCCCGCCAGTGACTCTGGTTTCATTCCTGCAGACAAGCGTTGAGCTTCGCGGGATTAGCTTAGGGAATAAAAAAAAAAAAATATCCTTAATGTAGTGGAGACTTGTAGCCGTGCTTGTAACTATAGTGCATTTAAGTTATTTTGGCCCTAAATTTGTAAAACACAAACGCAATGCCAAAATTTATATTGAAAGCAAAAAACAAAATCGAAAATATTTTATAATTTTGTTGTTGTTTTATATAGAAATGCATATTGAATTTTTAAATTTTAAACGCTGCATATCTTGTGGCGTTGATAATTTTAAAACGCAATATGTATTTCTGTAGAAAGCAGCAACCAAATTTTGAGAAATTCTTGACATTGTTTTTGCTTTCAATGTTATTTTTGGCATTGCGTTGCGTTTTACAAATTTAGGGCCTTAATAAATACCTAACCTAACCCGTTCCTAACACTCATTAAACTAACTAAAAACCTAATATTGCACGTTAAAGTTTATGTTTTGGTTTAACAGAGAAGTTATTGTATTAAACTTTGTTTCCCTAATTTTAATTTAGCGTACATTACATAATTTGTCAACGATATACAGGAAATATACCTATTATCATTTATTACCTCATAATTATACCTTCATGCATACATTTTTATTCTCTTAACAACACTTATTAGGAACATTTTTGTCATGTTGAGAAACATTTTTTTTGTTTTGAAAGGTTGCGACTTTAAAGGGTATTGATTTTAATTAAGCTTTCAATTATTTACATTATTTACATATTGAATTATATTTTGAATGAAATTAGCTATGTAAGTTTATTTTGTATAAGCGGTTAATGGTGTTTTCTTTTCTACCAAAAAAGTACCACCTTGTTAAAAGGTACATGTAAAAAATGTCTTGTTCACCCTGTAACAATGCTATTTGTTATTTGACAAGAACAAAACACAGTTTATCAAAAAGTGGAATGCCCTGTTTTTAACAGCTGACAAAAAGTTTTTTCTTCATAATTTACAAAACTAATTTAAAATTTGTAATTATAAGTGTTGATCGACCTTTTTTTGATTACTCTAAATAGTTTATATAGTTTCGTATATGCAGGCTTTCAAGGTCATTAATTTAATGTAAATAAAAGATTATTTATTTCATTCTCAATAAAATCCGACGTTTCGTTGGTATTCTTTCCAACTTCTTCAGGGATTGAGTTTTTATTTAAATCTGGCAACATTGTAAAAATACAAAGTAAAAAGTAGTCAATAATAACAATAATTATAATCTTAATTTTTGACAAATTAACTTACAATAATCTTTTTCGTCAGTTTACATTATTTATAAATTATATCACAGTGTTTTGTAAAGGTGGACAGCACAATACAAAACTTAAAATATTAAAATAGATGATGTAAATATAAAAATTATCACAGAAAATTTGTCCTTTTTTGATCACAGTTGTTATTATTACTAAAGTATTGCAATGGTGTAGTTTGCATTTGTATTGTCTTTGTCTTCTTTTGTGTTTATTGCACTTGTCGATTTTTGTTGTATTCTTAAGCTCTCCAACGTGTATCTTTTATTTTCCCTTTTCTCTTTATCTAAAATTCTCACTTTTTCAAAGTTTGGCTTGTGTCCGTTTTCAATGCAGTGTTGTGCAAGTGCAGTTGATTGTTTTCCTCTTTTTATATCAGCTTTATGTTCGTCTATTCTCACGCCTAAATTTCTCTTTGTTGTACCAATGTAGATTTTTCCACACTCCTCTTTATCACCGCCGTCACATTCAATTTGATAAACAACATCACTTTGATCTCTACACTCAATCTTTGTTTTTGTTTGTGTAAATAAATTATGTATTGTCTTGTTTGATTTATGCGCGAATATTATTTGTTGGTCCTTTATTACCTCTCTCAGTTTGTTGTTCTCAGTTAATCTGGGAATAAACGGTAGACTATAGTATTTGGCGTTGCCAGATGTGTAATTTTTGTTGTTTTCCCCTGATGAAATATTATTTTTGACGTTAGTCAGTAATGAACTGATCAACCCCTTTGGAAAATTGTTTTTCATTAAAATATCCTTTATTCTTGTCATATTCTTAAATTGAAATTTTACGTTGCTTATTTTTATAACTTTGTCAATTAGATTCTTTGCTGTATTTATCTTCTGTTTCATAGGTTGTGTTGAGTGGAAATTCATCAAACGTCCAGAAGCAATTGGTTTCATATACCAATCTGTTATTATTTTGCCATTTTGTCGGAATATCTTCATATCCAGTAGCTCGTTTCTGTATTTCTCGCATCGTAAAATTTCTTACATGAAGTGTGAAACAAAAAATTCCATCGTTTCTCGATTTATGAGATAAAAGTGTTTCTGTATTTGAATGCGAAAACAGACACAACAAATTCTGTTTATACTGGAATATTTCCAGTAATTAAGTGTCAAATAAAAGCGAAACGTCAACAAAAGAAATAAATATAATAAAAACAGAGCTGCCAGATTTGACGAGTTATCGTCATCTTGACGATTTTTTGTTCCGATATTAACAAAGTGACGTAAAAAGTAAAAAAGTGACGAAAGCAAAAACAAAATCAAAAATATTTTATAATTTTGTTGTTATTTTCTATAGAAATTCATCTTGAATTTTTAAATTTCAAACACTTCTATTTTGTGGCGTTGAAAATTCAAAAAAAAAAAATAATATGAATGTCTGTAGAAAGCAACAACAAATTTATAAAATATTTTTGATTTTCTTTTTGCTTTTAATGAAATTGTTGGCGTTGCGTTTTACACTATACGCCCCTTAGTCTTCGAAATAAGATAATTGTAAATATTTTTATATGTTTGTTTATTAGAAAAAAAGATATCTTTAGAAACAAGGCTGCTTAAATTTTTATATTTATCCCTATTGTGAAAATTGTCCTCGAAATTGTTTGTTTCTTCCCTAAAAAATGTATCGGCAAAAGCAAAATTTCGAGGGAAAGTAATGGACCGACTTGGCTTATTTTGAACATTTAATACTTCTTATATACATATACAAAATATGATTTATATTTGATATTCTTATCTTATATGTACACTTTTGTGCCAAAACCATTATTCCGGCAAGAAAGAAATTTGTTTGTCTCCCAGTAAAAACTTTTTCAAAATGGATAGCTTCTTTCACTCGTTATTAAGTAGCTTTCTTCTATAAGAACTTCGATAACTACTTTTTTCTGGATGTATTTAGATAAAAAAATGACTTACTTTTGAATTTGTTCTTTTTGGCACAACCCTTGTAAAATTCATTAGTTTTTCAGTAGAATTGTATGTAGTGCTTTTGTGTGTTTCTGATTACTTAACATATTATTTTGTAGGCGAAGATTTTACTGGGTCTTTAACCCGTTTATTTATGAACCGATTTTTTCAATTTTAACTACAAGGTATTCTACTAAGTCTATTTCAGGTAAAAAAGAAAAAGATTATAGGAATAGGTAAATTAAAGATTTATATCTCAATTATTAAATAATAATTATTAAATACCCATGAACTTTAACTATGTTTTTGTTTGATTATTTTTTAATAAAAGTCGAAACAAATTTGTTTATAATTGATTTTAAATTGCACGATTTTTAAAACAAAAAAGACGATCTTTTTTATTTTTTTCTCAGGAAATTGACGATTTTGACACAAATTTATCTGGCAGCACTGATTAAAACCAAAACAAGAAAAGGCTAACAAAAATTTAAACTAACAAAATATAACAATTGTTTTTTGTTTATTTTCATCATATAAATTATGCATTTATCATTTATATTCCTTCTATTTTTTTATTTATTTAAAAAAAATAGTATATAAACATATTTTAAATTCAAAATATCTACATTTTGTTTTTCTCGCCACCAATTTCAAATGTGACTTATTTTGACAGTTCTTGAAAGAAACTTTTCGCAAAATATTGTTATAGAAACACTTTTTCTCGCATCCTTCCAATAATTGCTGGAAAATTATTTAAATGACAGATAATTCTCGCAAAAAAAAGATACAGAAACACTTGCGTGAGAAAAACCATTTTTTGTTTCATTTCACACTATTTTTGTTGCAATTCACACGTTTCATGCGAAGAGTTTTACGATGTGAGATATACAGAAACGGGCTACAGATATGGTATTGCATTGTCCTTCTCCCTCTCTAGAGTAAATTTCAGTTTGCTATGATATGAGTTAAATGTTTTCAATATTATGTCTTCGTCTTTATATTTTATTATGGCAAACAAATCATCCACATACTTTGTGATGAGTCTTATTTGTATATTGTTCATTTGTAGTTCTTCGATACATTGTTCCATTAAGTGGTCCAATATAATGTCGGCTACAGTCGGTGATAATGGGTTGCCCATTGGCATCCCGAATGTCTGTTGGTATAATTTGCCATCATGCATAAAATAATTATTATCATTTAAGCAGAATTTAAGTATTTTTAGAAATTGTGTCCTTGGTATTTTAGTGTGATTTTGTAGCACATTCCATTTTGTCATGATATTACTTATCGCTAGGTGTATAGGTATGTTTGTTTCCCTTGTCTGCTTTTGTTATGACTATTTCATTCTTATATTGTCCTAAAAATCTTTTTGTATCTTCATAGATGCCTAGTATAAATTTTTCCCTACCATCATTTTTTATTGTCCTTTTGTGGGTCATAATTCTGTTTGCTATCCTTGATCGAGTAATATCTTTTTCTCTATCATCCGTGAGAGTTTGTACCCACTGTTCTAAATCTGCTATTAATACGATCGTACAAAAGTTTTTATTGTTGATTGGTAAAGCAAGCTTTGAACCGAGAGAAAGAAGCCATTTACTATCATCAGGAATATTTATTGCTGTATTATTGACAAACCAATCGGAATTGAATGTAAGGTTATATTTCGCCAATTTTTCTTTCTTCAAATTTTCAATTTTGAACAAATGTGTTTTTTTATTCTCCATTGTGATCTTCATATATCTAGATTTTTGTCTCATCATAAAGTCTTCAAATTCCCTCTTACCTACGGACTGTGCAATCAGATTGTTTATTTCATCAAAAAAATGAATGACGACATTCCAGCTTGCTCGAAAACAGCTCAATGTAAGTAAAAATTTGTCTTAAAATAATGTTTGCAAAACGAGTGGACGCTTAAGGTGAAAATGGTGCTGGAGGGGAATGCAAGCAAGATTTTCATGTTCGCCTGCACCCACACGCTCTTGCAGATCCTATACACATATGTATATAAATGTTCGTGTTTGCTCTTGCGCTGGCATCGTTAGTGTCCACTTTTTTCAGCCGAAAATAAGCAAAGGCATGTTGCTTTGAACGTTGTCTCGTTTGTAGCTGTTGCTTTTTAAGGCAATCGTCGCCGCTATAAAAATAGATTGAAAGTCTTTTTCGTGGTCATCGCAACAAGTGCCTAATAGGTCTGTCTGCGTACTTTTCCAGTAGCAAATACTCAGTAAATTTTTTTGGGAGAGTAAGACCAATTTTACTCTGTCGGCTGAAAATATCTCAAAAAGTACGCAGACAGAATCCAGTGAAATCTTGCAAGAAAACAGCTGATCGGTGTGTAGGCAATTGATTTTTTATTTACGTGTGCCAAGATAGCGTCGACGAAATAGCGACTTTTGGGAATATAAAAACCGGGAAACAATAATACCCAAATAATGGGATTTACCGAATGAAATCAAAAAGTTAGCGTCGAATTTAGGAATTTAAAAGGGGAAGTATAAATATTTAATATTCTTAGCAAAAATACAAAAAATAGTTAAAAAAAAATTAACTTTTTGAAACAAAATGAGCGATGCGTGCAAAAAATCGTTCGTTCCGTTCCCGAGATTTCTGGGTTCGATTTTTTGCAGAATATATACAGTTTGGCTGAGTTCCAAAACATCAATATACTTTGCAGCACAAGTCAAAAATGTATATTCAAGTTTAATAATGCACAGCTTTTGTATTATGTTCTCATTAAATACTTTTTTGGTGCACATTGGGACAAATAGAATTGTAATAACCTACACGGTTGCATTGTAGCATGCATTTAAAA
This sequence comes from Pollenia griseotomentosa, assembly GCA_963931875.1. Taxonomy (NCBI): domain Eukaryota; kingdom Metazoa; phylum Arthropoda; class Insecta; order Diptera; family Polleniidae; genus Pollenia; species Pollenia griseotomentosa. The sequence goes on along the minus strand of OZ007565.1, from coordinate 1,271,008 downwards.
AAGATAGTTGCTTTGCAACCGACGTTTTGGAACTCAGCCTTTATACCGTGCAAAAGCATGTGTTCCAAGGGATAAATCAGTAAAGCTTTGTACTGACCATTTTGGATGCACCCAAATATCTCGGGAACTAACCGAACGATTTTTTGCACGCATTGCTTATTTTGTTCCTAAATGTGTATTTTTTTTATATAGTTAGCACATATTTTTTGTATTTTTATTAAAAATATTAGTTATTTTTACTTCCCCATTTTAAATTCCCAAATTCGACGCTAACTTTTTTTTACTTTTGGAAATCCCCCTAAATTCCTAAATTCGACGCTAACTTTTTGTTGTTATTCTGCAAAAGACCATAATTTGGGTATTTTGTTTTCCCGGTTTTTATATTCCCAAATTCGACGCTATTTCGTCGACGCTATCTTGGCACACGTATGAAAACAGCTGTTCAAACTAGTTGCAAAATCTTGCAAGAGGAAATTTATCCAGTAACATTTTGTAAGTTCTCTAACTTCCAACTGTCAAAAAATTCTCTTTTTGGCTCACTCGCTGCAAGAGATTTGGAGTACACAGACAACATTTTGTAATATTTTGCAACATTTTTCACAAAATGATGCAAAATATGTGTACGCAGACAGACCTAATATGTATAAAATAATAAAAGTTTAAACATTGATTTTTTTGCTTCTAGATTGGACAGAAGGAGACACAAAAAAACTCTTGGATTTGTACACAACGTATATGGCAGAAGTTGGCCCTTTAAAAAAATTAAAAATAAAAAAGAAATGTGGATAAACGTTTTAACAGAAATCCCTAATATGACTCCTAATCAATGTAAAGAAAGGTATAAGAGTGTATTAAAAAGGAAGAAGCTGGCAATTGAAAATAATGGCAGTTCAGGAGCAAAACGGAAAACAATAGAATTTGAAGAAGAAATAAACAAAATATGTGCCCTAGATGATTCTATAGAGCCAGAAATTTTAATCAGCAGCCAACAGAAAATAAAAAAAGAAAGTTTAGGAAATGCAAAACCAATTAGAAAAGAACGAAACAAAATAAATGTTAACAACACCTTAAAAGAATTAGCTGATAGAAAAGAAGAAGCTAGGGAGAGACGTCATAAAGAAAAGATTGAAGAGGTTAAGAATATGCAAAACGTTCTTCAAAAAATTCATGATAAATTGTCATAGAGCAATCGCTTTATTGATGAATAAGACTTTCTCTTATACATATAAATAACTGTCTACATTCGTAATATTCAACAAAGTACAAATATTAATACCTATATTGCCAATAAGTAAATGAATTTTAAAGTGTTTATTTTCAATTATTACACTTTCTGTTTTTGTATTTAAAAATAAGTTACCACTGATGTGATGATAGTGAATTAAACTTTAGTTTTATTATTTTATTGAACCTTTTAAATAAACTGTTATATTAATATTTAAATATTACTTAATAAAATTTGTTTAAAAACACAGACAAGAAACTTAAATCATAATTACTAAAATAATTTACATTTAGACTGTTATATGTATATTAAATACATATATTAAAAAAAACAATTTATATTGAAATAAAACTTGAAATAAATTTTGCTTTTCTTTTAATATTGTATGTATTTCAATATAAAAGATCAGCTCAAAATCTATTTGTTTCATTGTAGTGGAAACTTATTTCGTGTTTTTAATTTAAGAATTGAAAATTTTATTTGAAAAATATTTGGTTAATGAAACTACAAGGGGAAATATTTACTGCAGATGGTACTACGATAAGGACCGAAATACTAAAAATTAAAAGCTTTTATTTAATAGGAACTAAAGTCTAAATACAAATGAAGCGCTTATTGTATAAAACATCATAAACCACCCGAATTGAAAAAATAGGTTTATATTTTATATATTTTTATGACATATGATGTTTAACAATAATCATTCAAATTATGTAAGGGTTTTTAACAACAAATAACAAGAAGAGCACAATTAAACAAACTCTAAAATAAAAAAAAAACTCTTATGAATGCGTACAATGAAAAAACAATTAAACATAATGAAAGAAATGCATATGTTACAGTGAGTGTTGACGAAACAAAAGTAGAAACAAAAAAAAGAATCGATGAAAGCAATTACTTAACGGCTAAACCTATTACTCGAACGCGTTCCCTCTCACCTTCTTTGTTTACAAATACGGTTGATCGTATTACAATAACAAGTTTGTTAACTGCAGGCGCTGCCGCAGAGCCAAAAAAAACTTTAATAAGTGATGATACGGTTAACCCCAAAACAGCCGCTATGGACAACTCAGTAACTCAAGGAAAAATTTCTCAAAAGCCTACAGTACAAGTTGGTATGGACAGGTACATAACAGTGCTCAAACGGGGACGCAGCCCTACCTCTGCAGCAGTTGCTTCGGCCTCAAAAGTACCAACTTTTGATAAAATAAATACTCAAAATCGTTTTGCAATTCTGGAGGATGAATCCTCTGAAGCACCAAACGTCATAAAATCGTCAAAGCCTCCCCCGATATATCTTAGGGAACAAAATTCAAATGCGCTCATAAAGAGTTTGATATCAGTGATAGGTGAAAATTCGTTTTACGTAGCGGCTATCAAGCATGGTAGTATAAACGAGACTAAAATACAAGTCAATCATGAGAATGATTTTCGCAAAGTAATAAACAACTTTGAAGCACTAAAAAAAAACTTTTATACATACCAACTGAAAAGCAGTAAAGGTCTTCAGGTAGTGATTAAGGGTATTGACTCATGTGTGGACCCAGAAGAGGTCAAAATATTCCTAGAAGAAAAAGGCTTCAAGGTAAAACATGTAGTAAACATTAAAAATAGAGAAAAAATTCCCCAACCACTTTTTCGAGTAGAGTTTGAACCCGGCGACGTTAAGCTTAAAAAAAATGAAACGCATCCCATCTATGATTTAAAATACATTCTGTACAGAAAGGTAACTATAGAGGAGCCGCACAAAAGAGGTGGTCCCGTTCAATGTTTGAACTGCCAAGAATTTGGCCATACTAAGGCATACTGCTATTTACCCCCTGTTTGCGTAGTATGTGGTGAGCTACACGGTACAGTTCTTTGCGATAAGTCTAAAACCGACCCCAACGTAAAAAAATGCAGCAACTGTGGTGGTAATCACACTGCCAATTATAGAGGATGCCCTGTATATACTATCGTCAAGCAGTCGGTTGGACCGAAAACTAATCCCCCTCAAATGCAGGTAACGAATCAAGTAAACAGTAATGTTCTTCAGGCTCCGCAGCCTAGTAGTAACAGAACCTCTTATGCTAACGTTTTAAAATCAAACAATGTACCAATGCAAGGCGCTTCGTCAAGTAATGACGAAACTCCAGTTTCTAATCTAAGTCGTCTAGAAAAAACCATGGAAACATTAGTGCAAACAGTAAATAATTTTACAAACACAATGGGTAATATGATGCAGGAAATTCTTAGAATGCAATCGATGGTATTGCAAGCTATTCTTAACAAGCCATGAACTGTTTAAAAATTTGTTTTTGGAACGCAAACGGCATCCGCCAACATAAAAATGAATTAGAATACTTTTTTAAAAATAAACAAATTGATGTCATGATGGTTTCTGAAACTCATTTGACCTCAAGAAATACGTTTAAAATTAATGGTTATACTCTATATGATACCAAGGACCCTCGAGATAGAGCTTGTGGAGGTTCTGCTATATTAATAAAAAACCGAATTAAACACTACCCAATGTGTGATCATCGTGAAGATTATCTCCAAGCTACGAACATTTGTGTCGAAGAGCTAAATCGAAGCATAGTTATTTCATCCCTATATTCACCACCTAGATTTGCAATATCAGAAAGCCAATATTACAAATATTATAAGTCACTGGGGCCCTGTTTCCTGGCTGCTGGCGATTACAACGCAAAACATACCTTCTGGGGGTCACGACTAATAACACCAAAGGGTCGTGTTTTGTTTAATACAATCTCTAAAATGAATTTAAATGTTGTCGCGAGCGGCCAACCAACATATTGGCCTGCTGATCCGCAAAAAATTCCAGATGTCATCGATTTTGGCGTGGTTAAAAACATCCCCACAGAAACGATTTACGTTGAAGCTTCCATAGAATTATCCTCTGATCACATACCTACAATTGTTACTATAAAAAACACCAATAGAATTGAATCTCCCTCTGGTCATATAGCGACGTCAGCTACACATATAAATTGGATAAAATATAAAAAATATCTCAGTACCCATTGCACAGAAAATATTCCGCTTAGCACACCGGAGTATATAGATCGCTCTATTGTCAATTTTGACAGTTTTCTAAAACTAGCTGTTCAACATTCCAGCATTGCCCCCAAAAAAACCAAAAATAATAAAATATATTCCTCAGATGTCGAGCGTCTCTTGTCTGAAAAAAGGAGAGCTCGTAGAGATTGGCAATTGCACAGATCCCCTCAACTTAAGAACTTACTAAAAGACTGTACAAAAAGGCTGAGAAAGTTACTGCAGACTCAGAAAACGGCTTCTCTGGAAAAATATCTTAAGGAACTTGATGCAACTCCACAATCAGACTACTCATTATGGCGTGCAGCTAGAAATCTCAAAAGGCCAGTTGTCGCTAATCCGCCATTAAGAAACTTGAATGGAAGTTGGGCAAGAAATGATGTTGAAAAAGGAAATCTGTTTGTTGATCATTTAAAACACGTATTTACCCCTAACATATCTCACGATATGGCGGTCGAGTTACCACCTGTTGCTGCTAGAGCAGCTGTTCCCCTAAGATTTGAGATAAGAGAAATCGAAAAGGCTATTTGTGATTTAAACCCCAAGAAGGCTCCTGGTTTTGATAAGATCAGCAACAAAATGCTTTTGGAGCTACCCAGCATAGCAAGGAGAATTATTCTTTTAATTTTTAAAAGTGGAAGGTTTCCTTAGTCATCATGATACCTAAACCAGGAAAGGATCATATAGGCCTATAAGTTTACTTTCAAATATATCAAAGCTGTTTGAGAAGCTGTTAGCGTCAAAATTAACCCCAATTCTAAATGAAAACAGATGTATTCCTAACCACCAATTCGGCTTTAGAAGAGAACACAGCACAATTGAGCAAACCCATCGTATAGTAAACGCAATAAGAAAAGCCTTTGAAGAAAGAAAATATTGTTCCGCTCTCTTCATCGATGTTTCTCAAGCTTTTGACAAAGTCTGGCATGAAGGCTTATTACATAAATTGAAGCTAAACTTACCAGTAAACACACACAAGCTGTTAGAAAGCTACTTAGTCGGTCGAAAGTTTATTATTAAAGAAGGTGATTATTTAAGCTCTCCTCAACCAATTGAAGCTGGAGTCCCTCAGGGAAGCATCCTAGGCCCACTTTATACTTAATATATACTTCGGATATGCCAATAAACAACTACACCCAAACTTCAACATTTGCTGATGTGTGTCATCTAAGCGTGCACGAAAACAGTCAAGAAGCATCTCGATACCTACAGGATCATATATTTCAACTCGAACTGTGGCTGAAGCAATGGAGGATAAAGGTCAATGAGCAAAAATGCGTACATGTAACATTTACCTTGCGTTGGGAAACATGCCCCGCTATTAAAATCAATAATCATTTAGTGCCTCAAAATTCGCATGTTAAATACCTCGGTATTCATCTAGATCGCCGTTTAACGTGGAAAAGCCATATAGAGGCAAAATTATCTCAAATGAAACTAAAAGCCATCCAAATTCATTGGCTTATTGGAAGAAACTCTGTCCTAAGTCTCGACTGCAAACTTTTACTTTATAACTCCATCTTAAAGCCAATCTGGTGCTACGGTATTCAACTATGGGGCACTGCCTCGGCCTCTAATATCGAAAAAATTCAAAGGCGCCAAAATAAACTTCTTCGAATAATCACAGCTGCCCCTTGGTATGTTAAAAACTCAAATATTCACAAGGATCTCAATGTTCCTTTAGTAAAAACTATGATTACAAAATATGCAGTAAAATATTTAAAAAGGCTGGAACAACACCCAAATCCACTAGCTCGAAATATTTTAAACCATGGCGGCCACACTCGCTTAAGAAGAAGAGACACTGCAGCACTTACCCAATTAGATGAGCGATAAACACCTATATAAGTGAACAGAACCCGTGATGAAGAAAATTTTTGTCTGGCACTGGCAGGACATAAAATAACGTATTAGGTTAAGATTTGATTAATTATTGTTAGTTCATATTTAAAATATGAAGATTCAATAAAAAAAAATAATGAGAAAAAAAAAAAAATTATGTAAGTAATTGAACATATTGAATATATTTGTCGAGGTAAACAATGAAGGTAGGAAGTTGCTTATAGGGAGTGTTTATAGACCCAATAAGAATCTTTGTACCAGGCGGTTTGTTCGGAACTTGGAAACGCAAACGGCTTTGTATGATATCACCTAATACTTTGAATCCTACACACTTCACTGCGACTACTAATACACTTTTGGATTTTTTCTCGTGAGTAATGAAACTAATATACTGCTCTATGATCAATTATCTGCGTCATGTTTCTCTAAACATGACCTAATTTTTATGATTTATAATTTCCAACTTGTAATACCAGTTGAGAGAATTACTTTTCGAGATTTCAAGAATATTAATTTCAGATTACTCGGGGATGAATTTCTTAAAACCAGTTGGAATATTTTTTATTCTTTATATTCGGTAGATGACCAACTCCTTTTTCTAGAACAAAACCTAAATTATCTGTGTTCACATCAGTGAACAATTAAACCATCCCATCCTAGATGTCAATCACCACCTACAATTAACATCCATTGCTTTTGTTTTCATCCTGTTTGTTGTTATTCGAAAAGTATATCTTGCGAAGAGAACAACAAACCGTGCGCTACAAGCCTTATCGTGTAAATTAGAGAATAATTTAAAAGTTATAAATAAAAGTTATTAAATTTTTCCTAAAGTGAAATACTGTAAAATCTTTAAAATTTGTTAACCCCATCCCCAAAACTGAAAAGAAAAAAAGACTAAAGTAAAGTAAATAAACTTAAAGTAAACTGAAAATATAAAATAAATAAATACAGATACCTACCCAGTGAACTTAACCTAAAAATCAAAGTGTTTTTATTTACCCAATAAATACCTAAGTATACGTACATATATATTGCACTTCCCCTTAAGAAATTAAAGGTTTGTTGACCCTTTCATAAATAATTATATTTATATGCGTGTACATAGTCTAACCCTACCATATACCCTACCCTGTCTAACCCGTATAAACATTGGTCCTCACGAACCGTCAAAGTGAAACAGTGAATACAGTCCACAAATTAAAAAAGAAGTGAAAATAAATAAATTCAAATTAAAAAAAAAAAAGTTAAAGTTCACAACACACAAACATACATAAAAATAAATAATACCCTACAAAAATTAAAAACAATAATAACTCAAAGCATTAAAATAACAATAAAATAAAAAAGGTGCAAGGCAACTGATAGTTTAAAACTAAAATAAATAAAAACAAAGTCACAGAAAACAAACTTATTTTTTAAAAAAATAATAAAACAAAAAGAAAAAACAGTGAAAAAAGTCTGCACAAAGAAAATAATTTAAACAAGAAAAAGTGCACAAGAAATATCAAAATTAAAAAATCAAATCAAAATAAAAATTGTGAACAAAAATTAACAAAAACCATACACAATATTTACATAAAAGCTAAACAGCAAATATTAACAAGAAAAACAAAACAAATAACAAAAATTTGCTTACATATTATAACAATCCACATTACAAAGTTACATACGTACACACGCATTTAATACAACGAATTTACAACAACAACACTACACACAGAATCAACACGCATCATATCGGGAAGACGACACAAAAGAAAATAATAAAAACACAAGATATTTTTTTGTCTTGTAAGGTTTGTACCCTACCCCCAGCAAACAAGGTAAGTGTGTAATTTTACAACTTACAATATACACAAATTTCCAACTTTTTATTAAGATCGTGGTATTTTTATTAAACAGCAATACATTATAAAGATATTTCTTTACCCACTTACCCATCCTACTCAAAAACGTGAACATAAATAGGAATATATTTTTTTTATATTGCTGTTGAAGGAAAATATTGCCTTCCCAACTGTGTAGCGTACATAAACCTATATAAAATACCCAGTTGGAAATTTAGTTTGCTGATTAAAATTTTGATTTTAAGTTAAAGGCTGCATTATTTTAAAAAATTAAAACAAACCCGTTATTAGATAACTGTTTTTTCTCAATTAAAATATTTTATTAATTTTTTTAATAAAACCCAAAATGTCTAACTTACAATCTTTGGCCGCCGATTTGATGAGATATATCCAAATGGACTTAGAGGCATTTGATGAAGATTATGGCTCTTCTTCGGAAAATTTTCAATCATTACCAGCTCTAAAATTTAAGAAACGTGAGCTTAGTGAATTATGGTCCAAGATTGACCGTAAATTCATGCAGATCAGAGAATCTTCTGATTTAGACGACCCAGTGAAATCTCAGACTATTAGTTTATCAGACATTGTAAAACATGTCAGATCTGCTAAGAGTTTTTATAGAAACAGTATGATCGCGATTGATGAATCAATTGAAGAAATTACCCAACTCAATGAAACCCGACCCTCTTTACCCGAACCCATAAATTCACAACCCAATAATACGGTAGCCTTCAATGTACCCCCTTGCGATATGCCAACATTTAGCGGTGATTTCAAATGCTGGGCTTCCTTTAGAGACCTTTTTAAGGCCATCTATGGCAATAACACTCGCTTAAGTGGAGTTGAAAAACTTTTTTATCTTAAGCAGAAGACAAGCGGCGAAGCCAAAGAAATAGTAGACAATGCACCCTTAACAAATGACGGCTTTTGTATTGCGTGGAATCAGTTAACTGCTCAATATGAAAATCGTAGAATGCAGATTAACGCGCAATTAAAAACCCTATTTAATCTACCCCTAGTAAACACTATGTGCAGTGTATCTATAAGAAAACTGCAATGAAAGATAAATTGCTGTATTTCGAATCTGAACTCTTTAGATATTGATACGGATCACTGGGATCCTATCTTAGTATACCTTTGCTTGACAAAATTACCCAGGGAGACGCGAAGAGAATTTGAGAAATCCCTCTCAGATTGTGCTGAAATGCCTTCATGGACAAACTTGGATTTGTTCCTAACTAACACATTCAAGGAACTTACCTCTGTGAATGATGTTCAAGATAACGGCAGCAACCCTACCCAACACCCAAAACCCAAACATTTCCAGGAAATTAAAACACAGTATGACAGAAGAGGCAAAACATTTCATAATGTTACCAATGATTCAAATGGAAAGACATTGCCAAAACCCACCCAAAACCCTCCCACCCAAAAACGCAATAATGAACGAATTCTCTCAAACCCAACTCAACCCACAACCCAGAACTACCCAAAAACCCAAAATAAACAAGATGGTTCCATTTGCAAACTTTGCAATGGAAATCATACTTTGAGAGAATGTTCGTCGTTCAATTCACTTGGAGTAAATGAGAGAATTGACTTTGTAAAAAATAATGAAATATGTTACAATTGTTTAGCCATTGGTCATGTCATACAAAATTGCCGTAGCACATTTATCTGCAGGTATTGTGGTAAACGTCATAATAGTCTTTTACACAAACCAAGTTCAAAAATAAACCCTAAAGATGATGATAACCAGCCTTCATGTTCGTCAAATACAGTTCAGTCTTTCTCTACACATACCCAATCAAGCAAACCCACACTAGATGACAGAACGAAATTATTAGGAACAGCAGTTCTGAATGTTGAGGTTCAAGGAGAATTATTTCCAGCTAGAGCGCTTATTGGCCCAGCCTCAGATTTTTCGTTTATCACAGATAAACTGAGAAAAAGATTACATTTACCCACTACACCCATAGTTGCTGATTAAATGAGATAGTTTCTGCCCGTTCAAACAAACTATGCCAAGTTTCATTGCGCTCAAATACCCATAATAACTTCAAATTGAATATTCAAGCAATAGTAGTAAAACCTCTTACTAAAAATTTACCCACCCAAAGCTTAAACCCAACCCTCATAAAAGACTTGGAAAATATTCAATTAGCTGACCAAAAATTCTATGAAAGTCGACCTATTGACTTCATTATTGGCAGCGATTTTTACCCACAGATTTTAAAATCTGGAGTTAGAAAAGATTTATTGAATACCCTAATAGCTCAGGAGACTGAGTTTGGCTGGATTTTAACAGGACCCATTCAGAAATCACACAGTACCCAACCCTTAGTTTCATACTTCAGTTCAGTCACGCTTGATAAATTTCTGACCAAATTCTGGGAAATTGAAGATGTACCCACCCAACCCAAAGTTTCAGAGGAGAGTTCTTTTTGTGAAGAAACATATAAAAACACAACCCGTCGATTACCAAGTGGCCGTTATCAGGTAAATCTGCCCTTTCTTTACCCTCCTGTCGAGTTAGGCAATTCACGCCACGTAGCAATGGCTCAGTTCTTAAGAAATGAGAAAAGTCAGATGAAGAAGCCAGAACTTAAATCAGAATACGATAACGTGCTACAGGAGTATATCGTCTTGGGTCATATGAAACCCATAAAATATAACCCTATCGCTCCTTCAAATACCCAGTATTACTTACCCCATCATGCTGTTGTTAAACTTGATCGTGTTACGACAAAAGTTCGAGTTGTATTTAATGCCTCTAGCAAAACTTCGAACAACAACAGCCTTAATGATACCCTACACATTGGTCCTACCCTACAACAAGATTTAGTTGTACTTATCTTGAAATGGCGCTTTTATAAGATAGTTTATAATGCCGACATTACAAAAATGTACAGGCAAATTATTTTGAACCCGATACACACTCCATATCAAAGAATTTTATTCCGTAAAAGCGTTTACGAGCCAATTCAAGATTATGAACTGCAAACAGTCACATTTGGTGTGAATTGTGCGCCATATTTGGCTATAAGAACCCTACACGAATTAGCCAAAGACATTCAAAACACCCACCCTATCGCATCGCAAATTTTGAAAAATAATATGTATGTAGATGATGTCTTAGCCGGAGCTCACACTATTGAAGAGGCTAAAGAAGCACAAACGCAATTAATCACGGCTCTTGACTCTGCTGGTTTTCCCTTAAGAAAGTGGATTTCCAATACAAGGGAATTACTTTATGATTTACCCAAGGAACACCAACTCGATGTTGATCTGCTTACCCTACCAGAATCAAATAATGCTAAGACGCTAGGTATTCGGTGGAACGCAAAAGAAGACACATTTTTCTTTAATGTTCCTTTAATTGAGAGAAAATCAGCTTATACGAAGCGAACTGTGTTATCAGATATCGCTCGTCTTTTTGACCCAGCTGGGTGGTTAGCGCCAATTGTTATATCTGCTAAGATTATAATGCAACAAATTTGGCAAGATAACACAGCTTGGGATGAATGTCTTACCCCACTTACCCTTATAAAATGGCAAAAGTTTTTGCAGTTTTACGATAATATTAATAAAATTCGAATTCCAAGATGGATTAACTTTTTACCTTCAGCAAAAATTGAGTTTCATGGATTTTCAGACGCTTCGGAAAAAGCCTACTCTGCAGTTTTGTATGCAAGAGTTACACCCGTTGACGGACCTAATTCCGTAACCCTGCTCTTTGCGAAGACAAGAGTTGCGCCAATCAAAGTAGTCTCGTTACCAAAACTAGAACTTTGTGGTGCAGTTTTGTTGGCAAATATGACACACAATTTACTTACCCAACTCAGCCTACCCCTTCATCAGACGTATTTCTGGACAGACTCATCTATTGTCTTGGCATGGCTTAGCAAACAACCGAATTCATGGAACACGTTTGTAGCAAACCGAGTGTCTACAATTATTCAGACAGTCGGTGTTAATAATTGGAACCATGTGGCATCACACGATAACCCTGCCGATGTTGCTAGCCGAGGATGCAATCCCGATGAGTTGAAAGATGACAGTTTATGGTGGAATGGACCATCGTGGTTGAAACAATCTGCTTCACAGTGGCCAACAACGAATAAACACTTTATAACTCAAGCTGAAGCTAAAGTTAGTCAGTCGTTTTGCACGACCGTTGATACTCACCCTACCTTGGAAAATACGAATATTGCAAACCCAGATATATTATCACGGTTTTCAAAACTGTCTAATGCTCTTAGAGTAATGACATATGTCTATCGATTTTGTGATCGCGCATTAGGTACCCGAAACAATACAATTCGAAATAATAGAGTTATTCTTGATCGAAACAACCCACATGAAGTCAAAGAAAGACTGCACATGTTGATAACACACCCAAGTATTGAACTTAGTGCGTCTGAGATAAAATCTACCCGTGATAGACTTATTATTCTTTGCCAGACTGAATATTTTAAACACGAATACAACTGTCTGAAGAAAAGAAACCCTATACCCAGTAAAAGTAGCCTACTCACCCTAACGCCATTTTTAGATTCATCTAATGTAATGCGTGCAAATGGTCGACTAGCAAATTCCAATGCTTTGTCATATTCCGAAAGACATCCGATTTTATTACCCTACGGAAGTTCTTTTGCTAAATTATTAACCCGACACGTACATCTGGTAACCCTACATGGGGGAAATCAACTTATGTTGAGAATTATAAGATCAGGATACTGGATTCCGAAACTTAAGAATCTTATTAGTTCCGCTATTAATAAATGCTCACCTTGTACCAGATATAGGAATAGACAAACAACCCAATTTATGGCGGCGTTGCCACCAGAAAGAACCCAGATAAATAAACCCTTTACAAATGTTGGAGTTGATTTTGCAGGACCATTTGATATAAAAGTTTATAATGCCAGAGCTTGTAGAATTACGAAAGGTTACGTGTGTGTTTTTGTTTGCTTTGCAACAAAAGCTATTCATTTGGAGCCTACATCTGATTTGTCTACCCAAGCCTTTATGGCAGCCTTTGCTCGATTCTTTTCGAGGCGGGGATGCCCTGTCGCAATTTTTTCCGATAATGGAACTAATTTCATTGGAGCTAGCCAATTATTAAAAAAAGAGCGACAGGAATTTATTAAACAGTTAAAAAGTTCGGTGGTATCTGCTAGCAGTTTTCAAAATTTGACGTGGCATTTGATACCCCCGGGAGCACCTCACATCGGCGGTTTATGGGAAGCCGGAGTGAAAAGCTTTAAGTCCCATCTTAAGAAAATGAATAATCTTAAATACACATTTGAAGAGCTAGCTACACTCCTCGCTAGAATAGAAGGATGCCTAAACTCAAGACCCTTAAGCCCGTCAAGTGAAAACTCACAGGATCTTAACCCTTTAACTCCCGGACACTTTTTAATTGGTTCACCCATACTAACCCCTGCAGAACCCGATGTTAGCAGTGATAATATTACCCTAGCAAACAGATGGCAAAAGTTAAGGATTCAACATCATAACTTTTGTAGAAGATGGAAAGATGAATACCTTAAAGAGCTCCATAAAAGATATAAGTGGAAAAACCCTCAACGTCAAATGGAAGTTGACGACATTGTGGTTATTAGACAGGACAATTTACCCCCTAACGAGTGGTTGCTCGGTCGCGTAATAAAGACGTACCCTGGCTCTGATAGACGAAACAGAGTAGTTGACTTACGTACAGCAACTGGAACTTTGACTCGACCAATAACGAAAGTTGTTATTTTACCCACTAGATAGTTAAACCCGAATAACACTTAGTTCCTTACTTACCCTTTTTAACCCATATTATCCAATTATCCACTTGTTACACTTACCCATTACTTACTCTTCACCCTAACTTTCTAGTATACTAACCCATCCATTCACTAATTTTTAAATTTTATTCACATGATTTATTTCACATAGAATATGGCACCAAACAATAACCATCATAATAGACGCTCCAGTCGTTCTGAAAAATCAAATAAAGGCAATAGAGCTCGTCCCACACCCAAACGCAAAAGTGCTGATCGTCCACAAAAACGACATTTTGGTTGCGGTCTTTGTCAGGCAGATCACAGCTTGGCAAACTGTAGGAAATTCACCAAGTTGAACTTGGCAGAAAAATATAAAACGGCAATAAGACTGCACTACTGCATCAATTGTCTGGCCAGGAACCACCTAATTTAAAAATGTCCCAGCAACTCTCGGTGTCAGACATGCAAGGGCAAACACCATACAACCTTACATGGCCCCGAGAGAATCATAAGAGATTTGACAAAGGAACGGATTCAAACAACTGCCGCTAAAAAGGACCACACTGCTCCGATTGCGCCACGAACTATTGTGATGCCAATTAAAGCAACAGGCTTACCCACGTCGAAAACCCAAACCTTTGTGCCCACGGTTGTCGTTCAGGTTATAACGCAAAAGTCAACCCAACTCGCCAGAGCACTCTTAAATCCTAGCCTGACAACCTCAAAGATCAGCGCGGCATTCGTACGAGAGTCAACGCTAAGCCCGTTCAAAGTCGATGGTCAGGTTTACGTTAAAGTCGTAATCGCACCCAATATGGCTTCTACCATCAGGTATGAGGTCTGTATGCGTGTTTCCGACGATTTGCCAAGAAACCTTTACCCTAACACAATGGACCCGGAGATTAAAAAGAAGTTCTGTAGAATTTCACTAGCCGACCCAGAGTTTTATGGTAACTCACCCGTCGCCATGGAAATCGGTGGTGATTTATACACCACCGTTTTGCAGCCCAACACAATCCATATTGATGGTGGATCACTTATCGCACAGGACTCGCACCTTGGTTGGCTAGTCATGGGATCCCTTACCAATTAAACCATTAATAAAGTATTTTACCCTACCCTCTTACCCTTACCTACCCTAACACAATATTGAGCATATGAAAATAATTGTCAATTTTCTTCACAGGTTGCCAGGCCCGGGAGGATGTTCACATCAGTGAACAATTAAACCATCCCATCCTAGATGTCAATCACCACCTACAATTAACATCCATTGCTTTTGTTTTCATCCTGTTTGTTGTTATTCGAAAAGTATATCTTGCGAAGAGAACAACAAACCGTGCGCTACAAGCCTTATCGTGTAAATTAGAGAATAATTTAAAAGTTATAAATAAAAGTTATTAAATTTTTCCTAAAGTGAAATACTGTAAAATCTTTAAAATTTGTTAACCCCATCCCCAAAACTGAAAAGAAAAAAAGACTAAAGTAAAGTAAATAAACTTAAAGTAAACTGAAAATATAAAATAAATAAATACAGATACCTACCCAGTGAACTTAACCTAAAAATCAAAGTGTTTTTATTTACCCAATAAATACCTAAGTATACGTACATATATATTGCACTTCCCCTTAAGAAATTAAAGGTTTGTTGACCCTTTCATAAATAATTATATTTATATGCGTGTACATAGTCTAACCCTACCATATACCCTACCCTGTCTAACCCGTATAAACAATCTGTTTGATCTAACTGTACCAATAAGGACAAAAATTATTGGTAATAAACAAAAACCCTGGATTTCTTCTGAAATTAAAGATTATATGAATCAAAGAGATTTTGCGTATTATCTTAATTTTTTTTCTTTATTGTTTAAATTAAATTGTTTTTTGATTACTTATATAAAAATTGTAGTTATTTATTAAGTTATTAATTAATTAATGATTTAAAGTTTAACATATTCTCAGTTCCATACTGCAAAATAAGACTCTTAGTCTTGTGTATGGAGCAATTCAATTAATAAATAAAAAGAAAAAAAGAAAAAAGAAAGAACATTAAAAAAAATAAATAAAGGGTGGTTAAATTTCAAGGGCCGATGTTGATTTTGAATAAAACACAAACTATTTAGGAAATTATTGTAATTTTATTTTATTATGATATATTGGTATTACTCAATTATGTATGGAACAAAATATCGGCCAAATGGGCGCCGCGACCACGGCGGCACACCTCCATCCGATGGTCCAAATTTTCGATGACCCTGAGGCATAATGGAGGTTCTATGCCGTTAATGTGCCGAATTATCTCATCCTTTAGCTCTTGAATTGTTGCTGGCTTATCGACGTACACCTTTTCTTTCAAATAACCCCAAATAAAAAAGTCCAACGGTGTCAAATCTCATGATCTTGGCGGCCAATTGACATCGCCATTACGTGAGATAACACGGCCATTGAATTTGTTGCGCAAAAGAGCCATTGTTTCGTTAGCTGTGTGGCAAGTGGCACCGTCCTGCTGAAACCACATATCGTCCACATCCATATCTTCCAATTCGGGCCATAAAAAGTTCGTTATCATCTCACGATAGCGAACACCAGTCACAGTAACTGCCCGACCGGCCTCATTTTGGAAAAAATACGGCCCGATGATGCCGCCAGCCCATAAACCGCACCAAACAGTCACTCTTTGTTTGTGCATTGGTTTTTCGATAATCACTCTTGGATTATTATTCGCCCAAATGCGGAAATTCTGCTTATCGACAAATCCACTGAGGTGAAAATGTGCCTCATCACTGAAGATGATTTTCTTCGAAATTTATCATCCATTTTCATAATAAGTCTGGATAACTTTAACACGTTGTTGGATTGTGTATCTCTCCATGGTTCAAATTGAGTAGGTCTGAAATAGAGAAATGTCAAATAAAATTCGGAAAAAAACTTGGCGTTTAGGTGTGGTTCCCATTCAACATCGGCCCTTACAATTTAACCACCCTTTACATATAAACATTAAATTAAAGACCTAAACAACATGTTTTTTATATCATCCCTTTTGATTTGGCCTAATTGTGTTTGTAGGATGTCTCTTCTATCGTTTTCCATAGGATTGTCATAACTATTGCTAAGTTCAGTATCATGAACTTCTTCTGGAAGGCTTTCATTTCGCACAATGCAAATATTGTGAAGAACACAGCACGCAACAACAAATTTCGCCATTGTTTCCACATTATGGAAATCCATTCGCATTAATTGCCGGAAACGGCATTTAAGTAGACCAAATGCATTTTCAATTTTGACTCGCGTTCGACAAAATTTTTTGTTCAAATATTTTTGTGAATCACTCATGTTTCCATAATCTCTATATGGCGTCAAAAGGTATTCCCTTAGAGGATATGCCGAGTCGCCCAGCAAATAATATTTAGGAGAACATAAATAAGATAATTCTTTCCCAAAGAAAGAAAGTTTTAACACACGTGCATAGTGAATTTTGCTAGGAATACCAGTAAATACGTCCAAGAATTTTAAGTTTGCATCACAAACACCCTGAAGAGTTATTGATACTTCATCGTGTCTGTTTACGTATGTGGAACGAATTTTGTGTGCTGGTGCCCTAATATTTATGTAGCTGCCATCAATGCATCCTAAAACATTGGGAATCCCTGAAATCTAAGACACTCTTTGACTATGAAGTAAAAGTATGTATACATATAATTATAGCATCTAACCTTTTTAAAATTCTCTGCAACTTTTTCCTTCTCTTCTTCTGATCGAGGGAATTTTATTTCCTCTGGCGCCATATCATCCTCTAGAAAATTTAAAACGTTTTTGAAGCATGTGTGGACATTTGACAATGTCATGTCAAAAATGTTGGCAACTTCCCGAAAAGTTGTCTTGTTTCCACTAAACCTTAAATTAAATAATTAATTTTTCACTTGCATTAGATCTTCTTAAGCTTACCATAAAAAACACAAGACCTGTGTTTCAACACTTGTCTGTAGTCTTCCTCCTTTGTACGATCTTTTTGAATATGCTTGGAAATACTTTTTCATAATATGTGTGGCACTTTCTCGGCTAATGCGAAAATTCTTTTTAAACCAAATTTGTTTAAATACATAAATGAAATTTTTATTTTAATTATACTGTGTATCAATATATTTAGAAGTTTTTTGCTTACACTTGTCTCGGAATATGCATGGACGACATTCTCAACAAATCCTTTGACACGCGACTGACCACTACGTGTAAATATATTGCACATTTCTTCCTCATCAGATGACGAGGATGAATCCAATAATTGGTTTACAATCATTTCTGCACATGAAATGACTGCAATAATATCCATATTTTTAACTTTTTCACGTACAAATTTTTTATTAGTTTATTTTTCATAAAATATGTAAACAATAAAATACCTTTGCCAGACTGCCAAAGTTTTTAAAAATTTTTTATTTGTTGATTTCTTTAGAACAATTTTAAAACACCGAATCCACTTACATACATTTTTTTATCACTGACAACCTACCATTAACAATGAAATGCTTTGTTATGTTTTTTAATATAAAATAATAGAAAACATAACTATTAAAATGTAAAATTTTTAATTTCCTGATTAGAGGCGATTTTTTCCCAACGTCGTCTGGTAGCTCTATATATAAACAGAAATCAACTGTTTTACAGGGCATTATTTACACTGTCGATTTATACGGGGCGTAAAGTGCAATGCCTTATGCCATTAGTGAGGGTGAATTTTTTAGAATAAAAAAGCCCTTTTAGTGAGCAAAGCATTTTTAAGAAACGAACACCAAATTGCATTTTTTTAAATAAAATGTGACATCGGGCAATAGTCGCCAAGAGACATACCATATCGTAATATGTTTAGCGGGAGGTATTACCACTTAGGCATAAATAAGAAAAGACAAATTTGTTCATTACATAAATTGGCGCCCAACGTGGGGCCAGAGAAAAATTTGGTATTAAACACGGTCTTTAATTTTTTTTGCTGTAAACCATGACCATATGTTAAATGTTAATTAATTAAATCTATTTTTTTCTATTACCCTGCAAAATTCTTAATTTTGTAATTCCTTGAACTCTAGTTCTCAAATAATTTTTTTGGTATTTGGATATCAAATATCTGAGGATTTAAGGATCGAATATATTGACCAATACTGTGTTAAAAATACTTTTGTTTATACCCAATATGCATTGAAAATTACTTCTCCAATGTTAGAGAAAAGCTTAATTCTCAAGCTGATTTCTAATGTAATTCTCAACTTAAGTTGAGACATTTTTTCCTTTTTTTTTCAACTTGACATCAATTTGAGATTTAATATTTTATCCAATCTTTGAGAAAATTTTAAATCTCAAGTGGATATCTAACACTTCTCCACTTGAGACCAAACATTTTTTGAACTTGAATACGATTTGTGATAAATTTGAGATTTTTTTTTTATTATACCCTTCACCACAGGTGGAAAAGTTTGTCATTCCGTTTGTAATTTCTACAATATTGATCTTAGGCCCTGTAAAGATATATATTTTGGGTCCTTATGAGGAGAGAAGTTGATTTAACGATATCCGTCCGTCTGTCCGTCCGTCTGTCCGTCTTACGTTTGATATGTGTTTTCCGGAGACTCCAGACATGATAGGGACTAGGTTGTTTTACATTTATGTCACATATAGTCTACCATTTCTTCCTATTGAAATTCAGCAAGATCGGTCCACAAATGGCTGAGATATGACCAAAAAACCACGACTGCCTCTGATTTTGCCCAAAAATCCCTTGTTGTTGTTGTATTTTTTTATTTCTATATATCTTGAGAACGGCAAGAGCCAAAGCTTCCAAATTAGTTACACACATTAACGTTATCAATACACAGCATCCCACAAAATGTGGGCAGGATTGAACAAGTGGGCGTGGTACCTCCCGTACAAAAAATATCAACAATTGTATAAAAACATGATTTTTTGGACTGTCATATGACCAATGGTTACGCCTTATATATCAAAAGACCGGAAATTTTTAATAGAAAATATTTTCTGAAAAACTCGGGAAAATCGGTTCAGATACGAAAAAGTTATGACCAAAATATTAATTTTTTTTTCAAAAATACCCATTTTCGGGAACCATAGATCTTCCCGAGTCCAAGTCTTATAACCAAAATAACTGGCAAATTTCTTCTTTAACACGTCGGTATATAAATTTGTCAAATCGGTTAAAAAATAGCAGAGTTATGACCAAAATACTGAAATCCCAAAAATTACTCTTTTTATAACTTTTTTTTTTTTTCAATATTTATTTATTGAATCTTCATAAATTTAATATGAACTAACAATAATTAATCAAATCTTATCCTAATACTTTACTTATGTCCTGCCATTGCCAGACAAAAATGTTCTTCATCACGGGTTCTGTTCACATATATAAGTGTTTATCGCTCATCTAACTGGGTAAGTGCTGCAGTGTCTCTTCTTCTTAAGCGAGTGTGGCCGCCATGATTTAAGATATTTCGAGCTAGTGGATTTGGGTGTTGTTCAAGCCTTTTTAAATATTTTACCGCATATTTTGTAATCATAATTTTTACTAATGGCACATTGAGATCCTTATGAATGTTTGAGTTTTTAACATACCAGGGAGCGGCTGTGATTATTCGAAGAAGTTTATTTTGGCGCCGTTGAATTTTTTCGATATTAGAGGCCGAGGCAGTGCCCCATAGTTGAATACCGTAGCACCAGATAGGCTTTAAGATAGAGTTGTAAAGTAGAAGCTTGCAATCGAGACTAAGGACAGAATTTCTTCCAATAAGCCAATGAATTTGAATGGCTTTCAGTTTCATTTGAGTTAATTTTGCCTCTATATGGCATTTCCACGTTAATCGCCGATCCAGATGCATACCGAGATATTTTACGTGCGAATGTTGAGGAATTATTTGTTTATTGATTGTAATAGGGGGGCAAGATTCCCGGCGCAAGGTGAATGTTATATGCACGCATTTTTGCTCATTGACCATTATCCTCCATTGTCTTAACCATATTTCTAGTTGAAATATGTGATCCTGTAAGTAACGAGATGCTTCATAACGGTTTTCGTGGACGCTTAGAAAAGCAGTATCGTCTGCAAATGTTGATGTTTGTGTATAGTTGCTTGTTGGCATGTCCGAAGTATAAATTAAGTATAATAGGGGGCCCAGAATGCTGCCTTGTGGGACTCCAGCGTCAATGGGCTGAGGTGAACTTAAGAAATTTCCTTCTTTAATTATAAATTGACGACCGACTAAGTAGCTTTCTAACAGCTTGTGTGTGTTTGCTGGTAAATTTTGCTTCAATTTATGTAATAAGCCTTCATGCCAGACTTTATCAAAAGCTTGCGAAACATCGATGAAGAGTGCTGAGCAGTATTTCTTTTCTTCAAATGCTTTTCTTATGACATTTACTATTCGATGAGTCTGTTCGATTGTGCTGTGTTTTCTTCTAAATCCAAACTGATGGTTTGGAATACATCTATTTTCACTTAAAATCGGTGTTAATTTTGAAACTAATAATTTCTCAAACAGCTTTGACATATTTGATAATAAGCTAATAGGCCTATAAGACTCAACTTTTGTATGGTCTTTACCTGGCTTTGGTATCATGGTAACTAAGGAAACCTTCCATTTTTGAGGATAGTATTCAAGGCGTAAAATAGCATTAAAAATAAAAAGAATAATTTTCTTTGCTATGCGAGGTAGCTCTAAAAGCATTTTATTACTGATTTTATCAATACCAGGTGCCTTCTTAGTGTTTAAGTCACAAATAGCCTTTTCGATTTCTCTTATCTCAAATCTGAAGGGTATAGCTGCTTTAGCAGCAACAGGTGGTAACTGGACCGCAATACTGTGAGATATATTTGGTGTAAATACGTTTTTTTAAATGATCGACAAACAGGTTTCCTTTTTCAACATCATTTCTTGCCCAACTTCCATTCAAGTTTCTTAATGGCGGATTAGAGACAACTGGCCTTTTGAGATTTCTAGCTGCACGCCACAATGAGTAGTCTGATTGTGGAGTTGCATCAAGTTCCCTGAGATATTTTTCCAGTGAAGCCGTTTTCTGAGTCTGCAGTAACATTCTCAGCCTTTTTGTACAGTCTTTTAGTAAGTTCTTAAGTTGAGGGGATCTGTGCAATTGCCACTCTCTACGAGCTCTTCTTTTTTCAGACAAAAGACGCTCGACATCTGAGGAATATATTTTATTATTTTTGGTTTTTTTGGGGGCAATACTGGAATGTTGAACAGCTAGTTTTAGAAAACTGTCAAAATTGACAATAGAGCGATCTATATACTCCGGTGTGCTAAGCGGAATATTTTCTGTGCAATGGGTACTGAGATATTTTTTATATTTTAACCAATTTATATGTGTAGCTGACGTCGCTAGGTATCCAGAGGGCGATTCAATTCTATTGGTGTTTATTATAGTAACTATTGTAGGTGTGTGATCTGAGGATAATTCTAAGGAAGCTTCAACGTGAATCGTTTTTGTGGGGATGTTTTTAACAACGCCAAAATCGATGACATCTGGAATTTTTTGCGCATCAGCAGGCCAATATGTTGGTTGGCCACTCGCGACAACATTTAAATTCATTTTAGAGATTGTATTAAACAAAACACGACCCTTTGGTGTTATTAGTCGTGACCCCCAGAAGGTATGTTTAGCGTTATAATCGCCAGCAGCCAGGAAACAGGGCCCCAATGACTTATAATATTTATAATATTGGCTTTCTGATATTGAAAATCTAGGTGGTGAATATAAAGATGAAATTAATATGTTTCGATTTATCTCTTCAACACAAATGTTCGTTGCTTGGAGATAATCTTCACGATGATCACACATTGGGTAGTGTTTAATTCGGTTTTTTATTAAAATGGCAGAACCTCCACAAGCTCTATCTCGAGGGTCCTTGGTATCATATAGAGTATAACCATTGATTTTGAACGTATTTCTTGAGGTCAAATGAGTTTCAGAAACCATCATGACATCAATTTGTTTATTTTTAAAAACAAATTTTTAAACAGTTCATGGCTTGTTAAGTACATCTTGCAATAACATCGATTGCATTCTAAGAATTTCCTGCATCATATTACCCATTGTGTTTGTAAAATAATTTACTGTTTGCACTAATGTTTCCATGGTTTTTTCTAGACGACTTAGATTAGAAACTGGAGTTTGGTCATTACTTGACGAAGCGCCTTGCATTGGTACATTGTTTGATTTTAAGACGTTAGCATAAGAGATTCTGTTACTGCTCGGCTGGGGGCCTGAAGGTCATTACTGTTTACTTGATTTGTTACCTGAGGGGGATTAGTTTTCGGTCCAACCGACTGCTTGACGATAGTATATACAGGGCATCCTCTATAATTGGCAGTGTGATTGCCACCACAGTTGCTGCATTTTTTTACGTTGGGGTCGGTTTTAGACTTGTCGCAAAGAACTGTACCATGTAATTCGCCACATACTACGCAAACAGGGGGTAAGTAGCAGTATGCCTTAGTATGGCCAAATTCTTGGCAGTTCAGACATTGAACGGGACCACCTCTTTTGTGCGGCTCCTCTATAGTTACTGTACAGAATGTATTTTAAGTTATAGATGGGATGCGTTTCATTTTTTTTTAATTTAACGTCGCCGGGTTTAAACTCCACTCGAAAAAGTGGTTGGGGAATTTTTTCTCTATTTTTAATGTTTAATACATGTTTTACCTTGAAGCTTTTTTCTTCTAGGAATGTTTTTACCTCTTCTGGGTCCACATACAGTCAATACCCTTAAGCACTACCTAAAAGTTTTTTTTAAGTGCCTCAAAGTTGCTTATAATTTTGCGAAAATCATTCTCATGATTGACTTGTATTTTTGTTTCGTTTATACTACCACGCTTGATAGCAGCTACGTAAAACGAATTTTCATCTATAACCGATATCAAACTCTTTATGAGCTCATTAGAATTTTGCTCCCTCAGATATTTATTTATTTTTATTTGATGGTACTTTTGAGGCCGAAGCAACTGCTGCAGAGGTAGGGCTGCGTCCCCGTTTAAGCACTGTTATGTACCTGTTCATACCAACTTGTACTGTAGGCTTTTGAGAAGTTTTTACTTGAGTTATTGAGTTGTCCATAGCGGCTGTTTTGGGGTTAACCGTTTCATCACTTATTAAAGTTTTTTTTTGCTCTGTGGCAACGCTTGCAGTTAATAAATTTGTTATTGTATTACGATCGACCGTATTTGTAAACAAAGAGGGTGAGAGGGAACGCGTTCGAGTAATAGGTTTACCCATTAAATAATTGCTATTGTTCACATCTGTGAACAAAAGGCTATAGCCCCAACTCTGGCGATATCATCAACGCCCCCACTAACAGCTGGTTGTTTAACTGCAGCTACAAAACTAAAAACCACTCTCAGAATAATCCCCGAGAAGGAAAAAATATCGTGCACGCTAAAAACATCAACTTAAAAATAATAAAAAAACACCTAGTGAGAAAATAAATAAAAGAGAAGACATAAACCTCGTAAATTAAAAGTGTTTAATTTATTACTCAACTCCAAAACCATTGTGTAAATACCTATAAAGTTTAACCACCTTTTGTTTATTTACTTTTAATACTTAAAAATACATATTACCCTATGTGCTAAAAAATACTTAAAAACTTAAAATATTTAAACTATATTTACTACTACTTATAAAATAACCTGAAATTAACATAAACCTAATTGAATTTAATATAACCCTAACCTAAAATTTGTTATATGCATTTATATAAAATCTGAAAATAAGGGTTCAATAAACATATAACATTACACAGTTTTTAAATATATTTATATCGAAGTGTTTAATTTACATGGTTCCTGCCAGTAAGTAGTTGCTATCTCTCTCTAACTCGTCAAAACATGGTCCTATCGAACCGTCAGTAAAACGGCGCAAAATATACCTATTTAAAAATACAGTCCACATAAATAAAGGAGAAAAAAGTGTTCACATAATAAATAAAAAGTTAACTAACCCTAAAACATAAAATCAAAAATAAATAAATCCCTACAAACTAAAATATTTTTTTTACCAAATAAGTCCAAAACTAAATAAAAATTTCAAAACAAAACAAGTGTGAAAAAACTACATAGTACATACATATGTATTTACAAAAATAAACAAAAAGTGCATAAAAAGCTACATATAAAACATAAAATTTACAAAACAATAAAAGAAACAGTGCTTTTACACAAAAATATTAACACACAATTTTTATTAATATTAAAAACAAAACACAAAAATATAAGCAGCAAAGTAAAAACACAGTGCTTATAATAAAACAAAAAGTATTTTAAGTAACAAAATATTTAATATTTTACAAAAACAAAACAACACAACCTTAACAATTAATAATTTCAATACAGATTGAATACACACAAAAACATTCATACGTTACAACACATCATACGCATTACAACAACAACACACTTCAACAAAAGAATAATAAATAAAACACAAGGAAAAAGCTTTTTGTTTCTTGTTAAGGTTTGTACCCTACTCCCAGCAAGCAAGGTCAGTTTGTCAATTACAACTTACATTAAATAAAAAATTCATATAAATTTGAATTGGGTAAATCTTAAAGCAATATAAAAGATAAATATTCAATATTTCTGTTTATAAGAAAGTAAAAAATAGGAAACAGAAACCCACCCGTTCACCCACCCGATTGCTAGTAAAGTGAAGATATTTTACATTGCTTTTAAGAAACTAATATTACACTTTTCATTGTGTAGTGCACATATTAGAAAAAATACCCAATAGCAAATTTTTAGCTGCTGGTGAAAAAAGGAAACATTTTTTTCTTCTCTCGTTTACTACAAACGATATAATTTTTTCCTTATTGCATCATAAATAATAAAGTTTTAATTACTTAGAAACCCATACCCTACTCATATATTGAAATATATTGTTTATATTGCTATTAAAGAACCCATATTGCCGTCAGGGCTGTGTAGCGTGCACAAACATAAGTTAAATACCCAGTTGGAAATTTAGTTCCTGTGAAAGTTTTTTTTAATTTCCAATTTAAAATTTTTTATTTAATTTTTATAAAACCCCAAATATGTCTGACTTAAAATCTTTGGCCAACGACTTAATGCGATACATCCAGGTGGATTTAAAAGCCTTTGATGAGGATTATCGCGACTCACCCGAAAATTGCCAATCTTTACCCGCTCTCAAATTTAAAAAACGAGAATTAGAGGATTTATGGGCAAATATTGATCGCAAGTTTAAACAAATTAGAGAATCTTCGGATTTAAGTGATCCGGAAAGGGCAAAGTTAATAAACTTAACGGAACTTGTACATCACGCCAGGTCTGCTAAGAACTTTTACAGAACTAGCATGATTTCTATTGATGAATCGATTGAGGCTGTAACGCACCTTAATGAAACCCGACCCTCTTTACCTGAGACTCCAATTACACAACCCAACAATTCCGTAGGCTTTAATGTACCCCCTTGCGATATGCCTATATTTAATGGCGATTTTAAGTTATGGGCCTCTTTTAGAGACCTTTTTAAGGCAATTTATGGCAATAATACCCGTTTGAGTGGAGTTGAAAAACTATTTTATTTAAAGCAAAAAACAAGTGGCGAGGCCAAAGAAATAGTCGACAACGCACCCCTTACAAATGAAGGCTTTCTTATAGCATGGACTCAATTAGTTGCTAAATATGAGAACAGAAGGATGCAAATAAATGCACAGCTTAAAACCCTTTTTAATTTACCCGCTATAAACACAATGTGTGGTACTTCTATAAGAAAGCTTCAAAGAAAAATAAATTGCTGTATTGCAAACTTAAATTCGTTAGAGATTGATACGGATAATTGGGATCCTATCTTTGTATATCTCTGTTCGACGAAACTACCCAGAGAAACCCGAAGAGAGTTTGAAAAAACTCTTCAAGATTGTGCAGAAATGCCATCTTTGGCGGATCTAGATTTGTTCTTAACGAATACATATAAAGAGCTTACATCTGTAAACGATGTATTGGATCCGATCACCCACCCTACAACCCACCCTAACTCACACTCAAAACCCAAATACTTCCCAGAGAACAGAAATCAATTCGATAGAAAGGGTAAAGCCTTCCATAATGCAACCCAATCTTTTAAAGACGGCCCGAGGAGTAAATCCCATACTGAACAAAAATTTTCAAAATCTACCCATACCCAACCAAATACCCAAGGTACCCTAAACAACCCAAATACACAATCTAAGCCCGATGGCTCTATTTGCAAGCTTTGCAAGAATAGTCACACGTTAAGAGAATGTTCAGTGTTTACTTCTTTAGGGGTAAACGAGAGGATTGATTTTGTGAAAAAGAATGCAATGTGTTACAATTGCTTGGCTATTGCCCATATAATAAAAGATTGTCGCAGCACACTTACGTGTAGATATTGCGGTGGCAGACACAATACCCTTTTACATAAACCAACTTCAAATACGATCCCACAAAATGATAATGAGCAACCCTCAACTTCAAGAAACGCGGCACAATCTTTTTCAACCCACACCCAATCTACGTTAAATAAAAGAGCGAAGTTATTAGGCACGGCAGTTCTAAGTGTTGAGATTCAAGGCGAAAGATTCCCAGCCAGAGCACTTATTGACCCAGCTTCAGACTTTTCGTTCATTTCAGATAAACTAAGACGCAAATTGCGTATACCCACTACCCCTATTGTTGCTGAAATTTCTGGACTTAACGAAGTGGTGTCAGCTCGATCTAATAAACTGTGTAATGTCTTGCAAAGTAGTTTCAAGTTAAATATCCAAGCAATTGTCGTAAAAACTCTAACGAGAAACCTACCCACCCAGAGTATAAACCCCACCATATATAAAGACTTGGATGAAATTCAATTAGCTGACCAAAAATTCTACGAAAGTCGACCAATCGATTTCATAATTGGCAGCGACTTTTACCCCCTAATATTAAAACCCGGTGTTAAGAAAGATGTTCTTAACACACTAATAGCGCAGGAAACTGAATTTGGTTGGATTTTAACTGGTCCTGTTCAGAACTCACACCATACCCAACACATGGTATCATACTTTAATTCTGTCAAGCTTGACAAATTTTTAACCAAGTTCTGGCAGATTGAGGATATACCCAAGGAACAGAAGATATCTGAAGAAGAATTATGTTGTGAAGAGCACTACATAAAAAATACTCAAAGATTACCCAGTGGACGTTATCAAGTAAGCCTTCCATTTCGTTACCCCGCAGTCGAGTTAGGAAATTCTCGCCACATAGCAATGGCTCAATATTTAAGAAATGAAAGAAGTTTGATGAGGAAAACAGGGCTTAAGCTAGAATATGATAACGTCTTACAAGAATATATTGACTTAGGTCATATGAAACCCGTCGTGGATTACCCGAATACGTCTTCAAATACACAGTATTACTTACCTCATCACGCAGTGGTCAAAAATGATAGAGTTACTACAAAAGTAAGAGTAGTTTTAAACGCTTCTAGCAAAACTTCAAATGGTAACAGTTTGAATGATGCTTTACACACGGGTCCCACCTTACAACAAGATCTAGTTGTACTCATACTCAAATGGCGCTTTTATAGAATTGTTTTTAGTGCCGACATTGCAAAAATGTATAGGCAAATAATGTTAAACCCGACCCACACACCCTACCAACGCATTTTATTCCGTAAAAGCGTAAATGAACCCAAAATAGACTACGAATTGCAAACAGTAACATTTGGCGTCAATTGTGCCCCATATTTGGCTATTAGAACACTTCACGAATTAGCCAAAGACATTCAAAATACACACCCTATTGCTTCGAAAATATTAAAAAATAACATGTATGTAGACGACATGTTGGCCGGTGGTCATACTATTGAACAGGCTAAAATTGCTCAAACCCAGCTGATAACTGCCTTTGATTCTGCTGGATTTCCTTTAAGAAAATGGATGTCAAATACGAAGGAATTGCTAATAAATTTACCCGAAGAACACCTTCTTGATGTCGAATTGCTTACCCTACCAGAATCTACCAACACCAAAACGTTGGGAATTAGATGGAACGCAAAGGAAGACGCATTTTTCTTTAGTGTGCCAACCATTGAAAGGAAATCAGCTTACACAAAACGAGGCGTTTTATCAGATATAGCTCGTTTATTTGACCCAGCTGGGTGGTTAGCGCCAATTGTTGTATCTGCTAAGACTATCATGCAGCAAATATGGCAAGATAACACAGCTTGGGATGAATGTCTTAACCCACTCACCCTAATTAAATGGCACAAGTTTTTACAGTTTTATGACGCTATTGATCAAATAAGGATTTCGAGGTGGATAAATTTTTCACCGTCAGCGAAAATTGAATTTCATGGCTTTTCGGACGCATCGGAAAAAGCGTACTCAGCAGTTTTATATGCTCGAGTCACACCCATAGACGGCCCTGCTTCCGTAACCTTACTTCTCGCCAAGACGAGAGTAGCGCCTATTAAAGTAATTTCGTTGCCAAAACTGGAACTTTGTGGCGCCGCGCTGTTGGCAAATGTAACACACAATTTACTGCCCCAACTCTATTCATCTCAACATCAAACTTATTTTTGGACAGATTCTTCAATAGTCTTAGCTTGGCTCAGCAAACCACCAAACTCGTGGAATACCTTTGTAGCGAACCGAGTTTCTACAAGAATGGAAACAGTAGGCGTAGAAAACTGGAATCATGTCGCTTCGCACGATAACCCAGCCGATATCGCTAGCCGAGGATGTAACGCAGAAGAGTTAAAAGAAAATAACCAATGGTGGAATGGGCCATTATGGTTAAAGGAATCACCTTCAAAATGGCCGACAACCCATAAACCCTTTGCAACTCAAGCTGAAGCAAAAAGAGTTCAATCATTTTCTACCATGGTTAATATCGACCCTTCCCCAGAGAGTACAACCGACCCTTACCCAGATATTTTACTACGATTTTCAAAATGGTCTAAGGCTTTAAGAGTAATGTCGTATGTTTATAGATTTTGTGCTCGCTCATCATCTACACGAACAAACTCAGTTCAAAACTATAAAATTATTCATGATCCAAATAGCTCTGTTCAAGAGTGAATTCAGAAATTGCTTACCCACCCAAACATTGAACTTGATGCAACTGAAATAAAATCTACCCAATATAGACTTATTATTAGGTCTCAGATGAAATACTTCGAAGAGGAATATAGTTGCTTAAGTAGAAAAAATCCAATACCCAAAAAGAGCCACTTACTCACCCTAACGCCATTTTTAGACTCCGCTAATATAATGCGTGCCAATGGTCGGCTTGCTAAGTCAAACTGTTTGTCTTACTCTGAAAGACATCCAATCATATTACCCTACGCAATAGTCTTGGGCTTAATCGTTCATTTGGGTGACTTGACAATAGAGTTCATTTAAAAAAAGTGAACTAGTTCGTTCTTCCAGTTCAGTAGTTCACTTTTAGTCAGTCAGTCTTTTGAGCCAGCTGTATATTTCGTCAGTCAGTTCATGTATGTAGTTTAAAGCAGAGTATGAAAACAAACAAAACATTTCGCAAACGTTTGCAAAATGTACAAAACTATTGAAAATTTTTAAATTGTATTGTACATGAGCAAAACCAAAACAAAAACTTTTCAAGTGTCAAAGAGAGAAAACGAAACAATTGGCTTTCCACTCATCTGCATTATTTAATTTACAGTTACAATCGTACATCTGAGTACAAAACAGATAGAGAAACGTTTTGTTTTGAGTAATTGATTTAGTTCTTGCTTGGTTTTTGTAGTGGCATAACAAGAGTACAATCCACAATGCCTCGTCTTTTTTTTAAATTTATTTTTTTTTCTTTGAATTACTTTTTATTTAATTTAATTTGTTTTTTTTTAATTACTATAGTAGTCAAAAAAAGCATTAATAAAAACAAAAAAACCTAAAAACCTCTTTTTATTTCACTTAGAAACAATAGTTATATATATATGACTAAATATTATAATGAGTAAATCAATTACCAAACGTTTGTCAAACGTTTTTACTCTGAATGTTTCAATATTGTTCTTACTCTTCTTTTCCAGCTGTGTACTGTTATATTAATGTACAATTTGCGCTCACGAGCGAAAATAATACAAAACAAAATGGCACAATCATTCTCATTGTTTTGGTTTTGTTTTTGTTTTACTCACTGCAAAGAACAAAACAAAACGAAAGCAAACGTTTCGTTTTGTTTGTTTTCGTACTCTGGTTTAAAGGTTCATTTACTTCAGTTGCTTGTTTTGATTTCTTATTCTGTTGTTGTTTATTTTTGTGTGTGTCAAGCTTTGAAAAAATTAATAAAAATTTAAATACTTAAAAAAACTTATTTAAATTTTTAATAAATATTTAAATATAATAAATATAATGTAATAAATATAAATTTTTGATCAAGTTCAAAAACACAATTGTGAATTTTTTATAAAATTTCTTTTCTTTGTTTTTCAACAAATAAATTTGACATTCCTCATTTTACAAAAACAAAATGCATAGTATTTTTCATGTTCTTTACCGAATTGATAGAAAAGAGACAACAATATTATTAGTTTCTATATGTTATAATATACTTTTTTCTTTTACTCATTGCCAGATTACTAAAATATGTTCATAATATAATCAGGGCTGCCATATTAAGAGATGTCTCGCCACATGTGGCAATTTTCAAACATTTTGACTACACTGCGATTTATAAAATATATGGCGATTTTTTTATTATTAAAAAGATTTCCGTATGACGTGCTAAATTTCCAATTATTATTTTTGATAAATACACTGAAATTAGATAAGCTATTAATTTATTTTAAGACTCTTATACTATGTTTCCACTATCAGCTTGTTGTCAACTTGTTTTGAGCAAAACGTGTCAGAGTGCTTCCATTATGTAAAACTGGTTTTGGTTTTCGATATCAATTTGGCATTAATAATGTTTACAAACATGAAAGCAAAATATATTTTTGTAAAATAATAAATATTTTCTTATTTGTTTTTTAATACACATCAAACATATAATTTAATAAGTCTTGTTATTTTGGTAAATCTGTAATTTTTTTCGAAATTGTTAATCACCAATAATGGAAAACTCTGCTGAGTTTTTTCATGGTTTTCGACATTTTTTGGAGCAAAACTAGTATTTATTTGAGTTTTTCGAACATGAAAACTGTATGGGAAAACAAGTAGCAGAACACTTGTTTTGCTGCAAATGTAGTTTTGTGGCCCAAAAAATGTAAAGCGGCCCATACACTTGCAATATTATTGTTATGATATTCGCCATATCATTTCCATTTTGTCCTATATTTTACAATAAGTCGCACAATAGTTTCATTCATTCAATAAAAAGGCGAACATAACCTATAGGAATAATATAAACAGCATTGTATAATGTTGCCAACACACTTCTCTTTCTTTTCGTTGTGCAATAAAAATCAAGTCTTTTGATTGTTGCCAATATATTGTTCCACCTTCGAATATCACATACACATTGGCGATATAATTGTACTATACGTAAAATTTAACAATTTTATTCTAAGTGTATGAGCCGCTTAAGTGAAATACTATTACATAATGGAAACACTCTGACACGTTTTGCTCAAAATAAGCACCCCTACCTCAAACAACTACTCCCATGAAAATATTCCTATATTTTTTTTATTTCGTATTGTGAATAATTCCTATAACAAATTTTATGGGAACGAATTCCCAAACTAAAAACATGTCAGGAACATGTAAGTTTTAATTTGTATTTTAAGGTAGGGCTCAATTAAATTACTTTTTTCTTTTATTGAAGGAGTATTAATAAGAAAAATTAAGATAAACATTATTCATTATTTATTTTATCATATAATTATTAGTGTTTTATTTTGTATATTTTTCTTTCAGAATACAAGCACTGACAATTTATTCACAATAGAGACATTTGTTTATAAAGCACTGACAAATAATGCACAATATAAATTTTTACTCCCAAAATATTTGCGATGACAAAAAATTGTCAGGTGAAAACGCTATGTTAATGCCGACAAAATCACCTCAACAATAAATTTCAGCATGTCCTACGGAAATCTTAAGCGGCCCATAGACACATACTGCTGACACCTACTGCCGATGAATCTTTCGTATACGTGTGTGATTGATATTTTACTACACACCTATCAATCATCATTTTAAAATAAATGTCATATCGTGAAATTCAAGAGAACCCCTACTTTCTTCACACGTTTTTTTCTCAGAAACTATTTTAAATTTGTTTTAATTTAAATTGAAAGAAAAATATATCATAAAATTAATAATTTTTTTTATTGTTCATTGAACAACTGTCAGCAGTATGAGTTCATTTTGAAATCAAACCTATTTTGGTTTTTCATACTGCATTGTCTGTGTGACGCATACATAAATAAAAATTTCAAATTTACAAACAAATGCTGATTGCATGAGCATGAGAAGTATGTGTCTATGTGACCCTTTATTAATAATACAAAATATTTTATAAATTGCCGAAAAAATCGCAGCTAGACATCTCTAAGTATGGCAGCCTTGATTTTATTATGAAAATGTTTAAAGCTATCTGGCAATGAGTAACCTAGCATTTACACATGCCACTGCCAGTTCGAAAAACTCAATACACTCACGTTTTTTTACTAATACACTCACATTTTTCGCAATGGCAGCTCCAGTGGCAGCAAAAATTGCATGCGAGTGGAAATTTGGCACTTGCTTGCCACTAAATGACAAAACGATGAACAATGTTACCCTGTTCAAAATTTAATGCAAATTAACTGGATTATTGTCAAAATGTTTTTAAAGTTTTAATATGATACGTTTATTATTATGATTAATTTTTTGAAACGCGCATTAATAAAAGCAAGTTTGTTAATTATAGAGCATTAATATTGTTAAAATAATGCTTATATAAATATATGTAAAACATTTCCCCAAAAATGTGCCTATATGATTAACTCGGTAACTCTATTTGGTTTTTTGGTACTTTTTTTTTTAATTTGAGAAGTCAACAAATTATCTTAAGTTGACGCTTCAACGACATTTTGAAAATGAACTCGCAGTGGCATGTGTAATCACAAAAGCCAATGGCATGAGATTCGACTCTTTCGAACATTTTTTCTTTGATAATATGTATACAACAGTGGCATGCCACTACTTGCATGTGTAAAGGCAGGGTAATACTATTGTTGTTTCTTTTCAATCAGTGCGGTAAAGAATAGAAATCAAGTGGACAAGCAACTGAAGTAAATGAACCTGTGAACTAAATGAATTGAACTAAATGAATTGAACTAAATGAACCCTCTCAAAAGACTGCTGACGCAAAAGACAAAGAAATCAAGTGGACAAGCAACTGAAGTAAATGAACCTGTGAACTAAATGAATTGAACTAAATGAATTGAACTAAATGAACCCTCTCAAAAGACTGCTGACGCAAAAGACAAAGTGACGAAAAGTGAACTGTTGAACTAAAAGGAACTGTCAGACTGAATGACAGTTCAACGTTCATCTGACTGACTAGTTCAATTGAACTAGTTCGTTCATGAACTACCCAACTCTACTACGCAAGCCAAATTGCAAAACTGTTAACTTTACACGTACGTTTGGTATCGCTACATGGCGGGAATCAACTTATGCTGAGAATAATTAGATCTGGCTACTGGATTCCAAAACTTCAAAATCTTATTAGATCAGTAGTAAATAGATGCATTCCATGTACGAAATATAAAAACCGACAAACTACTCAATTTATGGCGGCGTTGCCGCCAGAGCGCACTCAATTAACAAGGCCATTTTACAATGCTGGTGTTGACTTCGCCGGACCATTCGATATAAAAATTTATACTGGCAGGAATTGTAGAATAACCAAAGGATATGTATGTGTATATGTTTGCTTTGCAACAAAGGCGATTCATTTAGAACCTACATCCGACCTGTCAACCCAGGCCTTTATGGCAGCATTCGCTCGATTTTTTTCGAGGCGGGGATGCCCTGTCGCCATTTATTCAGACAACGGGACAAACTTCGTTGGAGCCTGTCAATTATTGAAAAAAGAGCGACAGGAATTCATTAAACAATTAAAGGGATCTGTAATTGCCTCTTATAGCTTCCAAAACTTGACGTGGCACTTTATTCCCCCCGGAGCACCACATATGGGTGGCTTATGGGAAGCGGGGGTAAAGAGCTTCAAATCCCATCTAAAAAAGATGAACACATTAAAATACACATTTGAAGAACTGGCTACGCTCCTAGCTAGAATAGAAGGATGCCTCAACTCACGACCCTTAAGTCCGTCAAGCGATAACCCGCAAGATCTCGGTTCTTTAACCCCAGGTCATTTTTTAATAGGTTCACCCATACTTACCCCAGCGGAACCCGATTGCAGTAATGATAATGTTACTTTAGCAAATCGATGGCAAAAGCTAAAAATTCAGCATCACAACTTCTGCAGGCGATGGAAAGATGAGTACCTTAAGGAGCTGCATAAAAGATATAAATGGAAGAACCCTAAACGTCAAATTGAAGTTGATGATGTTGTTGTGATTAGACAAGACAACCTACCCCCTAATGAATGGCTACTTGGGCGTGTTACCCGTACTTACCCAGGTTCAGATGAACGAATTCGTGTCGTTGAATTACGAACGTCCTATAACAAAAGTTGTTGTCTTACCCACTAACTAAATTTAGTATATCGTCTAGTCTACTAATACGTCTTTGTACTTACCCTACTCTAACCCTACTTAATTTACAAGTTAAATCATTTATACTTACCCTTCATAATACTAAGCCTACTTACACTAATGCTTTCTTTAATCTCACCCAAGTTTACTACATAACGGAATGGTAACGGCTGTTTTTGAGTGGTTAATCAAATTTGTTTAACGCTGACTCTTTCTCTAAACCCAAAGAGGCTGTGAATTTTCCCTTATGTATTAAGCTTAGTTCATCTTAACAATCCCCTTGGTTGAATTTAGTACCTTATATTTCATACAGATCATGGCACCCAACAACAACCGTTCCCATCGTTCAAAAACTGGATCCAACAACCATCACGAATCTCGTCAACAATCCAGACATGTAGAACCCAAACGTCATTTTGGATGTGGAATCTGTCAAGCGAACCATTGACTAGCCGACTGTCATAAATTCCGTGCCCTCAACCTAGCAGACAAGTACAAAAAGGCAATAAAGTTGCATTACTGCATTAATTGTCTAGCGAGGAATCACTTGATTACAAAGTGCCCTAGTAAAACACGCTGCCAGAAGTGTGGGGATAAACACCACTCTATCCTACATGGACCACACCGTATTTTAAAAAGTTTCCCAACCACGTCTTCGTCAACCCGATCGCAACCTAAGTCACCGGTTCCTGCACCACGTCGATCCCTTGCCTCGTCAACCAGTTCCACAACTACAGTCATCCCCATCGGTCTACCTACATCACTGCACAAAGTGATCGTACCCACAGCTCAAGTACACGCCATGACCGAAGATGGTTATGTGTCATTGCGGGCAATTGTCAACCCAGGCCTCGTCGCGTCACGTATCGCGCTTTCGGTGGTAGAAAGGCGCAAAATTGACACTTTCCAATTGGATGGGAAAAAATACGTTAAACTGACCATAACACCGAACATGTCATCCATTATAAAGTACGACATGTACTTTCTGGTCACACGAGATCTTCCCAAGCTTCCATACACGGCAACCATTAGAGGTTCCCTTAAAGAAAAGTTTGAGAACCTCGAATTGGCAGATCCCAGCTTTGATTCGAATGAACTCGTCGAGGTCGACCTTGGTGGTGATCTGTACAGCAAAATTTTGAAGTCGAACATAATTCACGTTGATGGTGGATCATTGTTGGCCCAGGACTCAACTCTCGGTTGGCTTATTATGGGCACTTATTCTGCCTAGACTTCTTCCAGGCTTCTAGGCGGGGAGGATGTTCACATCTGTGAACAAAAGGCTATAGCCCCAACTCCGGCGATATCATCAACGCCCCCACTAACAGCTGGTTGTTTAACTGCAGCTACAAAACTAAAAACCACTCTCAGAATAATCCCCGAGAAGGAAAAAATATCGTGCACGCTAAAAACATCAACTTAAAAATAATAAAAAAAACCTAGTGAGAAAATAAATAAAATAAATAAAAGAGAAGACATAAACCTCGTAAATTAAAAGTGTTTAATTTATTACTCAACTCCAAAACCATTGTGTAAATACCTATAAAGTTTAACCACCTTTTGTTTATTTACTTTTAATACATACTTAAAAATACATATTACCCTATGTGCTAAAAAATACTTAAAAACTTAAAATATTTAAACTATACTTACTAATATGATAACTAAGAAAATCACCATATTAAAATTGAGCCTTTTAAGTTGAGAAGACTATAATCGGACTATTGAGGTGCATTTCAGAATTAACGTTGGAGATTTGAGAATGGTATTTGATATCAAATGCATCTCAAGTTGATATCAAACAATAATGTTTATTGGGAAGAGGAATAGGTATAACAAGGCGAATAATTTTGTAGCAGTTTGTAAAATTGTTGAGCCGCTTTCTGAATACCGTTCCTAAGTTATCGATATCCATGTTTTTCTGGATCTACGATGTAATGGCTGGGTGTCTGCTATTCATTGTCCCAAAAATAAGTTTTAGTTAAGAATAAAAGTATAATAGCATATCGGTTTGTTGCATATTCAGAAGTTGCTTAATAATTGTTGAACTTCATAGATAAAAGTTTAGATCGGTTTCCATGTTCACTAAAAAGTATTCATCATTTCTTTTGCCTTTCTAGTCACCTCACAAAAAGTAAGAAAGCAATTTTTTTTAATGATATTGTTATATATATTTTGTTAGTTGGAAATTTTATAAGTTTTATGTTGTTGTGAATTTGATTAATATACATCGAAATCACTTCAGTTATACCAATACATAGTTGAAATATACTTAAACAGTTTCAGTAGCAAATTTGAAAACATTATATTTAAACTATTCGTTAAATATATGAATGGGTTTCCCTTCAAATGTTTGTTTTTAAGAACTTGGTGGTTAGACTTGATATAGTAAAAAATCAATAACGTCTGCGTTTAGTTATACGGAAATTCTAACTAAACATAAAATAAAAAAAATTTCTTTTATATTTCCGAATTGGATTTTTGAAATTTGTTTATCTCAATTATACATCCTCGCAACAAATAGTTGCTGCCCTAACCCACAATGATAATTAATGCATACTTTGTAAGGAAAAATTTTTTAACGGCCAGGAGTGTCTAATCATTTATGAATGCAATCATGCGTTTCATCGCAATTGTATTGAAAATCATTTGGCCAGCTCCTCGGAGTGTCCTTCATGCCAACGTCCATGTTCATTAGCAGAATTAAAGGCAAAAATTATTCATGAACCTTTACAAATTGTTGAAAAACTTAAAAATGCTGGTCGTGGTAGGCCTCTTGGCGCTATATCAAAGCATTATGATACTCGAGGCAACGCCAAAAGTTTATTCACTGAACCCCTTTCGCCTTCTTTCAATTATAGTACACATTCAGAGGCAAATGTCCCGATTGAAAATGCACTCACTCAGATAAATCAAACCCAACCAAATAATATCAACTCCCCTTCTGATTCTAATAGGCCACACAATAATCATAGAACCTGTAATGGTAACGATTCACGAAATATAGATTACTCAAATTTAAATTTTATAATAGAAAACACTATGACACGATTTTTGCAAAATCTTAATTTGGTTCCACCATCTCAGCCTATTCTCAGTGACCAAAACACGTAATCCCCGAACTCGTGGTCAAAATGTTGCAAATTTTGTTCAAACCCCTTCAGACTCTCGTCAAAACTTGACTCCCACATCTTTTGATGAACATTTTGCCATACGTGCAGATAAGATAACGTCAATCATACCAAATTTGCACATCAAATTTGATGGATCCAGCAATGGAATTTCAGTCGATGAGTTTCTCTACTGAGTAAGATGTCTGACGAGAGAGAATTTTAATAACGACTTAACGTTAATTTGTAAAAACTAACATATCTTGCTAGCAGGTCGTGCGCGAGATTGGTACTGGCGCTACCACAAGCAAGTGGAAGTTGTTGAATGGAACGAGTTTTGTGAAGCACTCTAGTACCAGTACAAAGACTCTAAATCGAGTTCTTATATACATAAAGAGATCAGGAATAGGAAAATGAAATCTAACGAAAGTTTCGAAGCCTTCTATGAATCTATATGTGCCATGCTAGATCGATTAGCTACCCCTTTCCCCGAATCTGAATTGGTACATATATTGACCCGGAACCTTCGCCCGGTAATCCGGCACGAGTTACTTTATGTTCCTGTCTACTCAATTGCTCATCTTAGGAAATTGGTCCGGATGAGAGAACAACTTATGGACACTGATTTTTTTCGTAAGAATAAAATAAACCTCTCGTAAATTTCCATATCAGACGTCACATTTCTGAGGTTGAATGTTCAAATGATATAAATGTAACTGATCCCCAAAAGGAGCAAGAGCTATCAGTCGCATTGACTTGTCCAACAATCGACTTATACGGTTAAATGTTGGAACTGTGATCAGCCCGGTCATCATTGGGAAGACTGTATTGCATCTCGGAATATATTTTGCTATGGCTGTGCCATGAAGAACACTTTCAAGCCACAGTGTGCAAAATGCATCCATAATAAAGTTAATATTTCAAAAAACCAATCAGCGCCGACGACCAGTCTTCAAAATTACCAGTAAAAATAAATTATTAAGAAAACAAAAACCTAGGTCTCCACAATATTAGAATTTTCAAGCATGAAATAGAAAATATAAATAATCTGAATGTTGAAGACGAAAACATTCAGAACAAACATTTAGAAAAAGGGAAAAATCCAGTACTGCGTCCGTTAATACCCTACCATATTAGGTATCAGAAATATGAAGAAGCCCGAAAGAGAATTTTTGAGATAAATACCTTAAATTACTGCCATTCCAAACAAAACGTTATTCGAAAAGATTACGTATATATTTTAAAGATCGAAAAATTTTCTCAAAATATGCTATATCATCTATAGTTAACAACACTTTGGATAAACGATTCTATGCCCCTGTAAAATTTTTAACGTTCTTTGAATTTGGTCTTTTGGACACAAACGTTGGCTCTTTCATGCATAGGGTTATATTTAGCTTCTTTTGATTTTTCCAATTTTCAAGAGTTTTGTCCTTTAAACAAATTTGTGAAAACTGCCGATGGTAGGAAGCAAAATGTCCTTGGATATCTGTACGTCGATGTTACATTTAAGGATATTGTGAAAAAATTATAAATACTTATTGTCCCCTAAATAATCCAAAGACTCATACTAGGAATCGATTTTTGGAAAACTTTTGACTAATCTCCCCAAAATTTTGATAATATTATCTGCACCACCACAAATCATATCCGAATTGTCAAATTCTGGGCCAATATTACCCAAATCTAACTCTGACTTAAATTTTGAATATCCTCTATCTGCTAGTCAGAAACGGCAACTTTCCGCCATTATTGATCTTTTTCCCAACTTCGAAAAACAGGGTTTAGGTCGGACAGGTTTGATCGAACACTCAAAAGATGTTGGACACGCTAAGCCTGTTAAACAAAGATTTTATCCCGTGTAACCGGCAGTCGAAAAATTGATGTTTCAAGAAATAGACCGAATGCTGGAGTTGGGAACTATTGAGCCGTCTTCCTCGCCTTGGAGCTCGCAATGAGGCTGGTGCTTAAACCGAATAAAATAAGGCTTTGCCTTGACGCACGAAAATAGAACGCAGTAACCAAGAAGGATGCTTACCCTTTGCCCAATATCGAGGGTATCTTTTCCCGATTGCCGAAGGCAAACCGAATCTCCAAACTCGACTTAAAATATGCCTAATGACAAATAGGTTTGACGGATGAAGCTAAGCCATTGACCGCGTTCACAGTCCCGGGGAGATCGCTATATCAATTTGTAGTTATGCCCTTCGGACTTTGTAATGCGTTCTCCACTATGTGCCGCCTGATGGATAGCCTTATATCCCCCGACCTGCGACATTCAGTGTTTGGTTATTTGGATGATTTAGTAATTGTGTCAGAAGATCTTGGTTCTCATTTGTCGATCCTTGTTCGAATTGCCGAGGAGTTTAGGAAGGCTAATCTAACTTTGAACGTAGCAAAATCAAAATTTTGTGTTACGGAGGTTAATTACTAAGGATATATCATTGGGAATGGAGGTATTAGGACAGATCCCGATAAGGTAGAGACTATTCGAAATTGGCCTGTGCCTGGTAATTTAAAACAGGTACGCGGTTTTCTTGGACTAGCAGGTTGGTACCGAAGATTTGTATCAATTTTCTCAACCATAGTGTGCTCCATCACTGATGTTGTGACCACAAAAAGAGGCTCAAAAATCATTTGAACTGATAAAAAAAATCTACTCACATTTGCGCCTGTCCTCTCAAATCCTGACTTCTCGAAAAAGTTTTACTTACAATGCGACGCCAGTGACTTCGGCATCGGTGCTGTGTTGGTGCAGTACGATGATGATGGTCATGAAAAACCGATTGCTTTTATGTCAAAAGATCTGAACTCTGCCCAACGCAACTATAGTGTCACCGAACGCGCATGTTTGTCGGCATTAGAAGCGATTCGAAAATTAAGATGCTATCTTGAGCTTCAAGAATTTAAAGTCGTAACTGACCACGCCTCCTTAGTGTGGTTAATGAGACAGCAGGAGGTGACCGGAAGGTTGGCGAGATGGGTATGGAAGCTGCAGAGATATAAGTTCACTATTAGCAATCGAAAGGGAAAGGACCATGTGGTACCGGACGCATTATCAAGGATTCCGTTCGAGGAAATTTCCTCTTTAGAATTGACAGAACCGGAAATTGATTTGTTTTCACCTCATTTCCGGGATCAGGACTATATTGCCATACAGGGAAAAGTACGTGAACATCCTTCAAAATATCCTGATATTAAAGTTCTTGATTATTTTGTCTATATTCGAACAAATCATTATAGTGGAGAGGCGATGGAGGAAAACGAATCTTGGAAAGTGTGGGTACATCAAAATTTTAGGAATAATTTAATTTTTCGATTTCACAATTCTGCAATTGCGGCACATGGGGCATGGTAAAAACCTTAGAACTAATCCGTAGAAAGTTTCATTGGCCAGGAATGGTACGCGACGTGCGTAAATACATAAATTCTTGCGAAATTTGTAAGGAGTGCAAAGCTCCAAAAAACTCTTTAAAACCCAATATGGGTAACTAAGTCGTAACGTTAAGGCCCTTTCACAGACTATCTATTATCTATTATTCAAAAGTATCTTTTGGAACATATATTCCATATTTACGGTACTCCGGAGACGTTAGTAAGTGACAATGGCTCGCAGTTTAAAGCCAACGAGTTCAATTTATTCTTGACTGAACTTGGTATACAGCATACATATACGGCAATATATTCCCCACAATCGAAAGCCTCCGAGAGAGTGAATATATCTATCATCGCTGGCATTAGATCATATCTGAAAAAGGATCAGACCTTGTGCGATAAAAATTAAAGCTTTATAAGCTGTGCTTTGAGGAATTCGGTCTACCAAACAATTCATTGCTCTTCATATAATGCCGCATTCGTGCAAGAAATAATTACCCATGGCAGCATCTACGCGTTACTAAGAAACTTAAATGTCCTTAATACACCATCGATGAATTTACAACGAGACGACCAACTTCAGCTACTGCACCACAAAGCTTACGAAAGGAATAAAAATCAATATAATTTTAGGACAAGACCGATTTCATACGCCGTCGGACAATATGTGTATCGTAGAAATTTTGCGCAGTCAAATCTGGAAAAGAAATTCAATTCTTAGTTAGCACCAACTTTTCTGAAATCGAAAATAAAACAA
This sequence comes from Pollenia griseotomentosa, assembly GCA_963931875.1. NCBI lineage: Eukaryota > Metazoa > Arthropoda > Insecta > Diptera > Polleniidae > Pollenia > Pollenia griseotomentosa. The sequence goes on along the minus strand of OZ007565.1, from coordinate 1,228,289 downwards.
AAAGAAGGCAATTGTTACTATATTTTAGATGATGAAAATCGAAAATTGTTAGCCACCTACCACGCAAAAGATCTTCGGGCATAATCCTCTTGGTTAATACCAGGATTACGCGGTTTGTAATGTAGGATTTTTTTCTCTTCCCTTTTTCATAAATTTGATCTTCACTTTTAATTTCATAAAATATAAAACAAGTAAAAAAATGTCTATGTGTGGCGTCGTTTATATATATTGAGTTGCATTAACACAACTGGTCAATCTGCATGTTAATATACGTTGGCATTTATACACCCCCCCCTCCCCCATCATTACGCTTGCAACATTTTAATAACTCTCTTAACAAAAAAAAAAAAAAAAAAATTAAGTACATTCGGTTGCATTGAACTTAAAAGATTAAAGGTAAAATATTTTTATAACATTGGTGATGAAAATATGTAGTTAATATTAATTTCCATAGAAAACTACGAGCTACACTGATAGAAAAATGCATCTTCATATTGATGATGCCCTAACATCAGAATAGTGACATCAATGTTACTACAAATGACATCAATGATGCAAAATTGCCATTTTTTACGTGCTATCTTTTTTATGACTATAGTGACATCAATTCAATGCCACACTATTTTCATGATTACAATGTATTATAAGAAGCAAAAATTCCTATATTCTATTTTTTTTAAATTATTTAGTTAAATACATGAAATTTTTAAAGTAGAATGATCACGAAAACCACATGAGGAATGGTGCTGGTGTCTTATTATTAAGAGTTCTGCTGTAAACAAAGGTCGTTATTTAACAAACGTGAAACAAACATATGCAACGGGTAAGTAAATAATAATATTCTCTCACTTTGACTTAAGTCAATTCCAATGACTTTGACTTAATGAAAAACTGTCATTAAATTGATGCTAATGTGTCCTTTCTCCGATGTTACTGCGTCATCGTACTGAGGACATGTTCGTTATTTCTGTGATGCCGATGTGTCATCCCATTGATGACATAATTTCATTTTGACCCTGATGACACTTTGGCCAAGTGATGTTAAGGTTGACATCACAATGATGACAAGTGTCATGGGGTCAAAAACGAAGGCACTTGTCATAGTACTGATGTTAAAATACATCAGCGTTATGACGCCTTCTCTATCAGTGTGAGGCTGGTGCTTAAGCCGAATAAAATAAGGCTTTGCCTTGACGCACGAAAATTGAACGCAGTAACCAAGAAGGATGCTTACCCTTTGCCCAATATCGAGGGTATCTTTTCCCGATTGCCGAAGGCAAACCTAATCTCCAAACTCGACTTAAAATATGCCTACTGACAAATTGGTTTGACGAATGAAGCTAAGCCATTGACCGCGTTCACAGTCCCGGGGAGATCGCTAAATCAATTTGAAGTTATGCCCTTCGGACTTTGTAATGCGCCATCCACTATGTGCCGCCTGATGGATAGCCTTATACCTTTCGACCTGCGGCATTCAGTGTTTGGTTATTTAGATGACTTAGTAATAGTGTCAGAAGATTTTGGTTCTCATTTTTCGAAGCTGAATACCAAATTGTGTATTTGCCTCAAAGTATACGTACTTCTACATCCATTTTTATCTGGGAAACCAACATCTGAAATTGAACACATTTAATCTCCAGGCATATCTAAATATTTTTGTCGTGGTGGACTCATATAAAGAGCCACCACTGTGCTTTTATTGATACCGATGTATGTAGTATTGTGTGTTGTGAGCGCGATCATCCAAAGGCTGAGCTTAGGTATGTTTGAAATAATGTCTGCTTAGAGAATTTACAAGTTCCAAGAGCAGTCAGAATTTCGAGGGATAGAAGAAGGAAAAAACACAACTGAATGTAAAGGAAAAAAATTTACAGCAAATCATTACCAATTGAAGCTCCACGAAAATAGAATTGTTTAAGTTCAAAGTTAAAATTAAATCCACAGTATATCAAGGATAAAATAAAAAGAAGGAAATATCATCCCTAAGGTCATTATTCTCCTAATATCGGAAAGAATGTGTCCCAAAAAAATGAAACAAACAGTGAACATATCCTTAATGTAGTGGAGACTTGTAGCCGTGCTTGTAACTATAGTGCATTTAAGTTATTTAATAAATACCTCAACCTCAATTTTGCTCGTGCATAGTAAATGAAAAAAAAAAAATTAGTTGAAAACACAAATAGAAGAACCGCATTATAACTATTTAAGTCAATGCTTGTAAATTAAAAAAAAAAAAACAGCAAGATATTAAACCCGTTCCTAACACTTATTAAACTAACTAAAAACATTATATTGTACGTTAAAGTTTATGTTTTGGTTAAAAAGAGAAGTTAGATTATTAAATTTTTTTCCCTAATTTTAATTTAGCGTACATTACATAATTTGTCAACGATATGCATGGAATAGACCTATTATCATTTATTACCTCATAATTTTACCTTCATGCATTCATTTTTATTCTCCAGCAGTTGCAGAGGCCTCTACAAAAGCTTAACACATCGACATACCTACACTTATGAACTTGGTGAGTGATGAAAAATAATATGTCTATTTATGTATGTATATCGAGTAGTTTTATCACATCACCATCCAGACTGATGAAAGTAATAATCATTAACAACATTTATTAGGAACATTTTTGTCATGTTGGGAAAAATTTTTTTTTGTTATTTTTTTGTTTTGAAAGTTTGCGACTTTAAAGGGTATTGATTTTAATTAAGCTTTCAATTATTTACATTAGGTTGATTTGGTTATTAGTGTGTTAAAACCAGGGTAGGTATTTCCTCGCAAAGAATTCTTTTTTTTTTATCTTTCCCTCTTCGTTTCGCGAAAAGAAGAGATTTGTTGTTTTTGTTTCGTTTCTATAAACGAAGGCGAGAAACTGCTGTGTTTTCTTTCGTTGATATTTGTGCTGAAATAAAAAACCATTCGTTTGGTTGAAAAAGAAGGAAACGAAATGGAGAGAAGAAGCAAACAAAATTGTTTCTTCTTTCTAAATCGAAGGAAAAAAATAGAGGGAAATAAAAGAAGGAAAAAACTTTGTTCATTGAAATTTGTTTTAATGAATGTCTATGTAATAAATTGATTTCGTTTTGGTAAATTATTAGGGAATTTTTCAAAAACGAACCAAGTCTTTGCTTTTAATTTTACTTCATAACAATATAATTTCAATAAAAAACAGAAAAAGAATTCTTTATTTTTTCCTTCCTTCCATTCGATATTTCGATTTCATTTTTCTTTTCTAATTTTATTCTCCTTCAGTTTGTTTCCTTCTATATCATTCCTCTTCGTTCTGCTAAACGAAGAGAAGCATTTGTGTTTGCTTCGGCAAACACAAAAGAAGGAAACAACAACAATATTTTCTTCTTTCTCGCGATAATGATAATCGAAAAGTTTTGTACAAAAAAACCTTCGCGAGAAAGAAAGAAAAAAGAAATTCATTTACCTACTCTGGTTAAAACTTTACTTTATTAGTAGAGAAAAAAGTTAAATATTTTTGTGTTAGCCCCTAAAGGTTTCTTATTTTTATAAAAGAAAAAAAAAACAATTATGTCTTTTTTCTCTCTTTAGGCTCCTTGAATTATAGTTAGAATGAAATTAGCTATGTAAGTTTATTTTGTATAAGCGGTTAAGAAAACCTTGAACAATATCTTCTTGAGTTTGTTTGATAATAAATTAAATACCATTATGGCAAACTACGAGGTTAAATAGTTTTCTTACTATGTGATGTGTTAGAGGTGGGGACAGAAGAATGGGGACCTTAGTAAGAATACAATCGCCGTTAAGATCACTGGCAGGTAGGGTTATGAGGCGAGTATCTTCCTAATGCCATCAAGGAAGGGACGATCGAAGCGTTAGTGAATATAGCGAACTTCTTTTGTGTTTATTTTTTTTCCCAAATTTAATATTGGTCTAAGCGAGGAATAACTTTCCAGCTTTTTGTATAGAGATCACTTCCTGGCCCAGTGATTTCCTTTGTTGGAGTCCATACTAACATTTATGTAGCCATTTTTTCCTTTTGGTAAGCGAGATATTTTGGACAAGAACTCCTCCAACCGCTCCATTAGTCCATTTATCTCGGAAACCCGTAACATGTTTAGCGAGAGGTATTACCACTTAGGCATAACCCTAGCCTCACACGAAAAAATAAGAAAAGACAAATTTGTTCATTACAGATCTTGTGTTGAGTTCGCGTTCTAAAGGTTAAGTATAAATTGTATGAAAACTTTTGACATGAATACAACTTTTAAGCTCTTATTTTTATAGGTCAGTTATATGCTGAGCATTTCACGAATTCAGTAGACTCCTACACGATTTGTACATACACAGCTAGCATAGACTGTTTGGTAGACGATTGTGTTTGATACACAACTATAAAAGAAAGAATCATGTGATGATTATCTGACGAGTAATAATAACGAAAACATCAGAGTTTTTTTATTGATTACTTTTTTAAACATTTTCTAACACGCTTGTCCTTTGATTTTGGAATGTGTACCATGCAAGTCCAAAAACAGTAATTTAATGACTATTTCCACTCTGTTTATCTATCGTCAAACAATCATCGCATGAATCTTTTGCAACTCCCTGCATGAGTTATATAACAATTACTGAGCTTCCTAAATAAGAGCGCTGTTTTAAACATAAAAATTCTATTGCCAAAACAATTACAATAAAACCCTCATCTTTCCAATAAGACCGTCAGTTATTAAATTCGCGATAAAAAGGTTTGTGTCTTATTAACTGAACATGAGAAGTTTTGACATGAAGAAGTACATCTCAACCAACTCCCTCCAAGATCAAAATAAGCGTCTTTCGCTGTGTTGTAAAAGTATCGCGTAGAGGAATTGAATTGTGTAATAGTTTCTCTCGTGCGAGGAATCTTTTCCGATTAAAAAATGCTCTCTTTTCATGAGATTCCCAGTAGACTCATACACGATTGAAAATGCGTACATACATAATAATAATCTTTCCATTTTCCATTGTTCTACGCTCTTTTTACTGCCAACCCAAAGAGTTAAAAGAAAATTTCAGAGACTCCTATTGCTCCTTAATGCCTGAATTTGCATGCAATTTGTCAAACTGGCCTCTTGTAAGCTCTAAATTAGAGGTCGTGTGGTCCACTAGCTTCTGCCTCTGTGTTCGAAATTCTTTCTTTTTTGTATATAAAAATAAAAAAAAAATTATTAAAAAACACATTCTTGTGTATATATGTACATTTTTATTATTATATTTAACCTTTTTGCTGCTTACTTTTTCGGCAGATTTGGTCTCCATTTTTATTTTATATATTAAATTTATTTAATTATAATTTCAAAAGATTTTGTTATTCGTGCTTAATTCCCAGTTTTTATTATTGATAAAAACACTTGAAATTTATTGTTGATGGGATAAGCTATTCCTATGCGCATTTCACTGGTTGCTTAGGCCAGATCATCAGGAAACTTCATCCATAAAAATTTTAGAAAAACTAAAGATATTAAACCAAATAAAACTGTTAAGCGTATAAGACTTATAGCAACAGTTTTACTTGTAATAATATCAAAGTTTAAACAAAACACATCAACAATAAACAGTGGGTTTATCTCATCTTACATTCCCCACTACAATTAGTTGAAATTCTCTCAACATTAACTGTAGTTGTAAGTAGGTTAAGAAAAACAAAATAAAAACAACAACAACTTTACAAAAGATGTTGTCAATTAAGTATTTTTTAGGCCGTGCACTTGCCTGTTTATTATCAAAAAGTAATTTCAATTTTTGGGAATACAAAATTTTAATTTCAAAAGATTTTTTTTTTTTTTTTTTTTTTTTTTTTAAATTTTGTATTCCCAAAAATTGAAATTACTTTTTGATAATAAACAGGCAAGTGCACGGCCTAAAAAACACTTAATTGACAACATCTTTTGTAAAGTTGTTGTTGTTTTTATTTTGTTTTTCTTAACCTACTTACAACTACAGTTAATGTTGAGAGAATTTCAACTAATTGTAGTGGGGAATGTAAGATGAGATAAACCCACTGTTTATTGTTGATGTGTTTTGTTTAAACTTTGATATTATTACAAGTAAAACTGTTGCTATAAGTCTTATACGCTTAACAGTTTTATTTGGTTTAATATCTTTAGTTTTTCTAAAATTTTTATGGATGAAGTTTCCTGATGATCTGGCCTAAGCAACCAGTGAAATGCGCATAGGAATAGCTTATCCCATCAACAATAAATTTCAAGTGTTTTTATCAATAATAAAAACTGGGAATTAAGCACGAATAACAAAATCTTTTGAAATTAAAATTTTGTATTCCCAAAAATTGAAATTACTTTTTGATAATTTATTTAATTAATTTAAAAAATCTTCATTGTTTTGAAATTTAGCTATTTCGCACCAATTTTATATGTGGCTTATTTTGCCAGTTCTTGTGGTAAACTTTTTGCAAAACATTGTTACAGAAACACTTTTTCTCACATCCTTCCAATAATTTAAATTTTTTATTATTTTTTTTCCCCCCGGCCACGGTCAAGAATGAAAGATTATCAATAACAATTTTAATTAATTTTCATGTTGTAAAATTCCTTTCTTCATAAAAATAATTAAATGAACTTAATTAAGCCTAATTAAAAATATTAAAAACTTGGATTAAAAACCATAAATAGTTCAACAAAATAACCACAATACTAATTATTTTTTATTAATTATTAAAATGACAGATAATTCTCGCATAGTGAAGATACAGAAACACTTGTGTGAAAAACCCATTTTATGTGTCATTTTACACCGTTTTTGTTGCAATTCAGTTTTCATTAAAAACTACAGATTGCCCCATTCACAGTACAAAGAGATAAATTCACCTTCGCTGGTGGTACCTAGGAAATCTGAGAATGGGAGATGTGAAAATTGGCGAATAGTAGTAGATTTTAGACAATTGAATAAGAAAAGAGTGAATGACAAATTTCCATTAACAAATTTGGAAGATGTATAAGATCGCCTTGGTAGAGCAAAATGTTTTTCAACTTTGGGCATGACTAGTTCTTTCCATCAAATAGAATTCAAGGCATTTAGCTGCATTATCAATTTAAAAGACCGCCATTTGGGTTAATGATTTCATCCAATAGTTTCCAAAGGTTGCTAGCAAAAGCACTAAGTGGACTGGGTTCTAAAGCATTTTTATACGTTGACGACATAATTGTATTTGGTTGTAGTCGGAAACACCATAATGACAACCTTAGAAGAAGCATTTTGCAATTACTACAGACATTTTATAAAGGAAAAAGGAAAAGCATTTGAGTGGACAAAAGAATGCCGAAAGGGCTTTGTATCTTTTAAAAGCAAATTGGTAAACCCACCCATTTTGAGATATCCATATTTCGAAAAACCATTTATACTGACCACTGATGCATCAAATTATGCATTGGGAGCTGCTTTGTCACAAGGAGAAGTGGGAAAAGATTTACCAATTTCTTATGCAAGCAAGTCATTAGGTAAACTTGATTAAAAAAAGAACTTCTGGGATCTGGAGAATAGAATTTTTTAGACCTTACCTATTTGGCAAAAAAAAAAATTTATTGTTTAACAGATCACAGACCGTTAGTTTCACTTTTACTCACTAGAATTAACACGTATTCGTATAGATTTGTCAGATTATGATTTTGATATTATATACATATAAGAAAGGTAAAATCAATACTAATGTAGACACTTTGTCTAGGATAATACTGAATTCTGAAATGTTAAAGAAAGTGATTCCTAGAGAAGACGACATTAATGAACCTACAAGAATTTTAGTAACAACACGTAGAATGCAAGCAAAAAGGACTGCTAAAAATATACAAACAAATGATGATAATGAAATTTATAATGAAGTTTGAATTTGAGTTTGTCCACTATTACTCTGCCATTTATTGACTCATCTTCACAAACGACCCATGGTTATTTTAGAAATCTTATATCGTTTCACTTGAAATAAAGAAATACATAATCCGTTTAAAATTTTTGAAGATATTTGTATTTCAGTCACATCATCTTTTTTAAAAACACAAAAAACGGCAATATTGGAATATCTCAAAAACTGTTCTACTTTTGAAAATTTTGACTTCATATTCGTATTCAGCAGAAAATTTTACAAAATTTTACATAGCTGTCAGATTCATTTGGTCACGACTTTGTTGAAATTTTGTCACGTAGTGTTATTTATATGCATAAGCAGAATATAAAAAAATCTCGCTTTGTCATGCGAAGATAGAATTCTTGAGCTCACATCAATTGAATTTTTAAACAAAATGTATAATAAGGTATACCAAAGAATTAGAAAATTAAATAGGTACAGAAATCGTATATTAATTTCATATTATATAGACCGCTGCAACGTATTACAGATAAAAAATCTCAAATGAGTATTATTAAAGAATTCCACGAAACCGTCTTAAAATTAAACTAACGTTACGTATGGAAAAATATGAGGAAAATGGTAAGAGATTTCATAAATAAAAGATTAAGAAACATAAGCATATCAAAGAATAAATGATATTTACTGACAACCCATACACTAGTTGTGAGGTAATTAGGGTTTTTTCCCGCGATTTCCCGTCCAATTATTATATTTCCCGCTTTCCCGGGATATTGTTTGCGGGATCCCGGGAAACAAAAAATTGCTCATAGCGTCACAAAACAGCTATTTTTACTATGAAATTTAGTTTTCTTTTCTCTAAAAATTAGCATCTGTGGATGGGTTGTCGATTAGATCAATTACAAGAAGTGAGTACATACAGAATGGGCAGTGCAACAGTTGATATTTAATAAATTAAGTGAAGTGAAGAGTTGATTAAGAACATAAATTCAAAATAAGATGCAGGCAATTAATTCTCATTGTCCATGAACAAGTCTTAAAAATAGGAGATACCTAAACATATCGCTCCTTAATTGCAACATAGTCATATCTACAAAAAAAAATCAAGCTTGGCAATATACCCGGGAAATGCGAGAAAACCGAAATAAAAACAATAAGTAAACTCGTGTAAGATACTTCAACATACAATTTGAAAGACAAATTGTCCTAAAGATTACACATGGGCGTAATGAAAAGAAAAGGTTAGTAAGAAGTAATCCGGATGATGCTATTTTTGGCATCAACCTTGACATCAGAAGCATGCAACAACGGTGCACTTTTAACTATTTGTCCGACCTCGGTAAAAAAGTGAACGAAATTTTTTGGAAACATGTAATCAGTTAATAAAATCAGAAATACACTCTTTGACGACACACTAAACGCTTTGAGTTTTAAGCCGTAAAAAAATGTATATATATTTATTAAAATATTTTATGAATAAACCTTTTGATCTCATATCTTGAGTTTCTCAATTTTTGTTTGTTTTTATTATTGTTTTATGAATTTGTTGACGTTTCTGTAATCATACGAGTTTAGGAAGATTGACTGATTAGCCCAAAGCCTCCGATCCTAGAGTTGGGGCTGCCAACACCGCTAGGCCGGTTTAATACAGGTGAGTTTCAGTGACTAAATGTTATCAATTGTCACCTATTTTCCTATTTTTTGACGCCCTATGTTCTTCGTGAACAATTTATTTAAGTATTTTATGTTACATCGCTGTATCTATATTGTATTTAAATAAATAAAGGACATATATATATATTTATGAATTAAATTGTTATGTTTATGTTTTTTTTATCTTGTATCTAGAGCATAATAATACGGAATTTGCATAAAAAAAGCGTAAGGTAATAATAATACAAGTTCCGCTATCAATCTTCAATTAATTTTTGTAGTATTTAAGCACTTATTTAACTTACTTTGTAAACAAGTTGCCTAACGTTTGTTTACACAAGTTTAGTTCAATAATTAAAAACAAATTTGCTTCATATTATTTGTATGGAGCGGGACCCCGGGAAAGTGGGACATTTTTTAAATTTCCGGAAAAAAAACTCTAGAGGTAATCGAAATAGACACAGTTGGATCATTAATGCCTAATAAATCACTGATGGTTTAAACGCTGGTTTAGTTGAACTAAACTTGAATTTATATGTAGTTTAAACTCATCAACCTTAAATCAGTGTCCCATGTATTACATATTGTTAAAAAAATAACATGTGGCAGCACTACGACAAATGTTGGCAAATTCATATGATTTGTACTTGTAGTTTAAACGCCCAATTTCATGCGTTTAAAGATGGTTTATATGTTTAATGATTTATAGATTTGTTGGTTTAAACACATTTTAAACCAAAAATAGAGTTTAACTTGCTCTGATTTTTTAGCCCTAAGAGTAACAAATAATAGGTAATGCAGTGTGAATAAACAAAATATGTAGTAGCGCACCCTATAGAAACAAAGACGCAAAAACTATAGCCAAGACTTTAGTAGAACAATTTATTCTAAAGTATGGATGTTTTTATATTTTAAAATCCGACAGGGGTGCTGAAATTAAAAAATAACTTTTAAAAGAAGTTTGCAATTTAAAAAGAATAGATCAGAAATTCTCAACGCCATACCATTATCAATCTATTGGCACACGGGAACGTAATCATCGTGTTCTGAATGAATATTTCCTGAATATTTCGGAGTAGGATAAATTTATACAATATTATAAATTTGCTTACAACACAACACCACATATAAACAATAATTACTCACCTTATGAATTAATTTATGGCAAATTAGCAGGCTTGCCAACAGATAAAATAATAAACACAAATTAATGTTATGATATTGAAAATTATGCTAACGAAATAAAAATACGATTAGGAAAATCCTTGGAACATGCCAAAGAACTTATAAACATGGCTAAAAAAGAATCAAAACTGTTGTACGACAGAAATATAAATAGTAGTAATTTTAAAGTTGGAGATTAAGTATTTGTTATATAAGACTCAAAGAAAAAGAATCAAGGCCCATATAAGGGACAAAATCAAATAGTTAAAACTTTAGGAGTAAATTCTTTATTAAATGTAAATTCTAAAGAAAAACTATTTCACAATAATATTCTTAAGTTATATAAGAAAAAAACATGTATAAACATTAGTATAAGATAATAATTAAGATTTAATACACTTATTTCCAAACATAAATTTAATTTTGATTGCGATGGTGTAGTGTACCTATTATTATGGAACACACTGTACTCATCGTGACAAAAATTATTTAATAATTCTGTATTTTCTTTGAAACTTAATACCTCAAATGAATAACAATAACCTAGACCACATGAATGCAACTAAACTGTAAGTTCAAAACACTTAAAATAGCCCACACACCAGTGTGACTCAAATTTTAAATAAAACCCTTGACACAGTTAAAGAGGGAATTTAGCAAATGCAAATGTAAGCACTCAAGTGCAAAGAACTCTAATGAACAATTGTAAATAAAATTTTAATTAATATGTATGTAATAGAAATATTAACGAATTATAACTTAGAATTTTTGGTATAAATACTACAGAAAAAATCGAAATAAATCAGAACCAATTTTGAGTTGAAAAACACAACATTGATTTTGTTCTCATTATTCTGAGTGAGCACCTTAACCAGTGCTTAGGTGAATTAAAACTACTGCAGACAAGTGCAGCATTCAAAATCACTTTAGAACAACAAATAAACAAAGAAATAAATTTTAAACATCTGAATAGTAATAATACTTGAACACGATTCTAATAACACTGTGCTAGTTGAAAGTACAGACAAGCTGAGCACCTGGCGTTTAAACCTAATTTGGGTACGCTGTATCTAGTGGTGCTAGCCGTTCTTTTAGGTTAGCTCTGGCTTTCGAGATAAACCGTTACTTCGAAAATGAAGGAGGTTGCACAACGGTAGGCTATTTGTTCGCGTAACTCAAAAACGCTTCAGCTTATTGAAAAACTAAACAAATTAGAAATTCCGCAATAAAATTTCCTTTAAGACAGGTAAAACTAATATTTCTAATATGAGCAGTCGTTTTAGAAACATATTTTTTTTCGAAATTTTGTTTTTGTTAAATGTAAGTTAAACGGACGAGTTTTGCAATTGGGCAATACCAAAAATATGTGCTTCATGTACCTATGGAATACGCGTTTGATGGCGACCTGCACAATACAAGGGAATTGGCTTAACGTGAGGAAAATAATGTTATTGAAATACCACTTGTGCCGATGGAAAAGTATTGTAAAAAAATTTATAAAAGCATTGAGCCCAGATGGTGTTGCTTTTACCGAATTGCGCCGAATTTTTCTACGATTAAGCGGCATGAAGGTATGAACTCTAACTACTTAATTAAATTAGGTTTATATTTCATATCATAATGTTTTTATTTTACAGAAATTCTTAATGGACCGGACATTCGTCGTCTTATGAAGGACCATCTATTTGAAGTTGCATTGAATGATATCGAGCTATTGGCCTGGAATTGTGTAAAATCAGTGATAGAAAATGTATTAGGAAATTATCGTTCTGAAAATTGGCGAATTTTAATTAAAAATATGCTAACCGAATTTAAAAACTTAAACGTTAAGCTGGGTTCACACGATTGCCGCAAATGCACCAATATGACACAATTTTTTTTTTGCTGGTACAAAGCGAAATGGTTACAACAATTGCCGCACCACAGTTACACAAACGAGGAGGCAAACGGCTGTGGGGAATCTGAATGCGTAATATAGCTGGTCATTTAAGACTGCGGTAGTCAACTTCAGTTTCCAATGACCGTTCATGCGTGATCCAGTATCACAACCTGCATGAGGTGCCTCTGCTATAGCTGAACATGGCGGATCTAGAGTGGACGCTTGATAAAAACCCAGCCACTGGCAATGTTTCGGTTGTAGGTTGTGCCCGCCTATGGAATGGGGCTCTGCCATATGGTGTACTACCAATTTCCCCATTCTTAAACGAAACCAAATGGATGAAAACTTCTGGAATCAGTGCCAAACACGCAACAATCCTCCTCAGCCGAAGTTTACCAAGGTGCAGAAGGTAGGCTTAAACTGCCTGGTCCTGCACGTAGGAGTCTAAAGCTCTACCTGAAAGAGGGTATGAGCCTTGAAAAGGCACGAGAGCTACGCCTAAGACCAATGAGGGAAGTTCGCAATAAGTTGTGTGACCTAAAAATTCCCAGGAACGTTTGGACGGTTCCTCGCCGGACAAAACGGGCCACAGGTAGCATGGCGACTGGCGCGTCTATTGCCAATAGAGCCAGTGTAAATGCCTCAGGGACAGTAGTACACATACAGAGATATGGTCGATGTTATTAGGTTGGGAGAAATCCCACCTGACTTTCCGATAAGTGTATGGTCAGAGGATAAGCTGACACTTATCCAAGCTGCGGTCCTGGAAAAAATTGTGGCGCTCAAGAACGGTAGCGTAAAACCACAGTTTGCAGGCTGCAGTTTTAAGCCAGGTTGGCTCACTTTTTAACTGTAAGGGTGAAAAGTCAGCGGAATGGGTAAGGATACATGTTACCTTAACCGGTTAATAACCAAAAATTTAAACGTTGAAATTTTTTGTTGAAAATTTCAGGAACGTCCTATAATACCATTTTTAACATTTTCCGAAAAAAATTTTATTCGACGAGTAGTTTTTCTGAAATTTGCCGTGTGTTTGACCACACGCTGGTACTGTTAAGTGTTTTGCAATCTTTTGTTGTGTACAAATTTGGCGCGGTGATGTAAATAAAATTGTATGGCTTTGTGGAACAATTGTATAGTTGTATGGGGACGTTGCACTTCTCTCACTTAAATATGGTGACTTTTGGTGTACACACAATCCAACGGCGACGACTGGTGCTTTTCAAAGGAACGTGCAAGCTGCTTATAATTAGTGTCTGAACTCTCTGTAGACGAAGGTTCGATTCCGTCTATTGCGTCCTCCGACGAAAGCAGCAGAGACTTGGAAACCGAGTTTTTGAAGTCAAACTGTGAGAAAGGATTTGCGTTTTGCGAAGCTGCTATGAAGAAATGCAGTTTCCACGAATTGACTACAGCGCTACCCATGCATAAGACTTAGAACGGCTACTGTCATTTTTTGCTACGAATGACTATAGAGTAATTGGCAACCCCATTGCCATTTATATCCACGCCACCCATATGCCCGTTGTAATTTTTTATTGCGAAGAGGCTGTTGAACACAAAAATTTTTCTTCTTCTCCTTGATGTATCGTTGCACTGTTACTATTGGATCGAATGCGTCATAATTATTTGCGAGTGTAGCTTTAGAATTTTCCGTCCAACGAATTACCAGAACGTTATTTCGTATATCGAATGCATAGTCGGTATTATACTTTTTCACGGCTTTTTTTTTAACAATTTTTGAAGGGGCGCCGGTATTCTGATTGGGTCGAACAGCGCCGCTTTCGCGGAATCCTTTCCCTTTCAACAAGCACAGCAAGTAATGGGAGGTAAAAAAAAATTGTCAAACTAAAGGGGTGCGTTGCATTTGATGCCCACAATGCGATAATAATCTATTATGGCGAATGCATCGAGTCCAAACCTCTTATTGAAAATACCGGATGCACGAGTGTGGGACAAACTGAAACATGTAGCCAATTTTCAAGCAAATCGCCCACAGTTTATATCCAAAACGGATTGTTTTTCACGTATCCGAATCACCGGCAGTATTATCGCGGGACAAATAAAAAGATGTTTCAAACGCGAACGCTCTTTTACCTTGATGTTCATGTTCATCATCGCTCCAGTAGGGTACTCTTCGCGTGACATTTTAGCCAATCCGACTCTTATTTACAAAACAAATTAACTAATTTCAAATTAGAAGAACAAACGTGTGATGAAACATCCGCAGAGGAAGGTGCGTTATTGGGCTCCAACCGTTGTAGGAAGATGGCGGGAAGAAATAGAAAGAACTAGTGTACCCAGTCGCCAGTAATACAAATAATGGTACAATGCATCTAAAGTGCCTTGAAGTGAACCTACACCACGCCAAGCCAGCGTCGTATTTGCTATGTCGTGCGTTCACCACAAACCTCCTGGATATTTGTTTCATCCAGGAACCATGGGTTAACTCTGGGGCTATTCAGGCGTTCCACAACGATCAAGGTAAGATTATTTACAACTCTGCAGCTTCGAGGCCGATAGCGGCTCTCCTAGTCAGGAAAGATTTAATCTATTGACCTATTTCCGAATTTCTTCACGAGGATCTAGTGGTGATCAGGGCGAAGATCCCATCCATTGCGGGTGAACATGAGGTGGTTATCGCCTCTGCCTACTTGCCACGAGATGCTGATAGTGCTCCTACTCCTGAGGTCACTGAGCTGGTGTCGTATTGCCAAAAGCGTGGCCTTGGGTGGATTATTGGCTGTGATGCAAACGCCCACCATACTGTCTGGGGTAGCACGACTTCCAACAAACGAGGTGAGTGTTTACTTGAGTATATTTGTGTAAATAATATAAGTATTTGGGGCAAAAAAGGGCGATGAGCCCAATTTAAGGAACGTTATTAGACAGGAGGTCGTAGATCTCACACTTGCTAGTAGCAATCTTTCATACGCCATTAAGAACTGGCACGTTTCGAGTGACATTTCGTTGTCGGATCATCAGTATCTGCTTTTCGACAACGAATGCTCCTCGAATTTAGTTCAAACGTATCGCAATCCTAGGAAGGTAAACTGGGACATTTTTCGCCATCATCTGGCTCTTACTGGGGACTTGTCCGGGGGCACGATTACGAGCTTTAGGGACATTGATTTTGAATTCAATACACTTTGTACGAATATCCGTTGGGCCTTCGAAAGGAGGTGTCGACTCCGGATCCGCAGGCCAAAAAGGGATGTTCCCTGGTGGAATGAGCATCTGGAGGGTCTGAAGGCTGAGGCCAGACGTTTATTCAACAAAGCTAAGGAAACTGGTGCGTGTAGCGTCTATAAAGCTGCACTCACCAACTTTAATAGGGAAATCACGAAGTCCAATAGGTCAACTTGGCGGGAATATTGTGGCAAGATTGACAACCTTCCTAAATAACTCTGGCTGCAAAAGGTGCACACTCAAACGGCCAGATAGCACGTTTACTGAGTCGCGAGTAGGAGCTCACAGGTCTCCTTTAAATCATTGATACGAAACGCGTGATATGGGCTGTATCCAAATTCAGCCCTTTCAAATCACCGGGACCGGATGGTCCTCCCTCCATGCTGCCTTCAGCAAGGGGGGAGGGCTATCAATTCTCAAATGGCTAGGATCTTCAGATCCAGTATACTTGTCACGTGCCAGAGCCATGGAGGGAGGTTAAAGTGGTCTTATAACCAAGGCAGGGGGCAAGTCCGAACAATTGCCCAAGTATTACAGACCAATAAGCCTTAGCTCTATTTTCCTGAAGTCCCTGGAAAAACTCGTAGATAGATTCATAAGAGGTGAATATCTATCGGTAACCCCGATAAATCGCTTTCAGTTTGCCTATGAATCGGGTAGGTCTACGGTGACCGCCATTCATCAAGTTGTGGGTACGATTGAGAAGGCACTGGGGGCAAGGCAAATAGCTCTGTGTGAGTTCATCGACATTCAGGAAGCCTTTGACAACACTTCCTAGGGGGCAATCAACTCTGCTCTTACGAGGAAGGGTATTCCAGTTCTCATAAGAAACTGGATAGAGGAGATGCTGGCAACCAACGGTGATCAGGTTGACGCTTGGCCGGTGCAGAGAGAGAGGACTTAATATTAATCCCGCAAAAACTATTCTGGTACCATTCATCAGACGTAGAGTTCTGAGACTCAAGGAACCGACCTTAAATGGTGCGGTTATCGGATTCTCTAACGAGTTGAAATACTTGGGGGATCATTCTGGATAGATACCTTAACTGGAACGCTCAGTTAGCCCAGAGACTCTTTGGGAAGACATGGGGGGCTAAAACCTACCGCCTTATCTGCGTATCGATCATGGGTGCCATGAGGACCTGCCCCACTCTGGCTTTGGGAGCTATCCTGCACATTCCTCCATTGCACATTTCTATAAGGGAGGAAGCCTGCAGGGGTGCTAGCAGGATGCCGCTGATGTAGGTGAATATGGTGCAGGTGACTTGGTGGGTCACATGCGGATCCTGAATATTATTAGGGATGATCCATTCATTGTGGTGGGTGATCATATGCAACCTGAACTGGTATTGAATAGGAATTTCAATGTCCTTATACCTGATAGGGACCAATGAGCGGACCAATCCTGGTGGCGCGCATGCGCGGACCAGTAGTGGGATTCTGTAACTTTTAACAATAGTTGTTATAATTGTCAACTTGTTTTGTTGTTTGCACTAACGACTATGTGATTCTGTAAATTGTTGTTAACAACATAGATAAAATTAACGTCAAGTGGCATCACTGTCAAAAAAACGGCAAAATAACGAAAAACACAATGAGGAAAAAAAAGATAAAATTATTAAAACTAAACAGCATTTTTATTAGTTTTTTGTTTTTTTTTAAGGACATTTTACTATTAAATTAAATGAAAATTATTCAATGGCCATTTTCCAGCTATATTATTTCTTTAAACTAAATTTTTTTTATTTTTCGACATTTAACAATAAATTAACAACACTAAAAAAGTTGTCGTTTACTTAACACAAACAGCTGATTTTACGATAACAAGTGTTGTTTAAAATTTTACAGAATAGCAAAATCGTTAATTTGTTTGTTAAATTTTTTAACAATGACAACTATTGTTAAAATTAATTACAGAATCGCACTACAGGTCTAGTTCACGGACGGCTCGAAACAGGAAAATGGTGTTACTGGTGCGGGCATCATGGGCCCGGGTTTCCAAAGAGGTTTGCCAATGGGCAAACAGCCTTCGATCTTTAAGGCGGAGATCTACCCAATCCTTATATGCGCTAGGGAGTGTCTGAGGAGGGGGGCAAGGTGCTTGAGATTGTTTATGATGTCAGATAGCCAGGCCGCTCTTAGGGCTCTTTCTTCTATGAAGATAAAGTCCATGCTGGTCATAGACTGTTTTACGTCTCTGAATGAGATAGGGAAACACAATGACTTGTTGGCCTATTCACGGGGACTGATGCTTATCATCTTTCACCGGGCATGGTAATGGGCTTTATACGCAGCCTGGACCTGACATGGTGAGACACATGGGCTTCACAAAAGATCCTCTGGGTCGTGGTGCTTGTGGCCTTCCACGCACATACAATACCATACAAATACAGTCACACAATTGTTCTTACTTGTGTTAACTGCGAAAACAACTGTTGTGGTAGCTTTTCTTCTTTGTTTAAAAGTTCTTGTTGGTTTGTTAAACAAATTTTTGTTGCATAGTTTTATTTAAATTTTTTACGAAATTTCAAAAATTAACGTTCTGTTCAACAATTTCGTATGTTAAGGTTCGCATAGATATATCTTTAATAAAAATATTCGAACTGAACAGTAACATATGCTTGTGAACATACATATTTTGTTAATAGCAATATTTAAAAAAAAATTTAAATGCATAGTAAATAAATACATATTTATTTTCATTACTTACTAAAAGAAACACAAAAAAGTAAATTTATTAAAAAAAAGGCAAATTTTGGCGCGTATTGTGTTGTTTGATTGCCGCACAAGAACAGAATAAATATTGGAGCATTTTTGTTATTTTTATTGACGCGCGGTTGCATAGCAAACAATTACACGATTGCCTTACCAGGGTTGCATTTGATTGGTAAAAGTAGCACTATATTGTCCTCGATTGGTACATGAGCCATTTTGTTGTGCAGTTACACGATTGGGGTACTAAAAAGTGTGAAAATTTGTGCATTGCGGCAATCGTGTGATCCCAGCTTTAGAATATCATTGAAAATACATTTTTTGCATTACCATGCAGAAAAATTTTATGAACAATCACCAGCCGAGTCTGAGATTTCACCAAGCTACCACCAAGCTCGAACAGTGGTATAACGGCAAACAACTTGAATCGCTATTAGGGAATATTTGTTGGAATCTGCAGGAGGAAGAAGAATACATTTTTTAATAAAAGCTTTAACTTTAATTAACAACATAAATAAATGTCTTAAAATTTTTAAAAAAATAAAAATAAATAAAAATTTCTTTTTTTGTGAAAAAAATCAAAAGTTGTAGACAGATTTCAATCACGTATGGCTTATTTTGCCTGAGATACCCCTAGACGGGTCAAACCAACCCAACTTTATTTTTCATCCCCATCATTTGTTTCTAAGGTCTTGGAGTCCCACCTAGGGGCATAACATTTATTAAGGACCTCCATTAGTTTTTCGTCCTTAACATTTTCTCACATCATACTTTCCCTTTATCACCACCCCTTAGGGGGGTTCCATACAAATATTGCGTTTTATGAAATTCTTAGACTTAATTAACATTTTTCGTCTTTTGTGAATAAAATCGAAAGTTGAAAACAGATTTTAATCATTAATGGCTTGTTTTGTTTGCAATTTCGTTTTTTATACGTCTGAAAAAATTTAGAAGCTGCATTTTCCAATTTTTTTTTAAAATTATTAAAAAACAAAAATTTCGAAATTTTTATACAAAAATTATATTTTTTCCAAAAAAAAGTTATGTTTCTAAAAAGATTGCGCATATTAAAATGTTTTACCTTGATTGCGGAATTTCGGGTTTTTTAGTTTTTTCAATAAGCTAAAGCGTTTTTGAGTTACGCGAACATATGTTGTGCAACCTCCTCAATTTTCGAAACAATAACGGTATATCTCGAAAACCAGAGCTAACCTAAAATAACTGATTCAGCGTACCGTACATTGGGGTATATTTCTTTGCGAATAAAATCGTGATCCGAAAGACAGTAATAAGTTTTTTATAAAGGCTATCTACCACAGTATATAACCCACATATATAGAAACACAAACCATAAAAAACTTCCGCAATCTTGCATTCAATTTTTTTGTTGTTGTTTATTTCCTAAAAACTCGCCAAATTAAAATAACTTAGCTGAAAGAAATTTTTTGAAAATTGTGTGTGTTTTTTGCAAATAAACGTCAAAATATCTACCTTGGTAGATACTACGAAAGCGAAGGTTTAAGGATTGCTGTATTTTTTTAATTATATAAATATTGTATATGGGCATTTCCATTTTAACGTGTCGTGATATTTGTACCACAAAATGTGATACGAAATAACAATGGTTAATTTAGAAAACAAATTTGGTGCCAAAAATGTCAATAATTTTGGGTAATTAAGCTGGGTAAGCATTTAAACGTTTACGCTTAACTACCTCGTTGATGTATTTGTAAGAATACATTTATTTACCTTATTGAGGTAATTAAACGAATACGTTTAAAAATCTCAACGAGGTAATTACACATATTTCAAGATACCTTAACTTTGGTGTATAAAAAAAGGTTAATCAAATGGAACATGGAAATTTGTATATGCTAAATTCAGAGATAGCAATATTAAACATAACTTTTGTCCCCTGTAACACTGTCATTTCTTGACCAATCTGCACTAGCAATCCATGGTTATTTTAGAAATTTTAAAACCTTTCACCAAGAAGAAAGAAATAAATATTCCGTTTAAAATTTTTGCATTTCAGTCACATCATCACAAAATCACAAATAATGGTTATAATATCTCAAAAACTATTCTACTTTTGGCAATTCTGGATTCAGGGGAAAATTTTACATAAAGATTAGCTGTCAGATTCATTTGGTCACGACTTTGTTAAAAATTTTTGACGTAGTGTTATTAGGGGCCGGAACATAAAATGGGTTTAAAAAAGTAAAAGTGTTAATCACTTTTGAGGATAGCTGGTAAAAATATGAGAATAGCAATTGGTATTAGTACCGGCATTGTACTGGTTTTATTATAATAAATTAAGAAAATCAGTGGAAATAAACCACATTATCCTAAGGTCAAAATATTCCCCCTTTCCGAATACAACATTGTTATTGTACTCAAATAAAAATATTGTTATGATTGTAATATTGTTTATTTGTACGCCATATTTTATATTCTACAATTCACAATACTATATACTGTACTGTACATATATATGAAGTTTAGAAGATAATCGAATATATTATGTATTATATTTCGAGCTTTGAGCGTAAACTATTACGTTTTAAATTTATCAGTCAGTTTAAAAGGATTTTATTTCGTAACCAATTTTAAAATTTACGTTTATTATTTAATCTTAATTAAAATATTTGCTATCCACTGCCACCATTAAAAGAAAAAGTTTAAATGAAAAACAGAATTTGCTTGTGCAAAAAAAAATTCGATTACTATTTGATGATATCAAAGAGAAAAAAATAATGTATTGAATACCCTGTTTTTAATTCGCGTGATATTTAGGATTTTTTTGACATTAAGATTGTACATCAAATATATAATCTGTCACATTAGGTTTAATTAGTAACGCCCTTATTTATAAAAAATAAAACACGTTTATAAAGGCTCATTTATTTTTTACAAACACGGCCGTTAGTACGTAAATATAGTTAAGTATGCATTTTTACCCAAAGGGTGTGTGTGAAACGGTAGCAAAGTTCTATTGTAAATTAAAATTGTCCAGAATTTCTACGCTAATGTGAAATTTGATTTACTTCTACATTGTCAAAATTTTACTTCCATGAGTACTTTGCTACCGTTTCATACACACCCAAAATGTTGCATTCTATAAAAACAACGATGTTATTTTTAGTTGCATATATGTAAGTTCTTAGATCATGATAGGCAAAGGATATTAACAATCTTCTTAAAGAAGCAAGTGTAAAATAAATTTATAATTTATATACACTGGGCTAATTTCTCCTATTTTTTAAGCCTGACGTATCATTTGGATTTAATCACCATCAAAAACCGCTACTAAATCCAGTTATGTCGGAGGGTTTTAATCGATCGAACATTGTTAAGTGATGAGCTGAATGATGAGCATGGGGATGTCCATGATGATTGGGGTGATGAGAATGAGGGTATGCTGAGTAATTGCTTTGACTTGTTGCTGTTGAATAACCATACGGATAATTAGGACTGGGCATGTGCAGAGTATGGCTTGCAGTTACATTACTTTGTGTAACCACGTACGGATTGTTTGAATTCGTAAATTCAGCTGATGATTGTTGAGCACTTCCATAATGCGCAGCTGCATGATGGTGGTGATGTGCAGCCACAGGCGAATGATGGTGGTGATGAGGTGGTGGTGCTACTGTTGGATACATAGAGTTGACAGGTACATGTGTTGTTAAATGAGCATGTGAGTCTATGTACATTGATGAATGATGATTATTGGTGCCTGTGACAGCTGGTGTTGAAAGATTAGTTGGTGTGTTTGCAGCAGCAGCAACTAAAGCAGCCGCAGCCATTAGATTTGGATGATGATAAGTATTGGCATTTGCTAGAGGTCTTGCGTTTGACGGTAAAGTATAATTGTCATGGTTATTGATGTTATTATTGCCGGAAGCAGATGATGCTGCTAAACTACTAACAGAGAAATTACTATTTAATGAATTTGAAGTGGTGTTTGACTGTTGGATTTGACTGCTATTAGTAGATGCTGAAACTGGGCTGTGGCTGGCAGTTATAATATTTTGAGTTCCAGTTAAAGAAGAATAATGTGAATCGTCCCCGACGTGCGAATCGGTAAGAGAAGAATTTTGCATGCCTTGAAGTCTGCTTTCAACAGCTGCTGCAGCAGCAATCTGTGCGTGAACTACAGCTGCCGAAGATAGGGCAATCGACTCACTTTCCGAAATAGTGGGTATTTGGTCCACCAATGATTCAAGGCCGGATAGACTTTTTCGTGCAACGTCACTTCCTCCATGTTGGTTTTGGTGGTTATTATTTACGTGATTGCTGGAGTGTGTTGAATGCAGTTGTGAGTTTAGCAAGTACGAGCTATTTGCAAGGTCTTCGTAACGACTCTGATGTCTAAATTGCCACTGTGAATGAAGTTCTTGGTGTTGTGGTTGTTGCTGTTGAATAGTTTGCATTTGTTGCTGTCGATCATGATAATTTAAAGACGGCTGCTGCGGCGCATTTATAAACATTGCAGTTGGAGCTGAAGGAGAGTGAATGTTGTTATTAGGTTGAGGTGAAAGCCACTGCTGAAAGTGTTCGCTTGTATTATGATCGGGTGTTGCTTCGCCGCTAATAGGGCTATTAAAACGTGATCTTTGATGGGAGCTATGTAATCCATGATGCATTGTACTCAAATCGGAATTAACATTTTCAAAATCAGCAGCACAGATGATAGGAGAACTGGGAGGTGGTGAGTCACCAAAGTTCTGATCCTGCGTGAGATGTTGGTGATGTGCTGATGGTACTAGATCTGCAGAAGTTTTTAATGATTTCCTTCCATTGCAGGGTAGGCCCAACTTATCGTGATGTGGCTGAGAAGGAGGGGTGTTTGTGGAATAGGAGCAATTGAGCGATGGAGAAGCCATTGGTGAAGCCATTGGCGAATATACGTTTCTTAGAGGTGTAGTTGGAGTTGAGTACAAGGCCCCATGTTGATGCAACCCCTGCATTTGATGTGGTGAACATTGTGAAATATTGCTAGTCAGAGATTGTATAGACATGATGCTAGGTTTTTGGCTTAATATTGAAGCCGTTTGTGCAGTATCCTGATGCATTATACTTGCATTAGGTTTCACTTTTTTGGGTCTACCCCGCTTTTTCTTTGGCATTTCGCTATTGGACACGTGTACAGTAGATAAGTTTAATATGTTAGCATATTCTCCACTATTTGCTCCCATCAATTGGCTATTCACCGGTATTTTATTGCCAGTAACAGGATCAATAATTTCTTGACCTTTAACCTTTTTTGGTCGTCCCCGTTTCTTTTTCTCATGCTGAGTGCCAACTAATGATGACATTATAGAACTGTTGTTTACGTTGATATCTGTAGTTGATGGTGACCCAGGTCCTTCACGCGTACTGTGAGGATTGCCTTCAGAATCAAAAGGGTAACCTCCCTGATTTTGTAATGGGTTAATCGTATTTGATATGCCTACGGCATTCTGATACGAGGAATCGTTAGCGCCAGATAAATTATTTTCCTGGTTTTTATAATTTTCTTGTTCGCCTTGTTGTTTTATGCGTTCTTCAGTAAATACACATTCAGATTGATCAATATGTGGTATTATTCCATTTAGATAGTCTCGAAATTTCTTAAGTGCTGCATAAAATGGCACCTTATCCGCAGCTCTAGGTAGCTGAGCACAACGAGCCGATGAAGAGGGCATCACCCAAATAAACTGAAAAAATTTATATAAAATCAGTTTCATGTTAATGTTTCCTACAAAATACTTTTAAATAAATATTCTTTATATAAAACGGACCTTGAGCTTGAGAAATTATTGAAAGGAAATAATAAAACTATGATAGACTAAATTTTATCCAATACCATTATTCGTAACGGTTTAAGACTTACTGAAGTGTTTAATGAGAATCGAGGCATTCTGTCACCAGTATATGTTAAAATAAAATTTTTAAGGAGGTTTTGCCACATTTGCGCTTATAACTCTTTTCATTCTAAACCGATCAAGTTATCAAGCATATAAGACGCGATTTTAAAGAGCTCCGATTTAAGCCATTCTTTTAATAAGTAAACAGCGCAAAAAAGTTTGTAACACAACAAGTGAAACAAACAAGGTGTATAGTCTCTGTGAGCTATCGCTAAAAGTCAAAGTGTTGTGAATATTTTTCTTAAGTTAAATAAATTCTTGCTCAGTTTGAAATAACAAAAACATGAAGAGCTTCGAAAAACAGCTGTCTAATTAATGTTGCCAGTAAAAATTATTATTTATTAATATATATTCAGATTGTATATACATATTTACATATTCATTAACTTACAATATTATGGTATCTATATTTGGCATAGCATGAATGTTGTGAGCCTGATTATTATATTATCTTAATTTAAGATTATTTACTTCTTTTAATTTCATTTACAATAAAGCTTATATAAATTTCTAAATTCAAGCTAAAACATTTTTGTAAAAGGAAGACTAGAATTTGAATTCATTATTAATTTACGATATTTTGAAGATGATTCTGTGTATTTGTATAGGGAGAGAAAGTTTGATCCATTCAAGATGCTTGGCACCTCAATAACACAAAGTTGATATTTTCAGAACAATGTTAACCTTAGTTCTTTATAGATTGGACAAACACCAATAAGTGGTACGTTTTTTCTGATACCTCTAAGTTGTAGATAGAGCACTTGTCTATTGGGACACTACTAAAGATCTGGCATTTAATTCAAGTAACCCGCCTCTGGCTTTAATTATTAAGGCTTGTAGTGCGGGATGAAGAGTTTGACGCCAGCAGGGGTGTAACATTATGATTTAGTTGGCAGTAAAGGTCATGGTGTTGGAAATTTGCTGCGTTTAATACATTTTCTTCACGATCTTTTAATTCTAGTAATTTAACTATTGTTTTCCAATATTTGCAAAGTGGCAAATTGGTATTATATGGAGTATACTAAAGACGTTGACAAAGACTGGTCCATTCAGCTGCAAGTAGACGTTTCGTGTTATTTTTGCTTCCGCTAGTATGCGTGGCAACCTATTTTGATTCATATTTAAAACCTTATTTATGTAGCAAAAGTGCAGTTTTAAAGTTGAGAGGCATAAAGAGTTTAACCCATTTTCTATGTATATCTTATAAATAGGTGTCGTGGATGGTAAATATAACATTTTTTTGATAAAAAACGGAACAGCTTTACTACTTCTTCAAATTGTGCTGCTTATTGCTTTTTGAGATTTGTGGGTGAATTAAATATATTGACTACGTTGTGTTGATCGTCATTTCCTCCAGGGAGCTCATCAACAATGTCATTAAGATGTAATGAAAAAAGTATCGCACTTAATATACATTTTTGTTTAACGCCTACATCAATAAAAATTTTGCAAAATACGAGGATACAGGAGAGCTTGTAAAATATAGTGTCGAATGCACAGGAAATGTCCACAGAAAAGGCATAAGTATTTTTTCCATTTATTTGATTAAGTTTCACAATGTTTTCCGGAGTTGGAGCTGCAGTCTATTGCCGGGAACTGGGTATTGGGGATTCGTCTAAGCTTCCCGATTGCCGCAGCGTATTCCAGGCGGAAATTTTTGCGGCCAAAAGGGCTGCCGATTTGGCACGTGTTTCCAGTACTGAAAACTCGCACGTAAACTTTTTCATTGATAGTCAGGCGGCGATCAGGGTAATAACCGCTGATTACTCATACTCCTCGGTCGTCCAGAAGTGTAGGGACTCGATAGATAGACTCTGTGCCAACAGGAGAGTACATATCTACTGGGTTCGCGGCCACTAGGGCATAGAAGGCAACGAGGAAGCGGACGAATTGGCGAAAAGGGGGCCCGTTTACCATACGATAGGATG
Source organism: Pollenia griseotomentosa (assembly GCA_963931875.1). Taxonomy (NCBI): domain Eukaryota; kingdom Metazoa; phylum Arthropoda; class Insecta; order Diptera; family Polleniidae; genus Pollenia; species Pollenia griseotomentosa. The sequence continues at coordinate 1,202,015 of OZ007565.1, read as the reverse complement.
ATGGCCATCCCGGCAATTCAGAATATTAGGAGATATATATATATATATATATATATATGCTATAGGGAGGAGATCAGAGGCGTTTTGGGAAAACATAGGAAAGTGCAGGGTTTCCAAGGTAATGTGGGGATCCTATGATCCGGAGTCAACTAGGACGCTTCTGTCGCTATCGAGAAGGGACTGTAGACTTCTGATAGGTTTTATGACGGGTCATTGTTGGACTGCGGTATACGCCCATAGGGTGGGGCAGTTGAATAGAGACAATTGTAGATTCTGTGGGGTACCAGGGGAAAAGGAGACGGTAGAGCACTTGCTATGCTACTGTCCGGTACTCGTGCGCTCCAGGGCGAACTGTCTGGGAGATCATTACCTCCAAGATCTCGGGGAAGTCTCTGGGATTGGGTTAATGAGACTCCTGGCATTCCTCAAGAGAGTGTGGGGTACTCTGGGTACCATCACATTTGAATGACCTTTTACCTGACTTTCTTTTACTGGTTATCGTACAATGTGGTAACGCTAGGGACCTATTTGGTCTATGCGGGGTCTTTGTGACCGGCCACTCAAACCTAACCTAACCTAACAATGTTTGCCAGGTTGAAAATATTGTCGACGGTTGAGTAGTTCTCCTAAAACCCGCTTGATATTCATTTAGAATTTTGTTGTTTTCTATCCATTCTGTTAAACAAGATTGTGTTGAAAATTGTACATGCTGTAGCAATAAGAGATAGCCCACGATAGTTTGCCGGTAAGGATGTATCACCTTTCTTTAAAAGCGGGATCATGATCGAACTGCGAAAGCTTGATTGAATATTTTCTTGCAAAAATATTATGTTAAATATTGTTGCTATTTCTTGAATAAAACAAGCAGGAGCGTATTTATAAAATTCATAAGTAATGCCGCCTTGACCAGGAGCTCTATTACATTTTAATTTGTTGACAACGTACGAAATTTCACAAAATGTTATGGGCGAATCTAGAACAGGGTCAGTAAGATATGGCATTAGGGTGACCGTTATTTTTTTTTTCGTATTTTCACTTGGGAAACCCCTTAGATTGATTCCAAATTAGAAAAAAACAATATATATAAAATTTTAGATCGTTTGCAAAGTTATTAGGCGTGCCTTGAGCCCACAAAGTTTGCTAAAAATACTATTTTTCTCACTATGGGTGGCTTTAAGTGTTCATAACTTCAGTAATATTTATTTTAGAGAAAAACCTTATTCACAAATATTCTAGGGCTATATCTTATGAACAATGTTGCTCTGTATTAGTTTTCTTTAACATTAATATTTAATCCAGAAAAAACCAAATTAAAAAATAACACCGAAATTTTCACATATCTTCGCATTCTTTGCCTGGTGATTACACTACGTGACAAATTTTCAAAAAAGTCGTGACCAAATGAATCTAACGGCAAATTTTTATCTAAAATTTTCCCCTGAATCCGAATATGAAGTCAGAATTGTCAAAAGTGGAACAGTTTTTGAGATATTCCAAAATAACCGTTATTTGTGTTTTTAAAAAAGATGATGTGACTGAAATGCAAATATCTTTAAAAATTTTAAACGGACTATGTATTTCTTTCTTTTTATTGAGAGGTTATAAAATTACTAAAATAAGAATGGGTTGCTAGAGAAGTTTGGTCAAGAAATGACAGAGTTATAGGGGACAAAATTCAAGCTTCATTGAAAATTTTATGATTCTGTTCAATTTTGCTCTTTTCAAGTTTTTCTTTTTAATCTAATGATTTAAAAATCCTAATGTTTTATTGCATGCGACATTAGATTATTTTAGACCAGAGTATGAAAACAAACAAAACATTTCGCAAACGTTTGCAAAGTGTACAAAACTATTGAAAATTTTTAAATAGTATTGTACATTAGCAAAACCAAAACAAAAACTTTTCAAGTGTCAAAGAGAGAAAACGAAACAATTGGCTTTCCACTCACCTGCATTATTTAATTTACCGTTACAATCGTACATCTGAGTACAAAACAGATAGAGAAACGTTTTCT